>BNST01000672.1:600000-1097287 GCA_019650275.1 Xylocarpus granatum
TGGGCAGTCCCCTCCCTTGAATCATTGCCTCTGATAGCAGCATTGTATTAGGGACCTATTTGATAGAAATAACAATGTGTTCTTATTTGTAAGGAATAAAAATTCTGGGACGAAGGTGGTGTTATTCCATATATTAATTCTTAAGAATGTGAAGACCGCACAGCTTGTACCCACCAGGTTAGGGCAAATCAACTTTGACCCAAGAAGTGGGCAGTGGGAAAATGAAAATCTAATTGGAATTTTCTTACGTTTTTACCTTTCAATGTAGGAGGATCCCACAGAATTACAGGCTTTACCTTCCAAAGTGATGGAGAAAACTTTTGCACCTTACTGAAGATTGATTTGAGGAAGTGACACCACTACAAGTTTTAAAAAGAAATTGGAGCACTTGAGTACCTTAATAGTTATCAAGCTTTTCAGCCATCCAATCTGGTAAATACACAAGTCACTTTGACAATCCACAAACCAAACTCCACTCACCCTTTTCGCATTCAAAGTTATGGGGATTGCAGTCACTTGTATGCAGAAATTTAGGTATGATTTCGTGGAATCACATAAGATTTGAACATTTATTCAATTCTTGAATCAATAGTTCTCTGAAAGCAGTTTCCACCAAAAGATGATTTCATACAGCTTTCATTCTTGATTATTTGGTTAATTTATACATGGCAAAGTAGAATAGGTTTGCTTGTTGCAAAATCAGAAACCACTTCATGTGCTGTTTATGGCAATCTGTCCACAACAAATTCATCTATTTTACCATTCTCAGTTATGGAAACTTATAAACATGTAAATACACTGACATGAGGAACATTTACAGAAAGATATGTGTTAGAGGTATCAAGTTAGTAGCACAATGAATGTTAGCTGCATTGAAGCAGTATGCACATATATTTGCCAATCTGGTAATGAATCTGATTAATATCCAGTCATTTCATACTCCCGCGAGGATCAACTGTTCGATGGCCTGCAGCATGTTAAGTATCTTGCAACAATGTTTTTTTTTATGCGCAAGGTCCCCTATAATCAATCAATATTAAAACAAATATAAAGGACTTATGAAAGAGGAAAAATATTGACAGCAGCATAAAGCACCTCAGGATAATATATTGACACGAGAAAGGAGAGAAACAATGTATATATTACTCCGTATTGAGCCCATAAGGGCAGACCAAGCATATGGCATATCATCTAAGGCCCTTCACACACCCGAATGCTAGGGATCAGGATGTCAACAACACGAAGTCCAATGGGCTTCATCATGTACTGACAAGGTTCAAAACTTGCAATCAACTTGCAAGGTTTAAAATATATTTTATAAAAATTGATAATTATAATACTACACAATCAAAATACAAATCTGTACGTTGGGCAGGATGTGGCTGTTGAAAGAAGCAGCAGCAGCAAAACGACCTGAAAATCCAACCAACGGGATATTGGAAAAGATGGTGGCGGCTATTAGCTGTGGGTGTGAAAGTACTCCGGAGGAACTGTTGCAGGGCAGTACTTTTTGGCAACACATTTGTACTGAAGACAATAAACAAAAAATAAACATCAAAATCTTTGAATTGCGTATCAAGCAAAATGAAAACACATTTCTACCTTTTTTTATTACCTTATGCAGACTGTATTTCTGCCTTATTGCAGGCAAAGTAGAACTATGGCTATTACAACAAAGGCCATGAAGATCTTTAACGCAGTCGATCAAGTCAGAAGGCTGGTAAAGTGTGTAATGCTGCAACGTAGAGTTCTACACCAGAACAAACATCCGATCAAAACAACGTTAACAGGAACAAAAACATCTGGCGAATGTTTGGGAAAATTGATTCTTACCCAAGGTCTTTTTAATGGGAAAAGTATGTATTTTGCCAAGAAAATTGCAGACGCAGCTACAAGTGATGGAGCGTAACATAGCATACTGTAGTCGAGAAGTGATAATTCAGCAAGGTAGTTTGCTAAACACTCCATTTGCATTGATGCAACCTGATAAAAATGAACAGGTAAAATTATTTCTTGCCAGAAGAAAGACATGATCAATATATTATAAATAAATAAATTACTTGAACGCAGGACACACTATAACAGTAATGTACACTGAGAACTAGAGGTTCAGACAGATACCTCGTTAATCCCTTGAGCAGCGCGAAGAAATCGCCTGTATCACATTTCAGAGAATCAAAATTCAGTCGAAGGAGTCAAGTAGATGAGTAACAAACATAAGTTACAAGTTTTTTTCACCTTAAGAAACATTTAGATGTGGGAGCTGTCATTTCAAATTTCAAGTAATTTAGAACCGAAGATTCCATTTCCAGAACCTGAAGAATCAGTGATGTTATAATCATAACGCTGAATGTAATCAAGAATGCAAAGAAGGCTTTTAAGAAGTTATACCTCCTCTTTGAAATATGTGTTATCTGTTATGAAGCAAAATTCTTCTACCTGGGGCGCACAGATCTCTTCGCATTTTCTGAAAATTGGAGCATTTTCATTGTCAATAATATTATCCACTGAGCTGAAAGATTCATAAACGAATTTAATAGATGGAAGTAGTTTTTGTTTCCTTACGCGGCAATCATCATACAGGAAACACCAAGTAACTGTAACCGTTGCCTATTCATTGGATTGCCCGAAAGAAATCGATCTATATAGTTTACTGTCAAGTATAATGTATCGGGTACTAGCCTGTACTCTTCGGCCACCTGCAATTAAAATTTGAAATTCAGAGTTCCTAAAAACAATGATTTTGATAACTAATAAATTTCCTCCTAGTTTTGGAAAAAACGGAAGTTACCTCCACAAGCCAATCAATCAGTATTGCGCGCATGCTGGCGTTTATGTCTTTCTGAATTTTCTCCATGAAATCTGTTGAAGGCCTTTTCTTTGCCTGAAGAGCACAGAAGAAGAAGAAAATAAAATGGTTTCTGTTGCATACACAATTCAACAATGGAAACAAAAGGGCAAGCTGGTAGTCTTGCCAAAGGATTGTTGCAAAACGCAGCAAAACATTATTATAGTTTGAAGATCCAATAATTTGTTTTAGTTGCGAAGATTGGTCTCGCCCAAGATTGTACCTCCGATGCACGCAAGTGCTTGTAGATGTCACAAGCAAAGACTGTACAAAGCTGCGGATCCATGTAATTGTCATCAACATTGACAATTTTATCATCCATTTCCATCTCTGCAAGAATATCTCTACTGCATACATTCTCTACAACAAAAAGGAAAATTAACAGACAACAAATTAGCGAGTCAAGAAAGCTGAATTGTAATTGTTTTCAGTTCCGAAATAATGTTTGAAGTTTAAGAACCTATTCTTTCAGTCTGGTCCGAAATGCAAAGATTTCTGAATGTGTTTCTATCTATAGAATCGAGTGACGGAACCTCATTGTTATCGATATATTCAACTTCAGGGCTCTTGAAAGAATCACAAGCAGACATTGATTCGTCCATTGAAACTGAATTCGCATCCGATTTACTCGGAGAAACATCCATGTTGCAAGCAGCAGGAACAATTTCATCACTTTTTGGAAAAGATGTATTCTTGCAATGATCAATTTCATCACTTCTCGGCAAAGATGTAACAATCTTACAAGGAGCAGCTGCGCTTGTTTTTGTATTTGCGGAAGCAGGTAAAATGTTTCCGGAGATGATTGTGTTGCCACTGCTGCTGGAAATACTTGTCTTCTTCGCTTTGGCAAACTTTGTCGAGCTGGGTTCCTTCAAGAATGAAACTTTTTTAAATCATGCGCACAAATTGAGGCATAATATCTTCTCTTATTCGGTTAATTTAGCTTAAAAATCCAATGTTTGAAAATTGAATGGCAAGTATTGGAAAATTAAATTCCTTCCCTTTGCTGAATGACGGCTAGTTGTCACTATAATTCTTTGATATTCTCTTCGTTGGTTTTCGAATTTCAAAAATGCACTTTCCTTATTTTGCTGCATGAATATCTTATAAATGTTTCATTTTCTTTCTAATTTCTTAGTTACCAAACAGCTTTAAAAAAAATTTACTGCAGAAATCAAAAAGATTTTTTTTTCACTCATTCGGAAACAGATGTTTTGCAAAATCTGAAAATGACGGAGATAAACTCAGCAGAAACTTCTTGGTTCCTTCTCTTTTCCTTCATTTTCTCTTAAACGAAACAAAAGAAAATTAGTAAAAAAATTGACTACCCACCAAAGCAGAGGACGAAAACGAGCTTTTTGAATCATTTTGAGTCGTCACATTCCTGCTATTTGTGATATTACCTAGTGGCGCTCGCTTCTTTGCCAAATGCTGTGGAACCGCCATGTACTTGCTGACATTCTCCGACGAGGACGCGTGTCGCTTGGCCAAAGACGACGTGGTCGACGACGAAAACGATGAACGCCGGTTCTGTGTCGACATTTTCACGATCAATCCGGCTTTCTACGAAAAATTCGAAAGCAATTTAGCATAAGCTTTCTGTTCTTAAAGCAAGAACAATGACATGAATAAATTGCTTGACAAAGAAACAGAAAGAGAAAGACTAGAAAGACTTTAAAGAGGCCTTGCAGAGAGAGGATTTGAAATGACTTTTGCAGGGACGGAAAGAAAATGATTTTAATATTTGTTGTTGGGATTCTAACATCTGGGCCGTTAAATATTTGAATTGTTAAAAATAAAGACATAATTGTTTCAATTATAATGAATAGGTCCCTATCTCTCATTCAAATGACTGAAATATCCCAAGCAACAACTCTCCACTAATAAGTTAGAAAATTTGGGTTTAGGGGACCTATTTGTCCTATACGGAAACAATATATCCTCATTCGTGAAAAAATTGGGTTTAGGGACCTATTTGCCTTTCATTTTAATGGCGCTTTTGAGGCGGGGAAGAAGGTGATTTGAATTGCTGAGAGATCGTGACTGTTGATCCAGCTCGATAAACGGTAAGGAGCTCGTTGTGGGGCCCACGGTAACTGTCATGAGTTCTCGCGTGGGGTGTTTTGGGTTCATGAAAGTCGAATGAAAAGGTGCCACGGAATCAGGCTGGAAATTTGAATAGCCGGTTTGTGAAAAATGGAATATATCCTCGTAATTTTTTATTTGATGGGAGGAACTCGAGTTGGTCTGTCATTGGTTGCAAAGTCACAGACCGTCAGGTTTTATTCGATGGGTTTGAATTCAAAATTCAAACGGTCACTGGATCTGTCTTCTGTAAGCTAGATGCATAGCAGTAGTACACAGCCGCAATGCGAACAAATTAGATCCCGAATTATTGAGCACTCACTGAAAATGTTGACAACGTTGCCATCCCTCGTACATAATTATTAGTGTAAGTCACAAAAGAGGGCTTCGTCTTCTCGCGTTATGCTGACTGCACTTCCCCCTGATTGCAGACAAATTCAAGAGACCGCCATTACTGAGGAGACGACGCAATGCCTTGACACAGTCACACATATGAGAGGGGGTGGCAAAATGGTGTAATGCCACGAGGTAGAATTCTGCATTACGAGAAATATGAAAATTAAACCAAGCAAATTCAAGAACAGTTAAAAAAAAGGATAGAAAACATCTTGAAGACAAGGAAAATGGTTGGATGCTCTCTCACGTACCCAAGTTTTCTTCGAAGGGAAAAGTATGAAGTTGGCCAAGAAGTTGATAATAGAAATATGATCCAAAACGCTGCGTTTTCGAAAAGCCACGTGTTAAGTTATGGCTATAAATAGTCAATCGGAACAAATTTTCCAGTCAATATGCAAAAGCGGGAAAGATAAAAGCCCTAACTTTGCAAAGTAGTTGTTTACGGTGAAAATGGCGCCAGTGATGCAGAGCTCACAACCATGGGTTGAAAAATAGTATAATCTTTGTCTCTAACGGTTTATTAACTTAAATTTTGAATTTCTGATTCTGGATTTCAAAAAATATTTTCTTGTTTTTGTTTTTGGTTGTGTTGATTTTGCAGTCGACCGAAGCAAGTGAAAGATGTGGCGCACCAAGAGGAGGTGGTGCGCGTTCTGACAAACACTCTCGAGACAACGAATGTAAACATCTTCACTTTCATTTTCTACTTTCTTGCTCTCGTTTTTTGTTATTGTTATTCTGTTTACATGGAAAATTGAAACCCTAATGTATTTTTTTCTTTTTAATTTTTTGAATTTTTAATTATGCTTTAGTGCCCACACATGCTATTTTACGGTCCGCCTGGTACCGGAAAAACCACCACCGCCCTCGCCATTGCCCGTCAGCTTTTCGGGTACCCACGAAAAATTACTATTGCGATTTTTTTTTACTTTTATGGCGTTTGTGATTATTATTTAACGATTACTGTGTTTACTGTATTGTCTGAATTCAGGTGGGATTTGGTGGTTAGATACATAATATAATAGATGTTGATAATATATACAGTTCATATTTCCAGCAGCCGTCTATGTTGGTGCAAAACAACACTGTATAGCTCTCAACAGTGCTTATTTTCCATGCTGCTTTTTGTCTATTATTTTTATTTGCTTTTTGTTTGAGAATGTAATGTTTAGTAGTCATGTTAGCTGTCTAGATTTGTAAGGAGTTGCGCCCAATGAAACTTCAGATGGGTTCTCATACAACTTTGTATGCTGTTAGAAAACTTTAGATCTTTATGTGATGTGATCTAGTTTGGCACTCTTCTTTGCATAATGTTTATCCGATTTCATTGAATGCATGCTTAGGTCACAATTTCTATTTGTCTTGTCTTATTTAATTTTACTATGGCAGACCTGAACTGTACAAGTCCAGAGTGCTAGAGCTGAATGCCAGTGATGACCGTGGTATCAATGTTGTACGCACTAAAATTAAAGATTTTGCAGCCATAGCTGTGGGTTCTGGTTCGCGGCAAGGGTATATTTATTCTGGTCCTGTATTCATTTTTGCTCCTTTTTTGCAATTTTCTTTACTGATCTTTTCTTTCATTCTTTAGGGGTTACCCTTGTCCACCATATAAGATTATTATCTTAGATGAAGCAGATTCGATGACTGAAGATGCTCAGGTATGCTTGTTTCAGTTCTGCTGCTTTTATTTAGTTTTGTGTTATGGAGTTGTATTACTGCCAACTAATTATTTATCAATTACAGAATGCTTTAAGACGTACGATGGAAACTCACTCCAAAGTTACAAGATTCTTTTTTATATGCAATTACATAAGCAGGTGCACCTTTTCTACTTTGTTTAGATTTCTTTTGGTGGTTAAATTTTCTTTCTATTTCTTGTCGGGAGAAATTTTGATTTGACAGGGAAAGATCGTAAGCATCTCAACCATATAGGTTTATAAATTGCACGTTATTGTGTAACACATTGTTTTGACCATCTCTGTTGTATTATATCTTAAATTGAATCTAGAAAAATTATTTAGATGCACTTCGTTAGAAAAAAAAATTATTGTATAGATTGTTAATAATAATGAGTATGTAGAACATGTCCTTATATAGAAACAAAAGAGAAAACAAAATAAACTATCGAAACAAAAGAGAAACCAAAATAAACTATAGAAACAAAAGAGAAAACAAAATAAACTATCGTATTACTAATACTACTTTGATAAGAAATCCAACCCTGATATGATTAAATAATAATAATAAGACAACATAAAAAGGTATTTCCTATTTTAACTTTAACATGCGCCAACTATATTATATATTACAGTACATTACAGTGCTTTATAATCATGTTTAGATATTCTTATTGTCAGAAGTTTCTTCCATACTTGTTTTTGGTAATATTTTCCTCTGTTAAAAGTTTATGCAAAATAAGTGCTGCTGTTAGGTGGGAGATTCAACATTTTCTAATATATATGGTGTTTTCTCATCATATTTGAGGGAAAGCTGTGTGCGAAAAAAATCAAATTTCATGTGGAAAAGACTTTATCACATTTTTCAATGGACATAAAATGTAATCCTTGAGCTTTATGATCTTAATGCTCTCTTCCTTCTTTATTTTGGTAGGATCATTGAGCCCCTTGCGTCAAGATGTGCAAAGTTCAGGTTTAAGCCACTTTCTGAGGAAGTTATGAGTAGCCGAATAATGCACATTTGTCAAGAAGAAGGACTCAATCTGGATGCAGAGGTATGGAATAATAGACTTATGGCTTGTCTTATAAACAATGGTTTGTATGTCATTGAGTCAGTGTGTTAGTGTCAGTTTTTGACATTCTTGTACATATATCATTATAGGCTCTATCAACCTTAAGTTCTATATCAGAAGGTGATCTTCGCAGGGCTATTACATACTTGCAGGTAAGAGGTGGCCTGCATTGCCCTTTCCCTTATGAACTGTAACTCTTTCTCCCTGCTTTTGTATGCTATTTTTGTTTTTGGTGATTTTCATTGATAAACTGTAAAAGTAAACCAAAAATTACTGTTCTAATACATGCATGTTAAATGGAAAAGTTTGATAAAGAACCAAATAGATCATGATTGCTTCAAGCAACATTATTTCTCTAACCTTGAGCTCTACATTTCTTTTTTACTATCTTTTTTCATAGTCAATGTTCGTCATGAAGCTCATGTCTAATCATCTGATGAAATGCTGCAGGGAGCTGCTCGCTTAGTTGGATCAACAATCACTTCTGAGGACCTAATTAATGTGTCTGGTGTAAGTTGTATTTTGTGTTAATCCTTTTGACACTTCGTTAATTTTGAAGATAGATCTGTCAGAAAGTCTTGCTAGTCATTTTTATTAGAGGTTCTAAAGCATGTGATAAAAAATTAACCAACCATCTTGGTTGCCTTGGTTTAATATGTGGCAACCTGTTATTGTTGGCCAGAGGAGCTGTGGTGCTGAAGCATTAGAATTTAAGAAGTTGACATAAATAAGTACGTTTCTTCTAGGGTTTTGATTGGAGTTGCATTTTAGATCTCAACTTTATGTTCTTTTTCTGGCCAGTGTTTACTGATGTTAGCATGGTTGACATATGTCTAAAATGAAAAAGTTATAGATTGATAACACCTGTATAAAGTTATTGTGTAGAGGTGATGTCTTTGTTTACATATTCCCTGGCTTGCCCTGAATTTTAATGTTTTCATTATCAGGCCATTCCAGCAGAGATAGTGGAGGCGCTTTTTGCGGCCTGCAGAACTGTTGATTTTGATTTGGCGAACGAGGAAGTTAATAACATCATTGCTGATGGATTTCCGGTCTCTCTGTTTCTTTCTCAGGTTACTATTTTGATTTTTGTATCAATGGTTTATCACTCTGGTCAATGCAATATATATTTACTATTGATAAATGTTTTTTCCAGTTATTTGAGGTAATTGTTGGAGCAGAAGATATATTGGATGAGCAGAAGGCTCGAATATGCAAACGGTTGGCTGAAACAGATAAGGTTCTTTCTTTCAATAAGCTTAGTTCCACTGCTTTTAGCCTGCTTCAAGTTATTTGGCTGAGTTGATGCTACTTAATGATGAAATGATGTTTGCAAGGATGGTTGATTTTCCAGGGAAGCAAATTTCGTATAGGTTTGCTTGAAGCAGTACTGAGAACCATTAAACATTGAATGATTTTAGAAATTCATCTTTCTTACTCAAAAGTCATGAATGGAGCAACAATTACATCACCATTCAGTTTCTTTTTCTTTTTTGGTAGCAGAGACATTGTCATGCACATTCTTACTTTTTTGCTTGGAGGATTTGCAGCATCTTGTTGATGGTGCAGATGAGTACTTGCAGCTCTTGGATGTGGCCAGCAATGTGATCCAAGCTCTATCTAACATGCCAGAAGAGTTTCAATATGATAATTAGGTATGTAAAAACCCAATATGGCGAATCTTGTAGAAAAAAGTTGCTCCACATCTTAGAGATTTAATCCGTAATAGATTTATTGGAAGTCTGACGCAAGCAGGATCCTGCACGTTTGAACCTTTGATTTCTTATCTTGCCAAAATTCAGTTTGCTAAATATGAGCCATTAGCTGCCATTAGTATTTTTAGAATCTCCTTAATCTCTTATTTAGAAACAACCAGTGACCTCAAATTGATAGTACCCATTTCTTTTTTTCTTCAGATTTGTGCTCGCTTACTCTTTTTTTTTGTTTGAAGTTATTATTATTATACCTTTACCTTGACCGATTCACTGCAGCAGAAATGTGTGCACTTTGGTATTGTTTTTCAAATGGCATTTTTCTAAACCTGTTTTAGAGAATGAAACTTTAGTTTTCTATTTGATGTTTTTGAGATTGACAACACCATTTAGTAGTTTGTTTCTAAAAACAGTTTTTTGAAAATAAACACATTGTACATGCGGGATCTATGCAAAATTTGTGCGCAGGTATGGCTTATGCAAACTTTGTAACACAGTTTTTGTTTTGTGCTTTAGATTAGAGAAAGTGGAAACGGTTTCGATGATTTGAATGATGGATATGATAAGCAATCATAAGAAGACACATAGCAACGATGTTGTGTTAGTGGCGTGCCGCAGCTAATTACATTTTATGAGACAAATGACTGTTATTGATTCTCAGTTTGTCACCATAACAGAGAAAATTATGATTCAATATGTTTGCGTCTTACATTATGAATGTTACCCATTAAAATTGGCCATCCTACCGTTGAAACAGGCTTGTCTTTAATTTCTTTGGATGCATAATCATGGTTATAACACGGTAAGAGCCATGATTGTAGTCAACACATACTGCGGAGCCCCTCATTTTTCAAATTCCTTGGGATGAAATTAGAGTGATGGTTTATTACATAATTTTGACTGATCAAAGAATAAAAATCTTTTCTTCAAAAGACTAAAAAGATTAAGTGAATTATTTTTTATCTATCTCGAGTGATTAGCGGGGTTATTAACATCTGGGTACTCAAATTTTCATAATTATTTACTTGGGAGGTGTAGTTTGTCATCTCTAACACCTGCTGAAATGACTAACATGCCCTTTGAAGTTAAGTTGCATATTGTCGTCAAAACTCAACATTCTATAGTTGTAATTTGGTTGTTTTGATAGGTGTAGTTTGTCAAGGATCTATGCAAGTATGAATTTTTATGCTTTTACATTTAAGAATATTATTTGCTCATTTTTAACAAATACGTCGCTAATTTTATTGAAATAATAATTATTTTTGTAAAATAAATTGTAACCGTTAAATATTGGGCACATAACTTGCCCGTTGGGGATACTGGGACCTATTTGTTAAAAATGGATAAATTACTCTTTTGTTATAAGAACATAAAAACGAAGGGATTTAGATGTTATTACTATGTTAATTTAATGCTATTCTGTCTGCGTCAAAACAATTTAGAATTCGAAGTAAAAAGGCTCCTTTTTCTACTTCGATAACGAAATGACTTTTCCTCCAACATTTGAATTTTCTGCGTAAAAACAATTTCACTTTCTTCCTCTTCCTTGCAGGATTTAAAAGGCCTTCTTCCTCTCAAAACCCATCAAATCAAACGCCGAACATGGATATCCTCTGGCCCACCAGCCCCCACTTCCTCGCCTTTAATCTCGCTCAGAAACCGCCATTTCTTCTTCCCTCCTTCACCTATATAATACCAGCCAACGCAGAGCAGCCAGAAAAACGAAAATTACGCTTTCATTTCTACTCTCTGCTTAGCTCTTCTTTCTTCAGTATGGCCATTGATGATTCTTTTAAAAAACCTGGTTCCGTTCCATTCAAGTGGGAAATTCGACCTGGAGTACCCAAAATCCAACAACAGCAGAAACAAACGCCGCCGCCGCCGCCGCCGATCCGCCGTTCTTCACCACCTCTACCGCAGAAGCTTCGACCTCCCCCAGCTGGGTTTCATTTCGTTCCTCCATTGGAGCCTCGTAGCAAGTCGTTCCGGTCCAGCCCGCGAACCCGTTCTGAGCGTTGGCGGTTCGATAAACCAGTGGTTCGACCCGAGTGTGTTTCCCCCGGGTGTTTCCCGTCTCCTTTGCTGAGACGAAAGGAGAGTAGCAAAAGGAGAGTCCGTGTGCCCGGACCTGAATCTGAACCCGGGTACTGTTCTGACCTTGAAACGTTGGCCAGGTGGTCAGTTTCAAGCAGGAAGTCTCTTTCGACATTCACAGCTTCGCCGGCGTCGTCGTCTTTCTCGTCTTATAAGTCGTCGCCTCGGCTCGTGGGTGACGCCGAGTGGGCCGGGTTCGGACTTTTTTGAACCGATCTTACTGTATATATTTTATTTTTGTATGGAGGGATTGGAATTGCGACCACGGATTGTACTTTACAATTTCTGTATGAGTTGGTTTACTAAGTCGGGTCAAAAGCCCAATGCCAAGCCCAATAGGGTGGCCCGTGATTGTCTCGTGGCATGTTAGAATTCCATGTTCAACACTATTATGTTTTAAAAATGTGAGGGAAATACTCTCTCTCTATATATATGTACACATACATGCTGCTGGGGCAGAGAGTCCTAATTTTTTAATCTCAATATTAAAAAGATATTAGTTTAATAATTAAAAATTTGTATAAAATTTTTAATTTTTAAAAATATAATAATTTAATAATTATAAAAAAAAATTATAAATTTATATTATATATATATATATAGATGCATACACGCCGACCTGGTCTAGGTACAGGTACGTAGGCTCCATTCTGGCAAGGATATACAGATCAGAATAGCTACAGCCGGCCCCGGAAATTGCTCTCCGACTCTTCCGCTGAAGCGACAAAAACAAAAGCATAGACTGTATGAATGGTCAAAAGAAGCTGTAGGATCATTGGCTAAGGGTGGTTGGTAAAATGCATCGGGCTTAGCGGTCAAACTCGGGGTCGGTGTTTCGAAATAATAATAATAATAAATATGTAATAACCATTCATTCGTATCTTACATAAGTTGCAGTATATATTTCATACGTAATTTTAAGATAATAACAAGAAATTAGCGCGCCAAATTAAGGATAATTTTCCAGGTAGCAGCAAATAGAAGTAGCAGAGGAAATGCCAATTTTTGCAGCATCAGTTAATTCCAATGACAATCAGAAAGTCCAAAATAACTTCAAATTTCGCCCAAATCAGTTTGTTGTTGGGATTTGGGAAACATATGCAACTACTTGAGGATTATGTCTGATCTCAAATCCAAACATGATTATGTCTGGACGTAAGCATACTTCTGTATTTTATCAATTACTTCCCCTAATGCTCAAAAATGTTCCATTTGATGCCAAACTCGCAGCTTCAACAACTAGAAAAGATAGCCCATTTACCCTAGAGTCAGTCTCTGATGTGCTCAAATCCATCCCCAGATTCTTCTTCCAGTCCCCTCGCTCCATCGGCCGCCAAAAGGGTTTTCGACATCGCACTCCTTTGAAACAACGAAACCTCAAAAAAGAAGCTTACAACATCCGCAACAATGTTCTTGTTCTTGGCCCTGCAGCATATAGAAACCCACACCTAGTCACTTTAGGACTGAACAAAACCACGGAGTTTTACTATTGGGTCGAAAGATTTTTCGGGTTTGTTCATAACGAGATGACCTGCAAAGAAATGGCTATTGTATTGGCTAGAGGAAATAACATAAAGGGTCTTTGGGATTTTCTCAAAGATACGTCAAGAAGGAACGGCGAGCTTGTGGATACTACCACCGTTACATGTTTGATAAAAGTCCTAGGAGAAGAAGGGTTGGTTAACGAAGCATTGGCTACGTTTTATCGGATGAAGCAGTTTCGTTGTAAAGCCGATGTTTATGCGTATAATGTTATCATTAATTCTCTTTGTCGTATTGGGAACTTTAACAAGGCAAGATTTCTGTTGGAACAAATGGAGTTACCGGGGTTTAGCTGTGCCCCAGATGTGTATACTTATACTATATTGATTAGTTCATATTGTAAGTATAGTATGCAAACCGGGTGTAGAAAGGCTACTCGGAGGAGGTTGTGGGAAGCAAATCACTTGTTTCGGTTAATGTTGTTCAAGGGGTTTGTCCCAGATGTTGTCACTTATAATTGTTTGATTGATGGTTGTTGCAAGACTTATCGAATTGAGAGGGCCTTGGAACTTTTTAATGATATGGATAAAAAGGGTTGTGTTCCAAACAAGGTCACTTATAATTCTTTTATTCGATACTATAGTGCTGTGAATGAGATTGATAAGGCGATTGAAATGATGAGGAGAATGCAAGATATGAATCATGGCATACCCACTTCAAGTTCGTATACTCCAATTATACATGCTCTGTGTGAAGCTGGAAGGGTGTTGGAGGCAAGGAATTTTCTGGTTGAGTTGGTTGATGGGGGTTCCGTTCCTAGAGAGTACACATACAAGTTAGTTTGTGATGCCCTTAATGCAGCAAGGGAGGTGAGTTTGCTGGATGACGAACTTCATGAAAGGATAAGGCATGACATAGAGAATAGGTTTAGACAAGTGATGAAGATAAAACCAATTATGAACCGCAAAGTATTATTATAGGATGGGGAAATGTTTTAGAGAAACAATAAATTATCTTCCATATTAAAACTGAAGATGTGTGAAGAATCTGGATGGAAATTTTGCACTCTCTGCTGGTGAGTCGTTTTCATTACTCCATTGACTAGATCTTCCTTCCAGTTCACAGAATGCAATTTATTTTTTTCACTTATTTATATAAGGGTCTAATGATTAATTATGCCCCTTTTTTTCATTTGTGTTCTTTATATGAGTTCTATTTCTTTCGGATCTTTCATCTAGCCCATTTGTCTTGTTAATTTGTTCAATTCCATTGTCATCTTTCGTTATTTTCAGAGAGAAAAGACAGAAAGTAACTACCTGAAAGAGAGGAAAAAACTATCCTCTTAAATTGCCAATAATGTATGAGGGAACTAATTTCATTTGAATTACAAAAATGTTTTCAGTTCTCAGCTTTATTCTATGCTCTGCAGGAAATATTCTAAAATCATCACTCAAGTAGCATAAGAGACTTTAGTTTATTAAAAAAGTATGTAATGTGGAAAATCTCTGATGACTGATAATTTACACGACTTGTTGATATGAAGGAGGTCCATATTTATAGGCAATTGTGGGACTAATTTACATACAGTGAATCTAGAGAGTGACATTGCAGAACTACAGAGTTAAAATAAAAGAAAGAGGGAAATAAGCTTTTTTTTTATCATGTTTATTACACGAGGAAATTTTTTTTTATTTTTTATTTTTATTTTTCTATCCACATCTCCGACTATGTTGATTAAAATTTATATAATGTTTGTGGTCTGTTATACTTGTTTAAATGAAAAATTAGCTACAAGTGGTTAAGGAAACTTTAATGAAATTAACTTTGTGAGCATGTTTCAGTGACAGGCTCTTTGTGGGGCAGCTGGTTGAGAATGTTTCATATTTAGAACCTGCTCATTGGGCCAATTTGAACTTCCAGATGCATCACACTTTTCTAATGTCATTGCCTCGTACTAGCCTGTTGAGGCCCTCCGTGTTTGGCACTTAGTCCCATTTTTCAGGTATCATTTTGGTTGCAAAAAGTTGACCTCGAGTTAATTCTGTGCTGTTAAAGGTACTTGTGGTTTTGCCATGGTGCAAAGTTATCTACTATGGGCGTAAATATTTCTTCCCATCACCTGACTAATCTCAGTTGATTAGGCAAATTCTGTGGAACTAAGTTTAGATGGGATGGGCTCGAAAATGAAATAGTCATTGTTATGTTTACTTTCTGGTGTTTGAAATCTTAAAATATAGACTTTCTGGTGTTTGAAATCTTAAAATATATATTTCTTCATGATTGTTTGATTGCAATAGGGACGAGTTTTCAAGAGTTCCTTCGGACAAGTAGGTGTACATGTGAGCGAATACTGCGGTTGATGGATGCAGGACGTAGTAATCTGGTGAAACCATTTACAATGCTGTCGATATATCAATTTCACAATATTAATATAGTATAAAAGCGAATCTGCAAGGAGTCCTGGGATATGTGTTCAGTGTGGAATTTCCTTCGTGATGAGTCTGTTGTGCTATTTATTGAGTTTTAAAGGATGAAAATGTTTGCTTCAGTTAAAAGTAAGCTGCTTAACCAAGACAAGCACAGGCTGATGTTAGAAGAAATTTATGGGATAGATTGTGGTTTCTTCGTACTGCAAGCGGAAATTTTATAAATGTAGAGATGCATGTTACAGGACAGCTTGCATGTCAGACATGATTCATGTCAACTGGCTTATTCTTAGATAAACATTGATGTCAATTTTGATTGACTCTTGTTGATTGATTGCCTGATAACATAATACTCCAAATATGTCAACCCTTTCCCCCGATTATGGTGCAGTTTGGTACAGCGACGGAATCTGTGAAATAAGTTTCCCATTTTTTTTTGTTCTGGAAATTGACTTGTATGCTCGCCATCCAGTTTCTGTGAAACTGTTGGAAGATTCAGATTTCCTTCAGCCACACCTTAAAATGTCAGGATCAGAAATTCATTTAGGGGAAGAAGCCTCCTGGCGATTTCCGAAATCACAGCAGACAGTTTCATGTTATCAATCGTATAATAAATACATCACATCAAATTTTGAGTCACTCTCACATTCTTTTAAGTCAACTCTTCAGTTCCTATCCCGACACGCTTTTATCCTTATCATCTTTTATGTAAAAATATGGACAAAATCGTTTGTTTATTAAATAAAATAAGCAAATGATGTTTGCATGTGGGACGGACTCACCGAATAAAACTTTTACCTTTGTGAGTGTTTATAATTTTTTTAAAAAAATTATATACTTTATTTATGTTTATTTCACGTACAATATATTATCGATGAATGACATTAACTTATTTAGTGATAAATGATATATGAAATTATATTAAAAGGTAATCGAAAAGATATTCTCTTAGATAATTTTTAAAAGAATTTTACAAAATATTTAAATTTTACTAAATTTTTAAAATGAATATAATTTCATCTCATACGATATTATGTGCATATCTTATTTATAAATATGTATGTATTTTATGCATATAAAAAAATTAATGTACTTACAAAATTTAAAACTCATTACAATTTATTGTAATTCTAGATAATTAAAGATTTACATTTAAAGAATAGTTTTGATTGAGTTTCTACTGTAACTTAGTTTTTTTAAGTATTAGAACTTTAAAGAATTTTTTTATTTTATTATTTTAATTTTAAAATTTATTTTAAAAATTTATGATTAAGAATACTTAATTAATTTATTTATTTATAAATTTTTTTAAATTATATAAGATTTTTTTATAATCACATAGATTTTGTAAAAATTTTAGTATTATTTAATACTATAAAATTTGGGAGTGTTACAAATTTTAAATTTTAAATTAAAATTTAATAATACAACAAAACAATTATTCGAACTAACCAAGAATTAAAAAATGGTAAGAAATAAGATTATTTTTGGTTTGTGTCCAAGAAATGAAATTCCATGGTTGTTAAATAAAGCAGTAATTAGTTAGTAGTTAAGTCAGAACCTCCCCCGAATTACAAATACTCCACAGTAGCCAGCCGACCACTATTATGAAATAAGAGGAAATTTAATCAAATAAAAATCAGACAAGACAGAGATTGAAGAATTAGATTAGTTTTATCGTGGGTAATGAAAGCACGCATGCATTGGATTAAATTAGTCAAGTGCTTGAATGTCTGTGTGGACAAGAAGCATAAATATTATGTCTCACATAAGCCATTATCAAATAAACTAAACTTCTGCTTTAATTCAACGTGCGAAGGAGATTCAAAATCTATAAATTTTGTAATCAATTTAAACGATTTTATAAGTTTTGAATCAAAATCTAAATAATTTTTTTTTAAATTTACAACAATATTCATAATCCTTTCATATGTAACCATTAAATGTTATATGTATACGTCACAACTTAGCCTTTCTTTTGTTTTTGAATAAATCATTAAAATAAAAAAAAATGAAAATTATGTGACATAATTGGTAGATGATAGCAAATACAAGGCATGAATCATTTCAATGAACACTAAATAGAGGCATGAGTCCTGTTAATAATAGATGGTGGCATGAAATGCAGTGGGTGGTTTTTTTATTTTTTTTTATGATTCATAAGATTTTTCGGCCACATGGAGATTCTCTAACTATAACTTGTTGTTAATGAATATTAACTTGCCCATCGAATGACTCAATTGATTTAACATTTACCTTATTTTGTCAGCCTCGTGCTTTAAACTTATCAATGCATAACCTGCTTCCAAACCAATGGCTTCATTTGATTATAATATTAGTTAGACTTTCGTTTTACAAGTCAACTAAACTACATATCAGGATTAGTTTCAATTGATTCCGCCTCTAGCTAGGAGTTATATATATAATTTCTTGAATTAAAATATATATAATAGATGTATAAATCTTAAAATATTTGTTTATTTTAGTTTTTATTTTTAATTTGTTTCCGTCTTGAAGAAATATCATTTCTTTAAATTGAACACCGTGACTTGTCGCTATTTGCACCGGGAAATGGAAAGAGACCGACGAGATGGCTCCTAAGTTGCATTCAAGCTTTAACAAATGGCAACTTCACGCCAATCCGTTATAAATACTCTGACTTCATTTCCCTCATTTCCAAGCTACAGGTGTTCTTGACTAAAATTGTAGACATTAAATTCAGAGAAAGAGAAATGGGAAGCCGCCAGCAGCAGCAAGCCGGTGACGCCGCCGCCGAGTCACTTCCGCAAGCATCGGGCACCGGCATCAACAGCATAGCAGCGATCAATGTCGATGGAAGATCCCCATCTCCGAGCAATCCCAACAACTTGGGTCATGATTCTGATCAGTGCTCAAATTATCAGGTTTCCATCCCATCAAACTTGACGGAATCTAATCAACCTCTGGGATTCTTTGGTTTATTAATTTTTTTTGTTTGATCGTTCTGGTGATGATCAGAAGCCTGGATGGAGAAAGTTTCTGGGATTTATTGGCCCTGGTTTTCTTGTCTCGTTGGCATATCTTGATCCTGGCAACTGTAAGCAAATGTCCAGTTTTTGTCTTCTCACTGTGTGAGCTAGCTTCTGTTTCTGTTTCTTGATTTGGTTCTTGATGTAACATCTCAGTGGAAACTGACCTGCAAGCTGGAGCTAATCATGGATTTGAGGTACAGAAAACACCCACCATTGCTTCTCTTTTGTACAGCGTTATTTTAATATAAATTCAAACTTTTCAGCTGCTGTGGGTGGTTCTCATTGGATTGATCTTCGCTTTGATAATTCAGTCTCTTGCTGCAAATCTTGGTGTAAGCACTGGTAAGTCACGCAAGAATTACTATCCGTAAATGGTAACTAAATTAGTTTTTTTGGTTGTTTTTAATTAATATATATATATATATTTTTTAAATTTTCAGGCAAACACTTATCAGAATTGTGCAAGGCGGAGTACCCAAGATATGTAAAGTATTGCCTGTGGTTGCTAGCAGAAATTGCCGTCATTGGTGCTGACATTCCCGAAGGCAAGTGTAAATTTCTCAGTCATCTTATAATATATTGATAAAATTTCATAAATATTTTAAAATTATATCTTCTTCTCGATCCACGCAGTGCACCTTCATTTAACAATTTTTATTTTTTAAAATTCTTTTCCAGTGATTGGGACAGCATTTGCATTGAACATACTGTTCCATATTCCAGTATGGACTGGAGTTCTTCTCACTGGCTGTAGCACTCTCCTTCTTCTTGGCTTGCAAAAATATGGGGTAAGTTATTATTTCCACAAAATTTTATCACTGAACCAACATTTTACAAATAGCTTCTGTCGATTTATTTTTTCTTTAATAAAAAAATATACGACTGCTAAATTTGTATTATTGGGTTATCCCTCAACAAGCACTTTCAGTTGTAACCATTGCCGATGTTGAGTTTTCCGTCAACGGCTTTTGTCTTCATTTGCATGTTTTAATTTGGGAAATTAATAAATGGTACAATTTCAACTTGCAATACACCAAGTTTATTGTATGTTTCCCTTCTACAGTATTTCCCCCTTTTTTAAAAAGAAATAAAAAATTGTAAGTATAAAACTATTTGGATTTGGATTCAATCCCTAATTTTTATTAAAATTATTAAATTATGGATGATAATCGGAGAGTTTGCATATTAGCATTAATGAGTTTTTCATTTATTTCAATAAAAAAAAATTTATTTATTACTTATAGATAAATTATATTTATATTTATAAAACTTTTAGAAATGAGGGACACAAATATTATTGTACAATTTTCCTTGCACACTTCTTGTTTTAATATCCAATCAAACAATAATTTGTTTATATTTTATACATATAAAATAAAGTTTTTCATATTTTAATCCCTTTAACTTTGAAAAGTGTGCATTTCACTCCCCACATTTAAAATTTTTTTCCACAATTTGACCCTCTAACTTTATATTTTTTTGAATATTTTAAACTATAAGCTGTTCATTTCTGGCTAGCTTCTATCTGAATACCCCTTTTAATATAAGGACACATTTATATGATTTCAAGAAATTTTTACAATTTTGTCCAACTGATATTTCATTTCAAAATGCACACCTTCTTTTCAATCTTATAACATCTCTAAAATAAATCGTGTTCATAATTTGGTAATTGGTAGGTGAGGAAGCTGGAGTTGTTGATAACAATATTTGTGTTCATAATGGCTGGTTGTTTCTTTGGAGAAATGAGTTATGTAAAGCCTCCCACAGCTGGTGTGCTCAAGGGCATGTTTGTCCCAAAACTCAGAGGCCAAGGGGCTACCGGCGACGCCATTGCCCTTCTTGGTGCCCTTGTCATGCCGTATGATCAGCAATTTTTTAAGTTATTAACGATGATGTTTTATGTCCCCGGATCCAAGGATCGAATATTTGTCTTAAATATGGTTAACAAAATTCGTAATTTCGACAAGATTGTTTTTAACATGCAGGCACAACTTGTTTCTTCACTCAGCTCTTGTGCTCTCCAGGAAAGTGCCCAATTCTGTACGCGGCGTCAATGTAAGCTAGCAACATCAACAACGTACATATAAGTGTCACGCTATTGCTCTATAAAATCTTGAAAACATTATAGTACAATCTACTTAATCTTTTAGTTCTTATTTTCTTGCTTTTACAGGATGCATGCAGATACTTTCTTATAGAGAACGGATTGGCATTGTTGGTAGCATTTTTGATAAATGTAGCAGTGGTCTCAGTATCAGGCACAGTCTGCACAGCCACAAATTTGTCAAATGACAACATAGACCGATGCAGCGATATTACACTTAACTCGGCTTCTTTCCTCCTCCGGGTTCAAATTCATATAAAAACATTATAAATAGGGTTAAATATAACACATAATTAAGCCTTAATTCTCTGAAAAAAATCTTTGATTTCCTTCCGCAGAATGTGCTGGGAAAATCAAGTTCCATCCTCTATGCCATCGCTCTACTGTCCTCAGGACAAAGCTCCACTATCACAGGAACTTACGCAGGCCAATATATTATGCAGGTTTCTATAATACTTCAAAAACTTTTATCTCTTTAATAATCAACACTGACACAACATCTTGCATTCATAAGTATCTAGATCTTGATTACTCAATATTTACTTTCTGGTTATATGATTTTTAGGGTTTCTTGGACTTGAAGATGAGAAAATGGCTGAGAAATCTGGTGACAAGGTCCATTGCAATTATACCTAGTTTAATTGTCTCTACTATTGGGGGATCTCAAGGAGCAGGCAGATTGATCATTATTGCTTCGGTTAGTGAAATTATTTAACCCATGTTATAACTAATTAATTATCTCCATAATCGAAAGCCTAATATGATGTAATTTTTTTATTTTTATTTTTTGCAGATGATACTGTCATTCGAACTACCATTTGCCCTAATCCCACTTCTCAAATTCAGTAGCAGTACCACCAAAATGGGACCGCATAAGAACTCCATTTATGTAAGTTATTTAATTATATTTTAATTATTTAATTTTAGTCAACAACTTATTTGACTTCTTCATTGTGCTATAAGTTACTTTATTAACACGTGATAAACATTGCAGATAATTGTCATTTCGTGGATTTTGGGGCTAGGAATCATCGGCATCAATGTGTATTATCTGAGCACAGGCTTCGTGGGATGGCTAATTCACAACGATCTTCCCACAATCGCAAATGTATTCATCGGACTCGCAGTATTTCCTCTGATGGCCATCTACCTAATTGGAGTGATCTATCTTACTTTTAGAAAAGACACTGTTGCAACATTCATTGATCCCACAAAGGACAATCCGGTTGCCCAAACCCAATTGGAAAGTGGACTTGGAAATCCGAATGGCGCAATGGAACTGGACCGGTTACCTTACAGAGAGGATTTGGCTGATATTCCATTTCCAGAATAAAATAATTTTATAAGAAAAGGTTTCAGTGTTTTTGAGGCCTGCTTGAGACCAGAAGAGTAATTTCTGCATTGTAACTTATAATGCAGTGCTCTCAGTTGTTTAGCTTATTTTGTTGTTCAACTTGTGCTTTATGTATACTTAATGGAAAGACGAGAGACAATAAGCTAATCTTTTGTATCATTCTACTTCTCTTAGTACTAGAAATTATGAATGATGAAATTAATAGAGAGCGCAAGTAGAATAGTGTAAACTTCAATCAAATTTAAAATTTACTACTACATATGTCCAACATTTATATCTATCTATATATATTATTTAAAATTTATGACAATAATATAATTTTATTCCATCTATTTATATAAATACAGTTTGGTGGCAACAATATAATTTCATCATCTCGTTTATATAAAAATAATTATTGTTATATAACAATCTTACTGAACTGACGCAATTTCCAAGCTACAAGTGTTTAACGAATGGACAAATGGAAAGCCGCCAGCAGCAGCAGCAAGCCAGCCACGTTGCAGTCGTATTGCAGCAATAATTGGGCAGCGCCAGCAACCGCACACCGCGACCAGTGCGGACGGAGTGAGCAGCAATAAACTTTAGTCATGATTCTGATCAGGACCCTAATCGTGAGGTTAATTTTTTTACTATTTATCGAATCAACGGCAGGAATTCTTTGATGAACTTATTTATTTTATTGTTATGATGATGATCATGATCAGCGACCTTCGTGGAGATGGTTTCTGGGATTTATTGGCCCTGGTTTCCTTGTCGCATCGGCATATCTTGATCCTGAAACTGTATGCCAACTTTTTCTTGTCTGTGTGAGCTTCTGCTTCTGTTTCCGGATTGATAACTTAACATTATTATTTTCACTTCTTAGTGTAATGTAAAGTGACTTCCAAGCTGGAGCTAGTTACAAATATCGGGTATTTATAAAAAAAATTCTTCTTTATTATTTACTTGTACTAGTGGTCTATCAATATACAAGTTTTTCTTATTTTCATAACTAATCTATTTATATGATAAAATATCATATCTAGAATAGTAAAAATTAATATTTGGATTTGGAAGAGAACTATTGATCTTGTTAATTAGTTTCTTTATCAATGGTTTTTTAAAAATATTATTATAGATATTTAAATAAAAATTCATAAAAATAAAAAATAAAAATTTAATCAAATTAAAGGTAATTTTTTTAAAAAATAGATAAATAATACCGTGTAGAAAATAATTCCTTACTTTCTTGGTATAAATTTTCTAAATGTGAGAAAATTATTACTCTTAAAAATATTGTAACATAAATGAAATTTGATAGTACTACTATAAATAAAATTTATATTAAAATACCTAATAAAAATAAAATCTTTTGATTTAAAATTTAAATTTTCTTACATGAAAATAAACAATTTTAATATACGGGTAAAATTTCTAATTCAAAAGTTTAATTTAAATTAAAAATACTAACTAATCCTTAGACAAAACACTTAACTCAAGCACAAACACGTTTGATTGTAGTTCTAATAGCTTTTAACACAAATTTAAAATGTTGAGTATTCTTTACATCATTGAAGATTTTAAATTAAAAATCGTTCTTTATCATAAATTGGTTACATTAATTATAAAAATTTAATCTCACTTTTATGTAATTTTTTATCATTTTTTTCTAAATTTATCAGTAAATAGATACATTGTGAATCTATTTTAACATCAATAAAATACATATTATGTGCTGTTTCTAAAACCACTTCAAATATTTTTTAATATAATACCAATAGATTTTAATAAAAAAATATTTTGAAATATTGAATTGTCTTTATGTTATCGAAGATTATGGATATAATGCAAGTACTAATCATTCATGTTTACTTTGCGAAAAAGAGGTGATAATGGGATAATATTTTATGGTAATACTTAGCAGTTCATTAATATTTATCTATGCGTCAACTATTAACTTTATATTGATGTACTACTTTGGTGAGCTAGTGCTGTCTTTACTTCTTTATTGTAATAAATTTCTTGGCATTCGAACAGGAAATTAATGGATGGCCTTGAAGTTTGGTCAATTACTGGCCACTTTTGAAAAATAAATTTATAAATGGCACCACGTAGTGAATGATTTTCTTTTCTTTGTCTTTTTAGTCCTTTTAAATTTAATATGATTATCTTGAGTTGCTCGAAAATGTTTAAAAAAAATACTTATATTTCATAGCATTGATGTATTTTTTTAAAAAAAATTATTAAAATACTCAATGATTTTATGAATATCGAGTACCACACGGAGATGGACACTTGGTAATATGACACTTTGTGAAAGGTATGATAAAACATTAAGTTGTAAATCAAACGTTCATACATGACAAAAGCGGGATTGTCTATTAAATTGTCGTGTAAATTATGCAAGTATCATGACTTTATTGTTGTATAAATTAATACACCCTTGTGTCTTGTGTATTGACTGACATCCTTTATTTCTCACGTAAACTGTCAGCCTTAAGAAATTGAAAGCTGAACGTGCTTCGACATCGAACATGGCGTATCATCCGACTGCCACTCTCAAATGCATCGACCTTTCCAATCCTGATATCAATCAAGCAGTTGCTATAATCAAAGAGGTGAGCATCAACATGTACAAGTAATTCGATTTCTTTTCTGAATACAGTATACATAATTAATTAAGTATACTGTATTGGACGATAAATAATTTATTGCAGGTTTGAAATAACTTAATTTGTGATTCAGGCGTGTACAGATTCTGGAATGTTTTACGTGATAAATCATGGAATAAGCGATGAACTCACAAGTGAGATTTTTGCCCTGAGCAAGAAGTTTTTTGCGTTGCCATTGAAGGAGAAATTGAAGCTTCGCAGCGACAATCGTCTCCGAGGCTACAATCAACCTACGGAAAGTTGGTTTCTATCTTATTTTATTTTATTTCTCAGATGCACTGTTCAATTCTATTACTTATGTGTTAATTTGATTTGATTTTCAAAGACTACGCAGAGACATTTGCTACTGGTGCTAGCGTATTCGAAAATGATCTCCGAAATATTTGGCCTCCGGCTGGTAATTAATTAGACATAAATCTGTCAATTATATGTATAATAAAGAGCGTAACAAACTTAATTTGTCATGTAAGAAAATCCCTTGGTGTAAAATTAAACACAATCAAAAATTCATGGGAAATTATAAAAATAAACAAATGGCAACAAAATTTGGATAACACGTTTAATTAATTGATGACTCATTGATTGATGATTAGCAAATGAAATTGTTTGAAGAAATATGCATTAAGTTTTGAAATATATATTTACTTTCTTACTCATTTTTAACGAATATTGTTTAGATGTTTTTCCGATATGTAAGGAGACTGCACAAAGATATTGTCAAGAGGTAATGTAAGTTTTGACAAATTAAATATAATTTTCACATCAATTTATATATATATATATATATAATATTTATTTTTAAATTACAAAAATTTTTTTAAAATATTAATAATTATTAAAATTTTTTTATTTTTTTAAAAAAATACATAATTAAAAGAAAGAAATTTTATTAGATATCTTTACTGAAATTTGTAGTAACGTTAGTTTTTAAAATTTTATTTAATTAAAAATGTATTTTAAGATAATATAAGTATCCTTAGAGACATAAAATGTACACCACCATAGATGGAGAAGGATTTGATTACTTTCATTTACAAATTTAATTTGCCAACAAAATGATACAACTTAAAACAGTATGGCACTAATATATATATCTTTAGCAATGTTGGAACAGCTGTTGCGAGAATATTAGCCCTTGCTCTTAATGTTAATGCTGATTTCTTTGATCAACAAAAACTGATTGGAGATGCAACTCAATTCAACATGCTACATTATGGAGGTTAATTACATTTAAAAATTACTCGTATTCATTTTCAAACTGAAATTCAAATCTCAAACTTCCTAAAAGAAACAATCTAAAACTCGCGGTGGACACCCATCTATTAGTTGAACAAGCTAAGTCACACTTCTTCTATTGTTTCTGAGCAAATTATTACTTTCACATTCACTTGATTGCATCTCAACCTGTACAATTTCTTTGTTTACACCATGTTTGCAATCTCATAACAACTCTAGTATTCCTGTTTATAATTTGGTAAAGTGGGCAAGTTAGGAAGCTGGAATTGCTGATAGCAGTGCTCGTATTTATGATGGCTGGTTGTTTCTTTTCTGAAATGAGTTACGTAAAACCTCCTGCAATTGATGTGCAAAAGGGCATGTTCATACCAAAACTCGACGCCCAAGAAACCACCGGCGATGCCATTGCCCTTTTGGGTGCCCTTGTCATGCCGTATGAAGCCATGTCCGACCTTATTTATCATCTATCTTCCTTCTAATCCATATAATTATTAGCAAGGCTGTAAATTTAACAAGACTGTTCTCAACATGCAGGCACAACCTATTTCTTCACTCAGCTCTTGTCCTTTCTAGAAAAGTGCCCAAATCTGTTCGAAATATAAATGTAAGTTTAAGAATTGTAGGGAAAGATTTAAAAAGTTGTACAATGCAATTGACTGTACTGTAATCAAGCCTAATATAGAATACATGGTTTCTAATTGTGAATTTGCCTGCTGATTAATCTTTCAATTAACTGTTATTTTCTTGCTTACAATTATAGGATGCTTGCAAATACTTACTCATAGAGAGCGGATTGGCATTGTTTGTAGCATTTTCGATAAATGCAGCAGTCATTTCAGTATGAGGCACAGTTAGCTCACCCACAAATTTGTCAAATGAAAACATGAATCGATGCAGTAATATTACACTTTGCTCGGCTTCTTTCCTCCTTCGGGTCTAAATTCTTGTAAACTTTAGGGAGGGTAAAATTAATTGAAATAACTATCGCATAATAAGGCATCTAATCCTCACACAAAAACCTTTGAATTTCTTCTGCAGAATGTACTGACCTCAGGACAAAGCTCCACTATCACAGGAACTTAAGCAGACCAATGTATCATGCAGGTCTTCAAATAGAATACCCAAGCATTACCTTTTCTTTAAAATAATATATAAATGAATCAAAAACCTTACCCCATGTCCCCACAATAATTTCCCATCTCATATAGAGTAAGTATATCAATAATTTGAATCTACAAAATAATTCTTTTAAGAATATCTTTTAAAATTGAATGCTCTCCCTCTTGATTTAAAATATGTTTTTAGGGTTTGTTAAACAAACTACAAACACTTGCACTGAAATATTATACGTACAACTAGTGTATGAAGCTAGATTACTTTATGGGTTGTGTGAATATTAGGGCTTCTTGGACTTGAAGATTAGCAAATGGCTGAGAAACCTAATGACAAGGTGCATTGCAATTTTACCTGGTCTAATTGTCTCCATTATTTGTGGACCTCGAGGAGCAAGCAGACTAATCGTTATTTCATCGGTTAGAGAAATTATTACTGTATATTATAATTAATTAATTATTTCCATAAACAAAAGATTAATTAATATTTTTATGATTTTTGTTTTCAGATGATACTGTCATTTGCCCCTAATCCCCCTTCTTAAATTTAGTACCAGTACCACCAAAATGGGACAGCATAAGAACTCGATTTTCGCAAGTCATTTTAAACCTTTTTATAATTATTATTTGGTTATTTTTGTCAGTCATTTCACTAGTTAGGGACTTATTTGATAAAAAGGAAAATAAAAGCATATCACTTACTGTGTCAAATATTAGCGATCTGAGTAATTTTATGGATTCTGGGATCATCGGCATTAACGTGTATTACCTGACTAATATGTTGTATGGTTGAACCTAAAAACAGAATTTTGTATAGAAAATATCCAAACTTATACAAAGCAGGTCGACCCACGTGCTACATAATTCATGCTTCCCAATAAAATTTCGTCAATTTGTTTTTAATTTTGATAATAATAAATATAATTTTTTCCATTTGTATTTAAATTTTTTATATTATAAATTTTAAATTATGTATTAATCAATTTAATTTTTACTATAATAATACACATGTATTATAATCAAGAATTCATAATCAGATCCAAACCCTACTTTAAAATCATGTGTTGTTACAAACCCTACATACTACCCGCAGAAACTTCTATGCTGATCTAAAAGTAATCAACACTTTCTCGGTTAATCAAATCAAGCAGCTTCCCGACACAGAATCATGGAGTTATTTGTTTCAACCAAGACCTGAACTACTTCCCGACATAGACCTCAACATCGGATGACTCAAAGGAGGCTGGGGGCCTCCTGGAGTGCTGTACATTACATTTGAAGGCGACGAAGATGACGCTTGTAAAGATGATAGAGGCATCCTCGGACCCAGTTGAAACATAGACTGTTGTGGCCTAAATTGCATGTTGGGATGGGCAGGTTGGTTGCTGCCGTAACCTGAAATGCTTGGCTGCGAAGGTGTGCCTGGCATCGTTTGTGGCCTATTGTTGCCAATGTTACTGTTAACCGTGGAAGGAGCAACACCTTGTAGACTCATTTGTGAAGCGACTCCGGTAGGTCCAAACCGAGCTGATAAAATGCGGGCCCGCTCAGTGGCAATCATCTGCCTTGTTTTCTCAACTTGGTCACATTCTCTCATTAGCAAAGTCTCAACTTCAGCAAACTGCTTCAGCTTCAGCTCCAATCTCTTCAACTGCATTCATAAATAAATGTTATGGACTGATACTAGTGAAATGGTTAGAGAGTTCAAACTTCTTCGAGGAAGAGTTGACCCACAAAGTGTTTTAAGTGAAAGGCAAGCGAAATATTGGGCAATTGCGCACAAGACATATTTCTAACTGAAAAGAAATTCAACAGTCTGATAATCTTACCTAGTACCATTCATGCATAACATATGCCATTAAATCAAGAGTCACAATTGCCAGTTATTTGCCAAATTTCAATCACATGAAGCAATAGAAAAGAAACATTGTTCGAGGTTAGGTAGCCATAACAGGCAGTCAGGCTCCAGGTACAATTAAAACAAGGGTGAAAGATTGAAGAGCATCTAGCCTTCATATTCTATTAGAAATTCCAGATTCCTAGAACAAATGAGGTACACCATGCAAATAACAAATTATTTGGGCTTTATCTGGGATTATAGTGAATCCAATTAATTTTCGAAGCAACACTAGAAAGAAGTTTGATAATACCTACTTTTCGTAGGACCCATCAATGTTTTACTAGACATCTAATACTTTCATCCCATAGAAATCACGGCTTACAAGCCACCATGCGTTAATACCAAACAAAACCTTAATTACATACGGCCAGCAGTTTCATTTTACATTTTAACTTTATTTTCTGTCTTAAATACTTTTTATTCTCTGTTCCATCCTGAAACTACCAGAACATATGCCAGTGGTTGTTCACAACCTGACCCTGCAGATTTAACCATACACTGAGTGACTGGATATTTCAAAAAGATGCATAATCAATTGTCACATGTGGTGTCCTAAATTTCAACAATTTAAACTTCACCCATATCTTTTGAATGCCATCAAAGATTCCTGGGTTTTTTGACATATGCAGAATATGGTGAAATTTTACCCTGCTCTTCTGTTTCAATTGATATAATTACTTGGAATAGAATTCCAATACAGCATACCATACATTGTTGAAGAAATATGTTCAAGCAATAAACAGGGAACCCGCAAGCTAATTTCCTGTATTCTACTCTTTACAGGGTTTAACAAATGACTTTTTTGGGAGACACTGAACTGAGTACCATTAAATATTTACTGCAAATGAAATCCACCAAAAGCAGCCTTATAAATTTTGCTGCTTACTCTAAAATTAAAACCTAAGAAACATAGCACTTGAAGACAAGCCGCACGTATGCCTCTATGCCAGTCTGATGGAACAAACATGCCTAAAAAGATTGGACAAAACCTTGTCGAAAACTTCAAAAAGATCTCCAAATCTAGTACTCATTACTGAATACATTTTATTTATACTATCAGAAATCAACAAAAGCAATGGTAAGGTTTGACACCATCATCACCTACTAACTAATGGACAAGAACCCGCTCCAAGAATATAAATGTTAGCATTTTTAGAATTTAAAATTTTAAGTTGTTAGAATTTAAATGTTAGCACACAGTACACATACACACAAGGTAGAAATATTATAAAAATGAGAAAAAAACCAATTTAGTTTGGAAAAAAGTGAATCAAAAATACCTGATGATTTATTATATTAGCAGATAGCCTCTGAATTTCTCGTTCTTCATGATCTGCAAACAGTTTTGCCTTCGTTGCTGCAGCAGCAAGACCAACTTTAGCAGCAGCTTTAACTTTTTCTGCAGATAATGGAGAAGCCTCAGTGCCATTTTGACCCCAAGAACCATGCACGGCTGAGTTCTCTTCTAAAGTTTAACCACAGAAATATTGGAGTAAATTAATCAAAAAGGCAAGGAAGAAGAAATTTAAGGACAACAGTAAAATTAAACATTACAACATACCTTCTCTATTATGTACATTATTGGAGTTCATCCTGCACAGGTGAAAAGACTGCTTAACAACATGCATAGAACTAAAAAGTAATGCAAAATACTTGCAAAAAGTTTAGAATATTTCCTGCTGGCAAAAAAAAATTGAAACTTTCCTCTGTTCTTCGTGTAATTCTTAACAATTTGAATGAAATCACAGTTTACTCCCAAAAGTCAAATATACTAACCTATTACCATGTCCTGCACCTCCCATCTGTTCAGACAATGCTGCCAAGGATGCATGGGCACAAGCTGCAGCAACTCTTGGTCCAACGGCAGAAGCCAAAAAGGCAACCTAGAAATTTACTACTAATTAGATCCACAAACTCACACAAGCCAGTCCTATAAATAAACTGGTCAATGAACTTCCTTACAAAGAGCTTAATCATTTCCATAGAGATTTTGTGCCTTGTGCATGTGTGTGTGGTATGCATTCAAACACACTAACAGCCATGACATCTGAGCCATTAGAGATATATTGCAAAAGTCCATTAATTGGCAGCACAAATTACTATCATATAAGAACAATAACTTAAAACCTCAAATCATAAACAACAACTAGTAGTTTAACTTAAACTTCTGATTTAACTTCAGAAGTTTTAAGTCAAAGTTGCTAAATGAGCGCAAATCCCAAAATTTCAAACAGTCCACCAGTAACGTTCCATGAAAAAGAACACAACAGCAACAGAACTCAGAATCCTAAAGTCAATAGAGATGATTCAGAATGCTAATCATTAAACCATGTCAGAACCATAGATCAAGAACAAATGCAACAATAAATCTCAAATTCAATATCAAAGTCCAAATCATCAATGGTTGAAATCTGTACAGTTACACACCAAGGACATTACAGGATTTCCAGAATTTGCAAATGGGAGCCGGTTCTCCAGATCAGCTTCTTGAAGACCTGATCCTGATATGGTTTTCCAAATCAGTTATGCACCAAGGAAATGATAGAATTAACAGTAGCTATAGCGTTGCATATAAACCATCATCATAATTATCTAAAAGAGTGGAAAAAGATAGCATTTAAGAACACCTGGTAGATCGCCATTTAAAGTAGAATGCAAGACTCCATGATCATCTCTACTCGAAGAATTAGATGTCTTGGACACATTGGTAACTTCAATATTTTCAAGTAAGCCATCCTCCATTGGTAGACGGACAAAATGGAGGATGCACTGTGCTTTTGACTTGGTACCAACATGCTCTGCAATTTCATTCCAATTATCATTGTAAATTTCTATACCCTCAAGCAGCAAAAATGTTTCTTGATCGCTCCAAGTCTCTCCATCCATATCGCCATATTCTCTTGCTGGATCAACCTTAATGAAATCTAGACTTGAATGACCAGTAACAAATCTTCCTTCATGAAAACATTCCGAGCATAGAAGTACATCAACCTGTGACATGAGATGCTAGTCAGCCAAAGGATCAAAAAGCAGTCAAGATTAGCAACATGTAAGCTAGACCAGGTTTTCAAAGACAGATGATAAAGCTTGCCTTGGAGCTAAGTGACAATAAATGGCCCAGGGATCTAAAGTTAAGCACTAGTTTTGTGCCCTCAACAAACTCAAATGAAAGCGCGACCTTCAAACCACTCAACCGAAGGAGTTGACGTTCAAACCATTCAAGTAAAATATACAATAGTTGTTGTGCCATGACAGATAGAACTTAGTTTTTACAATATATTACAAAAATTGGGGCAAAAACTTGCAGCAACTCAGAAAATTTTCTGCAGTTTCATTCATTTGGGCAGATAAAAGGTCCATATACAGATGGTAGATAAACTAATGACAAGAAAACAGAAATAAACAATATATAGGGAATGTGTAATCTACCTCCTTTTGTGACTGATAGTGCATAACCGGAATTGACTGAGAACAGTAATTGCAATGATTTTCAGATAAATGTTCTCGAATTCTGCTGTCCAAGTCAAAGAAATTAGCATCGGAACAAGATGATGAATAAACATCAGCCGCCTTGAGCCTACACTTGGGCTTGTCAAATTTTATCAAACTATCAATAGACTTTAAAGCATCGGATGGCACATGAACCTCACCATTTGGATCCTCCCTCAAATAGGACCTGAAATTCCAAAGCTCAGGAGTTGTTGAAGCAGCACAGTAATTGATAATTCCCCAATGATTAAGAAACCGAAAAATTCGTCCTAAATCATCAAAGCTAACACCAGCTATGAGCCCCTGGGAATCAGAAACTGTGAGCCTTCTCCCTGGACTATCCATGTATTTGGCAACAATATGGTTCCTACATTCCATGTATTTCTCCGGAGTATGATCTGGGGATTTCCCAGAGAAAAAATGTGGCACAACTTGTCTCTCCAGTCGATGCACTGTGGCTGGTGAAAACCAATCTGCACATGCAAGGCCCCCACAAACAACAAAAAGAAAAAATAAATTAAATAATGTAACAACAGATGTACGTGTCTCCAACAATGTAGAGAGAGAGAAATCTTCAAAAGAAAATGCCAAGCAATATCTTTTTGGAGTCACTCAAATGATGATAAACTTAATCCTAGTCTGACATCAGAATATATACCAAGTAACACAAAAACCACTTAAATTTTAAATACTCAACTCTATTCAGATATTGCATCTTTTGACATCGAAATTGGAGGTTGGACTTTGATTAAAGTCATTGCTAAATCCAAAACACACAAAGGCATATCCAGTAGACCACCTTTTGAGTCATAATCCTAAATTTAACTTCCGACCACTTTATCAAGCATAAAATTATCATTCTAACCATTAAAACGAGAACTCCATAAATGTATTGTACAGCTACATAGTTCATAAGACTTAATTCTTCGACTGCACAGTACAGCAAACTGAACTTAACAATTCAGTTACCAGCAATGAAAACACCCGCAGCCATTTCCATACCAAAACACAGTAACTAAATCCCCTTACTCTTAAGGACCCCAATATCCTTCAATTTAAATCATTATCTAAAAATTTTAACACTGCTACGAAATTGCCTACTTGCTACAAAATTAGAAAATTTATGGTAAATGTAGACAATAGCTATAGAATCAGAACCTGAATGCATAGGAACTACATGAACTCTACTTCCAAACCGCTTAACAACTCCCTTTCCTTCCATTATTTGGGGCGGAGTGATTACACACGACGCATTCCCGCCATCGCTCCTCTCAGGATCCAAGGCTGCGCAATCCGCCGGCACAGCCGACAACGCCTGCTGCTGGCCGTACGAGATATTCTCCAACGCCACCACGGAAATCCTTCCACCAATATCACCAGAGGAATTCGCCCTCTCAATCGCCACGATATTCGCCACCGACGCGTGCGGCCGATTCACCACGCGCTGAACCACGACAGGGAACTCGCACACGCGCGTCCCACCGCCGTCGATCAAGACCTCTATCTCGTTCGCGTTGGCGGCCGGATCCGACGCCGTTCCGAGCTGGAAATCCTCCCCGTTCTCGCGGTGTTCCATACTATTATTGTAATTATCCGTATTATCGTTGTTGTTGTTGTCGTCTAGTTCCTCGTCTTCGTCCTCTACGACGTCGTCCCCGTCGAGCTGCTTGTTGTTGTGTTGTTTCCACAGCTCCCGCTTTCGGCTCTTCCATTTTCGAGTATCTGAAAGAAATTGAAATCAGTTGCAACAAAAACAATTTTAAAAAAATAAAATATTGTTTTGATATTCTATAAACGAAAATTTCAGAGGGAGGAAGAGAGCGGGGAATTTGATTTAACTATTATTTTTTAATTAGTACAAAATTACCTGGATGGAAGGAAGGAGAAGCTGGCATTCTAAAGAAAGAAATGGAGAAACAAAAGCGAGAAATGTGGGGTCTCTGATTGATGGGAAAAATTGAATCAAAGGGAGACAAATTGAGAGAGAGAGAGAGGGGGGGAGAGGGCACAGCTCTCTTCTGCTTTAGCTTTGAGCCGTGTGTGTCGCGTTTTGGCTTTCGTCGGGGAAACATGTCAATAAAATCGATTTTTTTATTGATAATATTTTTTGGTAAATAAAATAGGATATTGGAAATGGAGTGGAAGTCCCACGCGTGTGAGTTGTTGTGTTTTCTGTGCGACGCTTCGTCAGGTTGTGACTGTAGAGCAGGTGGACAATACGTGTATATAATTGTATATGGAGGAGAGAGGAATAACATTTAGGTCTTGAATTATTTATACCTTTGCAAGTAAATCGAATATATAATCTGTCTATTTATGACAAATAACTCCTTAAATTTCTACTAAATGATAAAATTATCCCGAGATCCATGTGGTGTATTTATTACAGAGTTATTAAGTAATTTTGTTAGTCTGAGAACAGATTTCAAATCTTAGATTTTCAATGTTGAATCAAGAGTCTCTCGTTGTTAAGTTACAAGTCCTAAGATAATATTTTAAAATTTAATTTTAATAATTAAATTTTAAATTTTTCTGAGATAATATTTTTAAATTTAAATTTTAATAATAAATTAAGTTTTAAGTTTTAAGGGAGAATCTTAGCAATACATCTTAAGTCTCAAATTTAAGTACAATGTATGACCTTGAGATTTGGTATCAAATAGCAAGTCTCAATATCACCAAGTATCAAGTTTCGAGATCTATTCATAATACTTAAAAACTCAAGACTTAATATATGATATTGGGTTGTTGAAACTCAACAAAGAAATCTTTGAGATCCAAGACACTAATACTAGACAACATACTTAACTTAAAAATAAATCTATAATTCACTTACTTATATTATTATTATTATAAATAATTATAATAATTATATATTGATTAACTTTAAAAATTATATATTTTATCATAATCAAATACTCAAGATAATTATAAAAAATACTTTAAAGCAATTTTATAAATAATTGTTGAACATTTACTATTTTCTTAGACTGTATCATTTGCCAAAGATACAATCTTTTTGTCAAAAGCATTCTCAAACTCAAACTGACTTTTGTACTATTATTACAAAAGTAAGAATGTTGCCCCTAGGGGTAGTTTAGTCATTTTGATAGAAATTATGGACTTATCTATTATAAGTAGATAAATGAAGTCTTTATTGGTAAAACCATAACAAATAGGGACCTAAATGAAATCCCAAAATTCATTTTTATTGGCAAAAACATATAAAATTACGAACCTACCTAATGTAAATCCCAAATCTATTGGAGACAAAGTGCACGTACCTCCACGCCCATGACGAGTTGGTTACGAGTCCGCCTCTTTTTGAAAAATATATATTAATTTTAAAATATATATATTTAAATTAAAATTTTAAAAAATTGGGTTGTAATTCTTTCGCTCTTTTTTTTTAATTTCTTTATATTTAATAATTTATAATGTTTATAAATTTTTATTGTAAATAATTTAATTTCATTAGTTGTTATTATTACGTATATTTAAAAAATAGCTAATAAATAACATATTTAAAATAAAAAATAAACTCAAGACATCCCATGGCTCGATTTTGAACTCAAATATGAACTTGATTTCGAGCTCACTATGTTTAAAAATACATAAGTTTAATTTTTTAAAATTAGAATTATAATTTCTTAAAATAATAAAATATAAATATAAATTCTAAAAATTTAACTCAAGTTACTTGATTGATAAATAATATAATTACCACAAAGTTATAATAATTAATTTATATTTATTTAATATTTAGTATTATTTTAAATAAAAATAATTATATGAGAACAAAATTATTTAAAAATCAACTTACTTTTTTAAAATTAATTACTGACTTAAATAATCTTCAAAATATGTTTCTTTCAAAACAAAGTATTTTAAAATATTTTTCCTAAATTTTGATAAAATAATACATAAATATAAATTTTAAAAAACTAATAAAAAATACCATTTCAATAATAAATACCGTTATATTTGATTTTTAATTAACTAATTAAAATAGTACAATAACTAAATAAATTTGTATATAACTTCGATATTAATGATATTTTTGACATACAACTTTTAATGTGTTTAAAAATTATAGAAAATATTCTTAAAAGTTATTTTTTTCATATTTTAATATTTAATTTAATAAATATATATTTTTCATATTTTCATATTTTATTTAATAAATATAAAAAATTAGGTGTTAATTTTAATAGAATAATAATATAAATTACTTACTTGTACAGAAATATAAACTATTTAATTCAATAAACACGTAAAAATTATATAATATCAATATATACAAATAAGTATTATGAATTACTTACTTGTATTTTAATTATTATAAAATATTTCTATAATTATTAAAATTAATTAAATTATAAATTTTTATTTAAAAAAAAGAATAATTGAATAAGTTAAACACTTATAAAATTACATTTCTATCCTATAAGAAATTATCATTTTTAAAAATATAAAATCTTTAATTTTCATCATTTTAAAATAAAAATTTATAATTTAAACTAATTTAAATAATTATACAAAAATTATAATAATTGAAATAATTATATATAAAGTAAATTGTAATACTTATTTTTTATATTCATATCATGTAGTTATATTATATATATATATTTTAATTATTATTCATATTTTTATACATAAATAATTTATAGTAATATTTTAATTATATTATACTTAATTTTTATATGTTTTATTAAATTGAATTAAATTGGATGTTAAAATATGAAAAATAGATTTCAGGGTATTGTTTACTAATTTTTAAAATTTCAAAAAAAATTGTGAAAAAATATTAGTAATATCTAAAAATTATATATAAGTTATTTTAATTATTTTTTATTTTAATAAATTAATCAATAGTCTTAGTATTAAAGGGTGTTTTTGTTACTTTTATAAAGTTTTGAATTTATTTATAATTTTATTAATCTTTGAGGGAGGTGTTTGAAAATACCCCTTGTGAAAATTTAGATTTTGCTGCCCCCTTCTCTGCCCGTTCCCTTCTCCCTCAGCGAAGAAAATCTATGTGGTCGCTGGAGAACTCTGTCTCACCGATGAAAAAACCAAGACTCACTTCGCAGTCAACTACGCCGTCACTTAAGCTGTCAACTCCTCCAAACCCACAAACTCTTTGCACCAAAAAGGCCGGAGAATGGACCCCACTCAACCTCACCCAATCTGAATTCTCCTTGCCTCTCACATTCCCCACCGGCCAGACCTTCCGCTGGAAACAAACGGGTCCACTCCAGTACACAGGACCCATCGGCCCCCACCTCGTTTCTGTCAAGCACTTCCAAAACGGGGACGTTTACTACCACATCCACCGTTCCCCGTCAGAACCGGCCGCCAAATCGGCTCTCCTGGATTTTCTCAACGTGGGCATTTCTCTCAGGGAGTTGTGGGAGGATTTTTCGGCCTCTGATTCTCGTTTTGCTGAGCTGGCGAAGTATTTGGCGGGTGCTAGGGTTCTAAGGCAGGACCCAATTGAGTGTTTGTTTCAGTTTTTGTGTTCTTCGAATAATAATATTGCGAGGATTACTAAAATGGTCGATTATTTGTCGAGTCTGGGAAGTTATTTGGGAAATGTTGGGGGTTTTGAGTTTTATGAGTTCCCGTCTTTGGAAAGATTATCCATTGTTTCAGAAGTCGATCTTAGAAATGCCGGGTTTGGTTACAGGTTTGTGCTTCAATCCCATTTCTTTTAGTTTTAGTTTTTTGGGCCTTTCTGTTAGCTACTATAGTTTCCGCGTTGACTCTATTGTTTGTTAAATTACCTAGTAATTCGTAAGCTACTGCATAGAATCTGTATGAGCGCTAAGAGACCATGGATATTTACATTTCTACGGCACGATGTGTATATTGTTTTCAAATTGCGGTTTTGCTTTATATCAAATGTGCTTGGAGTTAACATTTAAGACGACTGATTTTGTGTTCGTGAAGTGGCTCGCAGCATGTTTATTGTTTTGAAATTATGGTTTATCCCCGGAATTTTGACATTTTATATCAAAAGTGCTTTTAGGTGACATTTAATCTGTAATGCATAACCTTGACAAGTGATTGTTGATCATGCTGTGGGTGAGCAGGGCCAAATACATGACCGGCACGGTAGATGCTTTGCAATCTAAACCTGATGGAGGTGCTGAATGGCTTATATCTCTTCGCAAATTAGATCTGCAAGAAGTGAGTGATGCTCTCTGTACTTTACCAGGAGTTGGTTCGAAAGTGGCAGCATGCATAGCTCTTTTCTCTCTTGACCAACATCATGCCATTCCTGTTGATACGCATGTCTGGAAGGTATGCTGCACAAGTTTTAACATATTAGGGATATACTTGTGGAATTTATGTAAATAATATGTTGGATTTGGGGTTTTCGATATGTTAAAAACCTATTGTGCTTGCACTAGCTTTTGTGTGAACAATTAGCCTGCGTCTTTCTAATTTTTTCTTTTCTTTTGATTGAATTCATGGAGTTCTGATGTCAAAAAACTCATGTTTTTGGGCAAGATTGCAACAAGATACCTAGTCCCTGAGCTTGCAGGTGCCCGTCTGACACCTAAGGTCTGTAGCCGTGTTGCAGAGGCATTTGTAAGCAAATATGGAAAATATGCTGGCTGGGCTCAAACTCTACTTTTCATTGCTGAATTACCTTCACAGAAAGCTATACTACCATCAAATTTTTGTGCTATCAAAGAGAATAAATCTTCTAAGAGGAAGGAAAGAGAAGCATCCAGTGGTGGCTAGAGCGATAATTGGAGTTACTGAACTCTTATTTTCCTAGACAGGATTTGAGTTTTAGCCTTCAAGCCAAGATATCTGGAAACTACCTCAAGATTGTGGAATCTAGATTGATGGCTGCCAGGCAATGCCCAAACTGTGTGGCTTGTTCATGTTGCTTTTGAGCCATGCTCAGACCTTTTAGGTATCATTATGCTTATTTTCTTTCTCCGTGTTCAGCTGATTCTGAAAAGGGTCATCATTCTTGTTAACTTGTGTTGTAATGCTTAATAGGCTTTGATTTTATTGATCTAGAACTGAAATTTTCAAGAATACTCTCTTTCTCTCCTTCTTTATGCATTTTCAAATAAATACTTGTTCATTTTCTCAATTGTTATTTCTGTTGTTCTTTTTTCCCTTCAAATAATCAAATCATGACATCATGTTGTGGTCGGTGATATGAGTGCGGTATGACCAGTGATTTACTTTTGTTATCAATAAACTAGACTGTGGATTATTTTATTTTAGTTTCTTTTTTATTATATTTCTTTTTCCTTTTCTTTGTTACCTAATTTTCAAATTCTACTCCTCTAAATTTAATGATGACCGTTTGCTATCATTCATAATGAGATTGTACGCGTCTGCTAGCATTTCTCAACTAATAACTGAAACTAAGTATACTTCTTTGCAATGTAACTAATTGTTTATATGTATTCTCACCATATTCAACAATAATGCATCCCAAAGATTTGTTTGTTGCATTTACATTTTTGAATCACAAGTTAATGGTAATTCTGTTGCTCATTTATCTTGCTTAGAATCCATGTAAACTGCTCTTATTCATGTGCATTCTGCATCAACCAACAGAGCTTTAGAGATGCCTGGACACAGGTCACCACCAAAATATTGATTTGAATGGGGAATAGAAGATCCACTCTTTCCTATACAGGCCTGCATATCATATACAGTAAAAAAATTGCAATTTAATTCAATATGAAAGTAAATATACATTAGATACTTAAATCATTTTTCCAAATGCATGAAACATAGCTTTTTGACTCTGCACACGTGACACATGCAAAACATTGTGGTTTTGTTTTCTGCTGGGAAATATTTTGCTTTCATTTATCCAGTGGAAGAAGAAATGTGATTTAATGACTTTTAATAAGAATTATTATTCTTATAGTCACTTAAAATGAAACTTACCCGTTCTATAATGGCTATAGAATTGGATGAATGACAGCTCCCAATTTTATAACTTTCACAATCACCGTCAGGGTTTCCAAAGGTTGAAAATAAGATCTTGGAAATGTTCTTTCCTGGAGGACATATGAGCTGAACTGTTGGGCTTCTGTTGGGCTTCTTTAAATTTGTATCTCCTTTTTGTTTTTGTCTTACCCAGGAACTCAGTGGGGAAAGATGTGAATTGGTGATGTGGCCACATACTTTTTGAATCGCAACAGTGTCTATTGTAATGCCAAGTGGATGTCCCTTTTCTTCTTCTAGCAAAACTAATAGGTTGCTGGTGGGTTTGAGGAAAGCTCGAGGTACGTTGTACCTATGGTTAATATATCCACTTTGTGCTTTGGTTGAGCACTTGTCAGACCTTGGTGGTTCTGAAATTCATCAAATAGTTATTCCTTGTGTTTTCTTAGATGATGTTTTCTGATGAAACTTTAGAAGTCAGAGGAGATATCCGGTGAATTTAATCAAAAGTATCCTGTATTGCCTGGTTTTTGGATCAAAACACCAGGAATAACAATAACATTAAATATTTGCATCTGTTGCATGAAGCATTTGCAATGTATTTACCAATAAGTTATTGCCTAAACTCCAGATAGTTGTATCTTTATATCTAATGCATACCATGTTTGTGACGGATTCCCTTTAGAGGTCTTGAATGAGATCCAATATCGACCTATGCTTTGGCCATTTATCCGAGCTTCCCCCTTACCCATACAATTAAGATTTAATGCTATTGGATCGTTTCCTACAGGTGCGTCAAATACAGTCTGCCAATCAGCATAAAAAAAAGGTTAGTATGAACTCCACTTGTGTTTACTTTAAATTTCATATTGTTAGATTGTATTTTTCTCTCTTTGTTTGTTGAATCAGAAAAGCTAGTTTTGATACCTTAAACCAAGTGAGTCGATGAGTAGGGCTTCTGAATCTACTCCACTGAACTTGATTCCTTCCCACATCCGTATAAATTTGGAACTTCTCTCCTACTAATCCAACCTTCATCAGATGTCAAAAGTAATATAAATACAATGTTATGAATCCTTTGAATGCTGGATTTTTGTCAGATTTTTACAAAACACGAGTGCTTTGTTATGAATAGCATTTAGTTTATGATATTAACAGTTGGTGGCTAGCATTCATTTACCTGATATCCCCAGCTATAGTTAGTGAAAGATTTGTCTTGGACTCTCACTCTATGTAATCCGGCAACCTTTTGCTCGAGATATGCTCCTCAATCCTTTATATAAGATGGAAATCACTTCGATAATTTCTTGGTGAATTTGTTAGCCTTGTTAACATGGATAAATATTACTGGAGAAGAAAAGAGAAATTGATATAGTAAGTACCGGCAATCCCACTGTTACACTAAGTAAGGCAATGTCATTTGTTCCTTTATTCAAATGAAGTTTATTTTCCAGGGTGAAACTTGTATTCCCATGGCTTCCATGAGCAGATCCTAGATATCAGTAAAAGTGAAGCCAATGTTTAAGTGTAAATATTTGATGCTAGTAAAGAATAGAAATAAGTGTTACAAACTGAAATCTTATATAGGCAGAGCAGGAACAAATATGAGAAATAGTGTGAGCCATGAGAATATAGGAGTTTACCAGTGAATTTTCCATTGACAAATGCATGCAAAACATGACCATGAGATTGCAAATTTAGTAGAGCTCGAGTGTCAGAGGAGTTATGCTGAAACCTGCATTTGCAGTGTAATCTTGATTAGAACATATATCATTCTATCCAATCGAGTCAACTTTTTATTTAGTTTCAACTACAATAATGGTGGTTACCTGAAAGTGTACCAAAGGTAATCTGATGCATCTTTTGCCGTGCTAATTTGATCTAACAATGTGTTTGCACGTAATGTAGTCTTGTCAAAGTCAGGTCTATCTTCTCTATATTGTTCCCATCTTTCAACTGAATCAAACTTCTGGCTTGGTGTCATTGCTCTTTTATTGTATTGTGTGCTTACCTGGTCAGATGCAACTAAAATTATTACATTACCAGAATTCACTGAATTCATTGTAGTTGAAAATGCAGAAGTTAAATGTTTTTGTTTTTCCTTGTATAATTGTTGACTATCTTTGAATTCTCAACCTTGCCTTCTGTGTGTTGAAGACTGTAGTCATGCAATCTGGTAGAATACTTATCGATTTTTGAGGCAGTTCATATGAGAAGTTGTGAAAAAGAACTTTGCTATCATTGCTGTCATTATTTACTAGAAATGCAGCACATTCTCCTGATTTTATTTTTGAAAACATATGCCTGAAAACAGCAAATCCAATTCCTTTGTTAGTCAGATATCTGCGTAGATCTATCTGTATTGGCTCTAAAGTCATAATTCTTATTGAATGCTCTCACCTCTTGTAGTTTGCCCGAAGGAAAAGTATAATTATCTCCCGTAAGTAAAGGTTTTGAGCACAGTTTTATTGCAGCATGTAATTCCTTGAGGTGACCCCATTTTGGTTCCCTAATTAATCCTGAAATTGTCAACACAAAATTTTTAATTTCATATCGTTTTAAGATAAAATTTGAAAAAAATAAAAATTATACCATATTCATCGAGAGGAGCTTGATCGTAATAACTTGTCAGCATAAATTCAGCCGCTGTTCTCCCGCAATTAGTTCCTCCGTGATATTGTAAATGAAATTAAACAATTTAAGGAAAATTTTATTTTCGTGCTGGGATTATAACACCTCAGTCTCTTGAGTATGAATTATGGCATAATTTATTTATTTATTTGTATCAAATAGGTCTTTGATTGGTGACTGAAACACTCTCACATCCCATGTAATAATTTACATAGGTCCCTTTCTTTGCAATGAAAAGTGCAACATGAAATGCAATATCTTGTGCTGATCTCATGTATGGTTCCCCACCCCATACTTGATAGCTTCAAAAATAAACCATGAAAATATTAGTTTGGATGAAAACTGTTGAAAAAATTAAAAAAAAGTGTAATGATATTTTTTTTTATTTCAAATGGATGTAAATAGTTTATGAATGTTACTTATTTGTTGTGTCATTTTAGATAAAAATTTTAAGATAATTCGTAGATATTATTGCATTACTTGGGAAAAGCCTCTTAAACTACTAAATAATTGAGAAATTAATTGCAATTCACTGCATGAAGTAGATAAAACAGACAAGCTAGTCCAGTCTTCAGTGCAAATGGATGGTGAATTTGGTCCTTTGAATGTTTCTCCACATCGCATCCCATAGCATGCATTCACCTAATTTCATTTTCAATGCACAATTCATCGCAAAAGCAAAGGATTAATCAAAACCCACGAAAGAAATCACTTTCTGAGGCACAGAATTATAAGGAGACGTGAAGAAAATGGAAACAAACCACAGGATCAGGAGTATCATCTTGCTTGCACATCACCCATGGCACACCAGTTTGCAACCCAACTGATATTTTTGCCGCCCAAAGAACGTATGCCCGCCCTCTCCCATGAAACGCTGGTTCTACTGTTAGGTACTCGTTTCCAATCTGCATGCATGCATGTGCATTTCTTTAACTACTTCCACATCTTACAGACACAAGAAAATAAAATGAAAAGTTTTGGGTGGGAGGACTGAAATGTCATAAAATAGTATGCAAAAATATTAAAAACAACTTACAAATTCAGGGATCAATTAGTCACTCTTTAAAATTAACGATGTCAGAATATAAATAAATCTTATTTTAGGGTCTTGAAAGACTTAACCTGTGAGAGTATAATCGGTCCTCCTTGTGAAGCATACAATTTCTCCGATTTTATCGTGTTCACGATCTTTGTCACAAATCCTTGCATGTGATGCTGAAGGATTAATATCATTAATTCTATTAGCAATTTTTGTCAGTCTCTGCAGTTCTTAATTAAGCAATTATTGAGATTAATTAATTAATAGTTAATTTACCTTGAAGGCTCCATTATCAGATCGAAAGACAAATTCCTGGAACATCACGGAGCCCCATAATTCCATTCGCTTTCAATGAAGGGTCCAATCCTGAGGCAAACATACAGTCCCTGTGCTTGTATTTCCTCAATGATCTTAATAATGTCGCGTCTTCCACTGAAGCTCAATTCAAAGAAAATCATGTTAAGTATTTCATAATATTTAATAAATGTTTATTATTGATTTATATACTTATATTTAATAGTTTGTAGCTTCAATATAAATTAAAAAAAAGATTAACCTCTTAATTATAAATATATTTTTAAATAAATGTGGAATTAGGACCTTCCCTTGATGAGGTTCGTGGATGTTCCAAAACACATAGGTCTGTATTGCGTCTAGGCCTCCCTCTTTTGCTATGGCGATCAAGGATGGCCACATCTAAAATTGTGTAAAAAAATTGAAAACAAAGACAAAAATATTTATTTTAGAGATCGTAACGAGTATTAAAATATTTTGCCTTGTTGTAATGATTCTTTCAGTATATGCCTTGTTAATAAAACTACAAGTGAACAGAGGCAGAACCCTGACTTTCTTCCACAGCAATACAATACTACACCTACCCAACACCAATGGAATTTGGATGATTCTATACATTCACAGCCTCGTCACATATTTCAAATAATAAGAAGTGGTGGTAGTAGTAGAAGAAGAAGAGGAAGAGTACCTGAGGAGTGCTACGAGGATAATGAATGGAGCCGGAGAAGAGAATTTTGTCGTGGCCATTCACGATCAAAGAGCTTCCATCGTAGGTTACATTTTCTCCATTGCTTCTGCTGCCGAAAACTGCTACCCGAAACAATATAACCTCCCATTCCCACAACTTCATCGTCTTCAAATCTATATTCTTCAATTCTACAACAACAGTAAATTCTACTGTTGTTTTGGGGTATCAGATAGAAATCCAACAGCTGTTTTGTGTGTTTGCCGGCATTGGAATGAAGCACGAGATTGAAAAATGGGTGTGTCTGCCCTGGACTTGATTATATATAGTCGATACAGTCTCTTCAGTATTCCTTGAACATCTTCGAGTTTGTTTATTTTAAGAAGAATATGAAAGCAAAGCAAGGAAAACTAACCTACCAATATAACTTTGATGCGAACCTACCAAGTAACCAAGAACAAATTAAGCATTACTTTAACGCAAACATACCAATATACAATGTTGTTGTTGTTTTCTTGCAAGCCTACCAAAGCAAGGTCGAAGATAATATTAAAACATATAAATTTAAATTATTAAATATTATTATTATAATATTTATATTATATATATATTTATTTATTTATTTATTTTTACATGTTTACATGATCTATTAGAATGAGTTGAAAAACTTGACAGACATATTTTCTCTAACAATATCTTGTAGCACGGCGGATAAACCTGCTTGTTTCAAGACACATTGTCCGAAAGCTATCAAAACAAATAAATAACTGAATAAAATAAAAATAGTTGTCTGACAATCTCTATTTAATGGGATTGTGTTGTTCCAAAGCAAAAGTCAAATTGCATGTAGCAATTCTTCAATTATTCGGACAGAAGAACATGAATAAACCAATAATTAATAGAAACTTTTATTTACCAAAATGCATTTTAAATTAGCATATTGAATAAATAATCCTGAAAATCAAAGTATAATCTGTTGTCATGTGCATTGAGCATCGACCAACAAAGCTTTAGGGATTCCTGGACATGGGTCTCCCCCAAAATTCTTGCTCCAAACCGGAACCGAACATTTTCTCTTCCCCAAGCAAGCCTGTTTAAAATTATATGAAAATTAAAAATAATATAAGCATATGACAATTTGTTTTTACAATAAATAAGTAGATAGTTGTAATTTTTATTTTTAAAATAATATATTTTAATGTTATAGCTTCTGTAAATTTTTATTATTTATATATTTTTGGCTTCCAGAATGCTAACTCTAACCCTACCTCTGCTTGAATATATGCTACATCTATATGTATCATAGCTCTAAAGAGAAAGCTTACCTTCTCTACCGTGGCTCTAGAATCAGGAGAGTGACAACTCCCAATGGCATAATGTTCACAGCTGCCATTAGGGTTTCCATAGCTTGCAAATAATATTTTGGAAATGCTTCTTCCTGGAGGACAGCGAAGCTGAACTTTAGGTCTTCTTCCATGGTGTTGGCTCTTCTGCCGGTTTTGGCTTCTCCATGAAACCACCGGCGGAGGATGCGAATCGGAGACATGACCGCATATTTCTGTGACTGTTACAGTGTCTACTGATATCCCAGGAGGGTATCCTTTTTCTTCTTCCAGTAGTACTAGTAGGTTACCAGCTGGTTTCAAGAAAGATCTAGGTATATTGTACCTAAACGAGAAATAATGAAAGGTGAAAATACGAGTAAAAAGTTAACTACATATTGAGGAACTGTGTAACAAAATGATAATCAATGTGATTACCAATGGTGATCATATAATAATCAATGTTTTATACACTAAATTTGTCAAAAGAGAATGATTATGTACAGCTAGTCACAGTCAGAACACAAAAATAATTTATTGTAGCAAACGCTTAAAGGCTGATTACATTACCATGTTTGAGAAGGAGTGCCCTGGGGTGTAAGAAAAGAGAGCCAGTATCGACCAATGCTTTGGCCATTAACCCAAGCTTCACCCTTCCCCATTGAATTCAGATTTAATGCGACAGGATCACTGCCTGCTGGAGCGTCAAATTCTGTCTGCAAATTAATTTTGCAGTAATTAGTGTTTATTAATATAGGAGATACAATTATAGCATATTATAATTACATCTATACCTTGTACCATGTTAGTGGTTGATGAGTTGAGCTTCCATACCTACTCCATGGAACTGTTCTTGATCCATAATCTGTGTAAATTTGTAATTTCTCTCCTAGCAATCCAACCTTGTATATTCTCAGTGGTGTTAGTAAGAAACTATAATTAAAATAAGGAAAAGAAATTCGAGTTTGGGAACGATATGATGATTAAAGCTTGAGAGTAACTTAATGAAAATAGTGACTAAAATGAAAGGAAACAGTAGTTTTAATGTCAAACAGGCAGGAATAATCTATTAAATTTGAGAAAAATTTGAAGTAATTTATTAAAAATCGCTTAACAAGTGCTTTTCAATAAGCATTACTAAGTGCATGTTGGAAATGACTTTTGGTAACAGCACTTAACTTGATATCCCCACGAATGATCACTGCAATCCTTCAACTCCCCTTTACATTCAATTCGCACACTGCTTAATCCGGCGGCCCTTCTCTCGAGATATGCACCGGAGTCCTTTTTAGCCGAAAATAATATAATTGAAAATAGCAATAATCATAATCATATATCACCAAATAAAAGGAATTTATCGAATATTTGAACAAAAATGGGAGGAAATTAGAATTTGAAAAGTACCGGCAATCCAACCATTACACTGAGTAAAGAGACATAGTTTGTTCCATTGCTCAAAGAAACTGTTTTCTCCATAGTGAAATTCTTATCACTGTGACTTCCATGTGCAGATCCTGAAGGACATCAATAAGTAAACGAAAAGAGAACCACTCGAAAGTTCAATATAAATGTACACTTCTCCATTTACGTGTCAAACAACTTCTATTGTTAGGTTATACTTCTGCTGTATTTCGTATGTATCAAAAAAGTTGCTCTGGTGCTTCTATCGTGCTTTCAAAGTGTATGTAGTAAATTATCAATCTTTTAAAAGCAATTATACGGCAATTGTAAAAGCTTACCAACAAAGTCTCCGTTGATGAATGTAAGCAAAACATGTCCGAGGGAGGTCACTTTCAGCACCGGTTGAGAATTAGAAGGATCACACTGAAATCTGCATTCAAACGATGTAAATTATTAAGTGGAAGAAAGAATTGTTTGTTCTTAAGGTCATGCTACGTTTCAACTGTTATGAACTCGAATTAATTACCTGAAATTGTACCAAAGGTAATCAGAAGCATCCTTTGTTGTATTCATTTGTTCTAGTAACGTGTTTGCTCGTAGTGAAGTTTCATCGAAACTTGGAATATCTTCTTTATATTCCTCCCACTTATCAACCAAATCCAGCTTTTGTCTTGGTTCCATTGATCTTGTACTAGATTGTGTGCTCACCTGTTGAAAATGAGCAGATGAAAATACACATATGTAAATGGAATTCCCTTACTGAAAAACTTGAATAATTTCTGCCATAGCTTTAGCTTACCTTTGCAGTGTTGAAAACTACAGTCTTGCAATCTGGTAGAATGCTGATTGACATTGGAGGTAATTCGTACGATGAATTACGAAAATGGATTGTTGCATTTTTTCTTTTGTCGCTGTTTGCAAGAAAAGCCGCACATTCTGAGTTTCCCTGGAAGACAAATGCCTGTGACCAAACAAAACTGTCACTCAAAATACTTAATGAATTCATCCATGCCATACATTCAGACCTTTTCAAAATCCAGTGTTCTTACTTGTTGTAGGTCACTGAAATCGACGATGAGATGTAATCCAGAAAGTAGAGGATTTTCGGACAGCTTAATTGCAGCATGTAATTCCTTAAGATGGCCCCATTTTGGTTGCCTAAACAGACCTGCATGAATCTAACTTACAAGTTCACATTTTTTTTTAATTTTTAAAATTATACAATAAACTATGCCATTAAAGAAAGGAAAAAGAAAATTGAGTTACACTTACCGTACTCATCGAGAGGAGCTTGATCATAATAACCTGTCAGTACATAAGCAGAAGCTGTTCTTCCAAAATTTGTTCCTCCGTGATACTGCAGCAAAACAATATTGTCACATAAAATCATTGACCAAATCGAAGAAAAACAGAAGAGACAAAGAAATCCAAATACATTAAGAAAGTAAAAAATTACAAGTACACAATAGCTGAAAGATTTCGAACACAAAATAACCTGTCAACTAGCTTTGATACCGTGTTAAGTTAATCTCTAATTTCAGAAATATGAAATCTTCTGACATGTAGTTTTATGGAAGTTACTGTTGATAACCAACTTCAGAACACCAATTCTGTGCTTGTTAAGATATGGGCTGAGGAGGAAACTATCATACCATATAGTAATTGACATAGCTTCCTTTCATCTTGGCGATGAAAAGTGCAACATGAAATGCTATGTCTTCTGCCGATCTTATTCTTGCTTCTTCACCGTATACTTGATAGCTTCATAATATCACAATGGCATCAGATGATTATAAATTAAACGGGGGCGGACGTACCATGTCATTCGTATGTTTGTTTGAAATAATTAAAAGTATGGCATGAACATACAAACTTGTCCAATTTTCAGTCCAAATAGCTGGCTTATTTGGTGAATTCGGTCCTGCAAATGTTTCTCCACACCGCCTTCCGTTACATGCATTGATCTGCCAACATATCAACCGATTTTGTAAAAACTAGCTAAAAAATTCTCCGAAAAATTACATCTTCTTGCTGCCTGCCTGCAATTTTTTGATAAAGAAAATTAATCTAATTTAAAGGAGACTAACCACAGGATCAGGAGCATCATCTTGCTTACACATCACCCACGGAACACCAGTTTGAAGCTCTACAGCCATTTGTGCAGCCCAACGAACATAAGGAGGTCCTTTCTCGCCGAAAGCATGTTCTATCATTCCATACTCGTTCTCGATCTACACGTTATACAACTTTTAAAACCCGAAAATTCGAAACCATGCAGATTGGTAATTTTCTACAATTTGTAAGGTTTCATAGGTATATGAAGTTAAAACCTGAGATAGTATAATTGGCCCTCCTTGTGAAGCATATAACCTCTCTGATTTCATCATGTTTACTATCATTGTTGCATATCTTTGCATGTGAAACTGCCACAACCATAAAAAATCAATGGCGCGGATAATGTTTTCCGGCAACAAAATCTCTGATTGCAGATAGGAAGAAGAGAGAAGTGAACGTCGGAATACCTTGAATGGCTCGTTATCTGATCGGAAAACAATGTCTGGAACATCATGCAGCCAAAACGGTAGACCCCTACAACACAGTTATAATTTAACTGAATGAAGCTGTTCACATGTGCAAAAAAGTGTGATATTGTAAGACAATTCTATCAACATTCACTTTATAAAATGAAATTTTAGTATAAATCAATACTTTTTAGATCAAATCAGCTTGTTTTTGCACTTAATCAGCACCGTTTTGAACCGTTTATCTCTGATATGCACCAAAATAACATCGAAAATGTTTGATGCATACCCGTAGCCCCACTCGCCTTCAATGAACGGTCCAATTCTAAGGCAAACATATAATCCTTGAGCTCGAACTTCCTTTATGAATCTTACTAAATCGCGTCTTCCACTGAAATCAAACTGCAATTCAGAACAAATGAACAAATTATTTTTAAGTTTATTAAAACTTGTAGAGAAAATGAGTAGTGATTGGTTGATATATAATTGTAACCTGGCCTGGTTGAGGTTCATGGAGATTCCAAAATACTAGTGTTTCTATCACGTCTAGTCCTCCTGCTTTCGCCTTAGCTATTAAAGATGGCCACATCTATAAAGAGATATTGTCATTGTTACATTTTTTTCATACTTCTTACAAACTATCAGAACAGGATCACATGCCAGATGCAGTAATGTTAAGGATAAAAATTCTTACATAAATTCAATAATTAATTTAAAATTACGACATAGTAATGATCGTAAGTAAAAGAGGGAGTATCCAAACAGTAAAAAAATCCTCAAAAAATTGATTGATAAAAGCCAAAATGCATGTAACAGACCAAAGCAAACAAGACCCGACACACATGACCTAAGAAGCTTTGTTTTGGTTTATAATGTGCAGTAAGAAAACAGAAAAGGAAGAGACAAATGGCAATATTTGGTAAGAAATTAAACGGATGTAACCGAAGTAGAAGCAAGCGGTGCACCTACTTATTTCGTCTTCTTTCGACGGACAACAATTCTGTAAACGGCGTTAAAAGAAAATTGCAGATAAACTGAAAAAGATGAAGAAAAATACATGAGGAGTGCTGCGAGGATAATGAATAGAACCCGAGAAGAGAATTTTGTGCCGGCCGTCAATGATCAAAGATCTTCTGTCGTATGTTACGTTTCCGCCCCCACCTCCGACTCCATGAGAGCCGCCGTCGACTGCTATGAACAACAGTAGTGCTGCAAACAAATAAAATAACGACCGCAGCATTCTTAGTCTGAACAGTGCAATTTTTTCCCGAATCTGCAGCTTGTTTATTCTCTCCAAAACCGATTTCCAAGTATGTAAAAGTTATGAAAAAGGAATGGAATCTGAACTTAAATGCAATTTCCATATCATTAATGAGTTGGCTTTGGAGAGGAAATGGAGCCAGCAGATATTCTCGCATACTTAATTTAATTTAATTTTCCAGAAAAGGAATTTAAAATAAGAAATTGAATGTCAATTACATTACATGCCACCTGCCATTGACAAAATCATTATGCAGAAAGAAGAAGATCGTCAAAGAGAAATCAAATTATATATAAATTTCTTGCACGGCCATTTTACGTAACCGGGTGACCTCATGAATCGTGCACTGTCCATTTGGCACTTAGTGATTAATATGCACAAACGTCACGGCAAAGCACATGTAATCACGGCAAAGCACATGCAACTATGTGTAAAAGTCAATCTTAGGTATGACTTGATTTTACTCTTTTAATAAACGAGCTTTAATGTAAACTCCTCCGTCTATTCAGGGTAATTTCGGGAAAGGTCCCTGTGGTTTTTTCAAAATATCATAAAAATCAATCATTTGACAATCCAATCAACTAAGTCCTTTAAATTTCAAAACTAACCAATTAATTTTATATATACATATACGACCGTACCCATACGCATACATACACATGTGCGTGTATAAATAATTGTACAGTACAATATTATAAATTAACATAAATTCTAAAATAGTGTCTTATGTTTTAATAGTAGTAACTTCTAGAAAGTTATTTCTTAAATTTTTCTTACATTAATTGTTTTATAATTATATATTTTAATTTTTGTAATTATTTATATTTTATTTAAAATTTTTCGATATTTTTATAATATTTTAAAAAATTATATAAATTTTACACGCATTAATTTCATCATGTATATAGAATTCGTATCACTTGCAAACATTTGGGCTGGATCAACTTGTTACTACTGACAGAGGCTAAATACACCCCTCACATTTCTCTACACACCTTTTGTTTTTGGTAGGTTATCTAGTTGCAGGAAAGCGGTTAACCCCTGCTTCAAGCCAGCGCTTTCGATAAGTTCCTTCTTCTGTTTCAAAATCTCCTACTCAGAAGTCTCGTATCAGAAAAATTGTTAACTCCTGCATCAAATTCATTCTACACTATGTCGGTAAGTTTCTCTTTAGTATCTCACTTTCTTTCCGTTTTCCTAGAATCCTAATTCATACCATTATTCTTATGAGATTTGTTAATGATGACACGATGATTTGCAGATCTTCGAGTACAATGGGAGCGCACTCGTTGCGATGGTGGGCAAGAACTGCTTCGCCATCGCTAGCGATCGCCGTCTTGGCGTTCAGCTTCAGACCATCGCTACTGATTTCCAGCGAATTTACAAAATCCACGATCGCCTTCTCATCGGCCTCTCTGGACTCGCCACCGACGCCCAAACCCTGTATATTTATGTACTCTTTACTTCATTTCATTCAAAGAAATTTGGCTTTTTATTTTTTCTAATTTTTTTCGGTTTAATTTTTTATTTGTAGGTATCAACGGCTGGTGTTCCGTCATAAACTGTATCAGCTACGTGAAGAAAGAGACATGAAGCCGGAAACTTTTGCCAGCCTGGTCTCTGCTCTGCTTTATGAGAAAAGGTTAGTTATAAAGAAGCACTTTTAGCTAAATTTGAGTAACTGATATTAGGATTTGCTAGATGTTTTTGGGTGTTATTGTAGAAGTGTTAAATAACAGTTCTAAGAATTAGAGTAAATAAGTGGAGCTTTGATGGTGTCAAGTGTGATATATTAATTTCTCATTACTATCAAGAATTGTAGTTAACGAATCCTGAATAATAAAAGTCAGCTTATCACTTGAATTCAAATCATGATTGAAATGATACATAGATAAATGCGAGCTGTAATCCTTTCACCTCTTCACACTAATGATATCAAGGATTAATATGTTGCAGTTTTGTCTATTCCTGCAAATTCAATAGATTTCATTCTTAAATGCAGAAGGTGAAATGTGTGCTATTGTGATAATTTGTTTGGCTCGAATAAACTGTCTTTGAGGTGGATCTTTTTGTTATTTGATTTGAAATTTTATTTAAGAAATAGAGGAGAAATTTTTAAATTTTTTTAGGTTCGGCCCTTACTTCTGCCAACCTGTGATTGCTGGATTGAGCGATGAAGACAAGCCATTTATCTGCACAATGGACTCTATTGGAGCCAAGTACGTTGGTTAATTCTCTCTTCTTGTTTGCTTCCCCTTAATGAAATGCTGAGTTTTCTTGATTGCTTTTAAGTATTTGTTTTCTTCTTTTTATGGTCTTTTTTAAAGGAAAAGAAAACCAAATGATGCCATCTGAACAATTAATATGTCGCTGATATAGTTGTTATGCCAATCTTGGGCTTGGAGCAAACATGAGTTAGGATTTACAAGATGAGTTGATTATATCTTGTGTAAAGGTCAAGTGATTATTCTTTGCATGCTAAGAAGAAAAACAATCTCCAAATCACAGTAGAGTAGCTAATAAATTATTTTCTTTGATATCTTGTGTGTTTTGCATGTCTTAGTGTCCTTTGTCAGCAATCTTATAATCTTTTAGGCATACATAATTTTATTTGTAACAATTTGTTCATTATACAATTCTCAATTTTGTTTATTGGCAGTCTTGTCATCTCTTGTCAACCCAATTATTGAAGTAAACTTGTCTTACTGACATATCTAACATTGGTTGCTTTTTCTCACCGTTCAAAAGTAGTCTTATATAAGCTGTTGTTGGACCAATCTATACGTAAACCAATATTGAATTTAATTCCAGCTATGAACAGGTTCTCTAGGAATCTGGTTTAAATATTTTGATGTGATACGGATTTTTTTTAATGTAACATTTCTGTTGTTTCGAAATGCAGGGAGCTTGCAAAAGATTTTGTTGTTGCTGGAACTGCAGCAGAGTCTCTTTATGGTGCTTGCGAGGCAATGTTCAAGCCTGATATGGTCTGTAACTTGAAATACTTTTTCTCTTACGGTGGATATGAGGCTGCTGTTTTATGGTGTGTTCATAGACATGCATGAAAAGTTAAATTTCCAGTGGTGTGTTGGAAATTCTTGAATTGATGTGAATCCAGTGGTGTGCTAGAAAATCTTTGGCATATAACAACCAAGTATGGAGGCCAAGGGGATGTGATCCTTTAACATCTAATGAGATGATTGGGTTAAAATAATCAGTTTGTTTGTTCCTCAACTTGAAAAAGCTAGCTAAGCCATAAGTTTCAAGCATCACAGGCCTATAAGAGACACCATTGTGCCCTACAAAAATAAGAAAGCAAAGTAAAGACTTTATTTGACTTTTGAAGCAGTTTGTTGTCCTTAGAATAGATTAAGAGTGTTGAATTTTGATGCTGGAGTAGATGAGATGTGAGAGTTTGGAGGCAACTCTGGTAGATAAAAAGTTGTTCACACAAGTATTATGCATGTGCAGCTGGAGATAGTGAGCATTGTTGAAACATTTTTCTTATAAGCTTGAAATTATTCTGGCAGATGATTGCTGCTGTGGAAATTTAAACTTGTAGTCTCGTGCTTGAATGCTTTTACTAATTCTTTGTTTTAATTATTTTTCAGGAAGCTGAGGAGTTGTTTGAAACTGTATCTCAAGCTCTTCTGTCATCCGTTGACCGTGACTGTTTGAGTGGTTGGGGAGGACATGTATACATTGTGTAAGTCTTGTTGAATATCTTCTACCTGTGAATGACAATACATTGTCCATGCTGGAAGCAAATTTATCTTTGTCAATTGTGATAAGAGTATATATACCAGAAACAGAGTAACTTGGTTCTCATTGAACCTACTATAATCAGCTTGCAAAGTTGGAGTCATGCCAGGCTTGAGGTGTGACAACTAACCCACTTAGATTGCCGAGAAACATCAGGCCTTCTTCTGATATTAGAATGTTTTTCTGATTTTCTGTTTATTGCCTCGTCCGAATCTTGTGTGCTTCATAAACCATAGACAGACATCTGCTCACAATCAGAAGATTAAAGTATTTTATGACTTACCATCCAATCAACGGACATTTTTGCTGCTGCTAAAGAAATTTTCTGGCTCTGCCACAGTTTTGAAGTCTACTTGTCTTCTTTGTTTAGGGTTGTCTTTTCTGTTTCAAAGTGGAATAAAGCGGAATATATGTTACATGCAGTTGGAAGAAAGTGTGTTTTGTTACAAACTTATTACTGTTATAAATGGGGTTTATATGCTGGGTATTAATTTTCTATCCTGATAAATGATGCAGAACACCAACCGAAATAAAGGAAAGAATCTTGAAGGGAAGGATGGATTGATCTATTGCCATGGAGTTGAAAGCCAAGCATGTCCTGTTCAGCCTCTAGTTTTCCTTTCATTTAGAAACTGCAGTTGAATCTGAACCTTCAGGCATATTTATGAATTTATTTTTTTTGGTAGCCCGCAAATTGTTTTGCTCTTGTAATTTCAAACTGAATCGATCAAAGTTACTTCATTTGCCTAAAAGCCCTTCCTTAGAATGTTCAATTAGTTTTAGGCGATAACGTTCATCATTTATCTTTTTTTTTCTTTATTGTTATATTTAACAGAGAATAATTTTATTTGATGGTAGTAATTGATTAATAAGTAATTGCGTACCTCAATCTCAAACATTTCAAGATTAAAGGTCTAAGTAATGCTCGTAATAACAAATTTTTGGTTTGCCACGTTGACGATTAGAAATTGAAGGCCATTAGAACGGACGATCGTAGCCGTAGATTCGGTATAAAAGTTTTGATATGGCAGTTATGTTGTGTGTCATTGTCGGTTATCAAGTGAAATCAAACCGGCATTGTTCCCGAGTTTTGTTTTGCATGTCATATGCACGAAATAGGCAGCAACACAACACAAGACCTTTGAAACTATTCGTTTCTGCTCTGTTATTTCCAAAGAGTAATCCTCTCTCTTCTTCTTCTTCTTCTTCTTCTTGCTTTCTCAATAAATTTGATCGAATTCTTTTATTACAGTGTAAATCTGAGAAATGCATGTCCAAGTTCTGTACGTTAGTGAATTCAGTAATGTAAGTAATATTTGGGACTGCTAAAACGATTAATGTTTCGTTTGCATTGAGTCTAAGATTTCTTGAATTTTCTTCATTTTCACTTTTTAAATACAGATTACAAATGAACATATATCCCGGCAAATGACATGGTTCTGATTTTGGCAATCAGATGTTCTTTGTACAATTCTGCATTATATATTTTCTTCTCGATCAATGACAGACAATTCATTTCATCATTATTTTTTGGTTTCTTTTTCTTTTGTTTTTTCTATTGCATTCAGGGGAGTGAAATAGACAGGAGAATCTCTGGGTTCATTTCCCTATTCATTAATTCTGGCATTGCTTGAATCTGTCTATCAAGTGAACTGATGGGTAATATAATTAGCTCATTTTTTTCTGCATTTATTAAAGTCATTGGCGATCTTTTTGGCTCCCCACTCGATTTTCTCTCCGGAAAGTCTTGCAGGTAAGTTTTTTGCTCGTCTCTTACATTGCATTATATATTTGTAGTTTTGCATTAATTGAAGTTATTATTCATGGGAATAGATTACTTTTTCTTTTGGATTCCCTTTCATTTTTTCTTTGGATTGTTGTTCAGCTCAGTTTGCAATTCGCCATGGGATTTTCTTTGCTACATAGAAAATTTCTGTGTTGTCAATCTGCTGAAGATTGCAATGGTGCTTGTTCTTATCTACATTGGTAAATCATTCAGTACATAATGTCAAAATTCGGAAGATAATTCAAATTAAATATTCACACAAACTTATCGAAATTGCTTGTTTTGTTTCCAATGTGCAGTTCTCTTATTCTTCTATTTGTTATATAAGCTGGGTATTTGTTGGTGCATTGGTCACTGCCTCTGCAAAAGCTTATGGGCATGTTTGGTTTCCTGGTTCACTTTTTGGGAATATTGTTGCACATTCTTCTGGGTAAAGCTTATAATGTTGAAAAGAACTAACCGAGAATATGTAATGAATATGGAAAACAAGTTCGGTACAAGGCAAGAGGATTACAGTTCTGATGAAAGATTTTCAAGTGTTTCAGATTCACCAAGAATTAGGTCATTCTCGAGCCGAGGCAAGGATTACAGACGCGTTCATTTAAGGAAGTCTCTGCGGCCGAGAAATTGCCATGTCCGAGTAGGGATTAGCAGAGATTCCATGCGTAGTCATAGAAGAAACTTCAGGAAGCAATATCAAAATTATGTGGGTTCAGTTCATGATCATATTAGGGTAACTCACAGTTCAAAGTATGTGAAGAACTGCAGATATAATAAGAGAGGTTATCATGGAACTTGAAGACGGCGACAATGATATCTTCTAGCAGGGATTACCAATTCTGAAACTCATATATATAAATTAGCAGAAGACGTTGTTCATCCTATGAAACACAACAGTATACATCGCACAATCTTATTGTGTGTCTTGACAAGTCATATATATTGAAAATTATATATTTTAATATATAGAGCATAATTGTATACATAACATGATTCTATAATCTTGTTAATAAAGTTATACTAACATTAATATAACTAAAATTAGGTGTAACAATTTTTATTTTTATTATTTATCAATTCGACATAAAAATTTAAGATTATAAATTAATATAAGATAATATAATTATTAAAAAAAATAATCTAACATAACATGGCATAATTAGTAATAGAATCGAATTCAAATTTAAAATTTTAAATATATGAATTTATCTGTAATATAATTAATTATTTAAATAATTATATCGAGTTAATTTATTCAAATTAAAATAATCAAGTATTGTGATATCATATACGACCGTAAGCTAAAATCATTCATTCTCTTTGATAACTCAGATTGTGGCATAAATCATGAGTGAGGATAAATTTCAACTTGCACGTTCGAAGCAATGAATCTTACTTTTGTACAAAGAATGTCTGGTTTTCCATGGCTTTGCATTAAAGCTGCCCTCTTTCAACAACTTATCTTTTGTACAGTCAGATTCTGGGATAAGGAATATATTTTAACTCACGGCATGAAATTAATCTGCCTTCTTCCTAAAGAAATCCTTAGAAAATTAATTTGTTTTGAGAATCTGTGAAATTGCATGGTCTTTCCATTTCTTGCCATAAAAGCGTGCTTTCCCTCAAACGAAACTTTAACATAATCTCTCTTTTTTATTTTTTTTTGTCCCTATTATAAAGATTTTGCACCGTACTAGCCAAATGAAAAAGATCGTGACCGATCAATCGATCAAGTAATTCTTCCTCTTGCAATGGACAATGAAGATCAGAGAAAATGTCAAGCGTCAAGAAGCAGAACCCCATTCACCGAACTGAATCAAGTAAGCTCAGATTTCGCAATGGCTATGGAGCTACAAGAACAAGAGAGAGCCATCCCTGCGCTGACAACAATCGAAAGCGAGAGCAGCAGCAACGAAGAAGATGAAGAAAGTGAAATTGCATCCGATCAAGAATCGTTCAATTACAACAGCAACGGTCACGATTATTTCGAAAGCCGAGAATTTGATTCTTTGGAAGCCGACTCAGGGTTCCTGGTGGGACAAGGCAGCAACAGTGATGGGGACGATGAAATGGGTGAAGATGACGAGATCGACGTAGACGAGTTGACCTACGAGGAACTGATTGCACTCGGGGAATTCATCGGACAAGAGAAACGAGGGTTAGCATTGAACGAAATCTCTACATGTTTGCATGCATGCAAAAGCTCGTTTGTGGAGAATAAATCGGGAATAGATCGGTGTGTAATTTGCCAAAATGAGTATGAAGAAGGAGAATTGGTTGTTGCACTTGGTTGTGAACATCCTTATCATTCAGAATGCATAAGCAATTGGCTTCAGGTTAAGAAGATTTGCCCTATCTGCAGCACTGAAGTTTCGCCTACCAAGAAGAGTAATAACATTTGCTAGCTAATTAGTTCATAATTTATTATTAATAATTTGGATTGTATTTTCCATTAACAGAGCTTTAATTGTACCTGTAAAATTTCATTAATAAAAGAAATGGTTATTAGATGATAAATATGTTGAATTAACAGCTTCTGTAAAGACACAAGAGAGAATTAATAAATGGTGTGGTGTCATGGTGCAATGGATGAGAATGGAATTAGATAGGAATAGATCATAGGCGACTACTATTAAGGCTGCAACAGCAATCATTCACACTGATCCCAATTCACACTATACCATACAAATGCCAAAGTCAAGCCAAGCCATCATTTTAGTTGCAACTAGTTCATGTAACTAATTCAAAAGAAAGGTGATGAAGCATGCAGGTGAAGAAGTGGTGAGGCGAAGCATATATTAATACAAGTTTACTTCTGTCAATGTAAAAGGAGAATAGAAACAGAGAGTCGAGGAAGAAAAGAAGAAAAAAAATAAGACAGGAAAAACAGAAGAAAAAGAAATAACAAAAAAAATATATTAACAATGGACAGAAGGAATAATATAAAAAAAAATGTGTTTGAGAGATTAAAATTACATCTAAAAATTGAGTATGTGGTAACGTGATGAAATTAAAATATTTATGTTTTTATATTTATAATATATATATATATATCAAATTTTAAATTATTTTTTACAATTAATTTTTGAATTCAATATATTCTAGAATCGATTACAACAATAGGTAACTAAAAATTCTAAAATTATCCAAAAGTGATTATCAAATTAAATATTTTTCAAATTGTTATATATTTTAGTAGACTAATTGTATTAAAAGTCATATAATTATTAATCCTAATGAGAATACGAGGTTGCAAATATGATTATAACAATTCCAACAAGAATATAAGATTATTGAATATATTTTTGATATAATTTTGATTGTTTAAATAAGGATACAAGACTGTCGAGAATGTTTCTAATTTTTTTTTAGCTTAGTCGAAGGGTTTACGTTAAGCATGATATACTCTTATGGATAGATATTTTATAAGATTTGATATATTGTACTTTGAAAAATATTTAGCATGTAATTGATGCATAATATATACACGAATTTAAGTAATTATATAATTAATTATGAAAAAATATTTTTTATAAATAAAATTTACTCAATAAGCTATAAGCTCATAAGCTAGAAACTCGTTATTTTTTTATTTTTCACTAGATCACCGAGGATTCATACAATGTACAATTTAACACTTGATATTAAAACTAATAAACACATATTGCATGGATCATTTGTGAGCATATCATTTTTATATCTATTTACGAAATAAAATCACATATATGTAAGTAAATGGTGTGTGTATGCTATGATAAAGCACGGAGCCTTAATGTTTAATGATGATAAAAGCTTGAGAATGTTTATGTTATTATCCATGACATTGTATTACATAAAAATTATGAAAATAAGACATGAAAAAAGTATAATATTTAACAAAATTTATTCTAAATTTTAAAGAAGAATCGGGTCGAATTATATCATAAAATTAAACGTATATAATATAAAAAAATATAAATATAAAATTTTTAATGATTAAGAAAAGAGTTTTAAAAAATTGTATCATTCTTTCATCAAATGTGTTATAGATAGATGCTAATTAATAAATCTATGTTTATTAGTCTTTTATATATGACTTGCATTTATAGGAAAACCTAAATCCCAAAAGAAAACATAAAATAAAATAGTCCACAAAGTTATCCATTTAACCATGTTTTGCGGCTGCTTTTGGAAATTCTACAGACCTTCTGGTGTCTTGTAACCAGCATTGATTGCGAAATTTCAACAACAACCAATTTAATTTCAACCTTAGAACATGCCAACCTTGACTTTGTCACAAAACCACAATGGATAAATTATTTTAAAAAATCCCAATCACTTTATAAGATAATAACATTCTAGTTACTAAAATTTTAAATTCTTATGAGCAAGGATGCAATTATTTTATTCCTATCAAATAAATCCTTCATTGGCCGTACCGTGTCAATTAATAATTTATTTTTCTAAAATAATGAGTCAACTAATTGGTAAAAATCAATTTAAAAATTTAACAAAAATCTTCTTATTAGAAAATGAGTAATGACTAAAATTCTACTATTAGAGTGATGAAATCTAGAGATAGTAAGAGTATTTAAATTGATAAACGAGTGTGTTTTGGTTATTTCAATGAGGGTGGATTAGCTTTGCTAAAATGTAAATAAATTCTTTTATTCAAGTAGATATTTGACATTGTAAATTTATTTATTATAAATTAATAAATTATATCTTTATTTATAAAAGTATAGAAATTAGGGACCTGAATGTTATTGTCTCATCAATTCAATATAAAAACGAAACGACATGCGACTGAAAACTGGAAACATCGTAATGATGTTAAGAGCACGCGGGACAGGGACGTTGTAGGAAAGGACAAAGATGAAAAAATAATAATTAAAAAAATGGGGAAAAAAATATCAAAACACGTTTATGAATAGACCGACGATTCATAGAACCCGAAACGACATGTCGTTTTGTGTCAGTGCTTGAAAGTTGTTTTTGAATATTTAGATCCATTGAACTTGGATGTAGTTTCAAATTTCTGTTCCTTTGTTCTAAAACGTTGATGTATATTATTAATGAACGCCAGTAATTAAAGGAGTAATTAGAGTGGAAATTAGATTAGCTAAATGATAAAGTTTTTATTTTATTTTATTTATATGATCTATTTGCTTTGAATTTAAAAAATTTTGAAAATAACTTGATTACAATTATAAAAAAATTATATATATATATATATGCACGTGTGCCCGACATCAATCGTAAAATTAAAATGAAGTGGTATAAATATCTAATTTTTTTTTGTATTATTTTAACTCTTTCATGAATTTAAACATAAAACAAAAAGTTGAGAATTATAGAAAAAAAATTTTAAAAAATGGTATCATAAACCTTGTGCATATAGTATAGCATGAACCACAAGATAAATACAAATATTTATATTTAGAAAATGATGAGAAGGAGTTTTAAGTAAAAGTGCTTTTGTAGAAAGCACAAGTTGGAAGTCATTTCAATATGGTAACAAAATCTAAAGGCTTTTCAACAAACTAGTGGGTGGGATAAGCTCAACCCATCTTTTAAGTTGAAATTCCATTCAAATTTGGCTTAATTGACTTTGAGTCTAAATATATGCTCCTCAAGACCAATTACTTCCTTACAACCATGAAATAGTTGAAGTATTAGGAAAATATTCTTCGCATCACAAAATTTTACAATTGACAAAAATGTTATACCCACAAATTTATTCGCAAAATTTAATATGACATTATATAATCAAATAAATTTTATTTTTATTTATTATATTTTTTTTGTCTAATTAATTTTATTGTATAAATATACAGTAGAATCACCACTTAGTTCAACGGTATTCACCTTCCTACCTTGAAGGTTGAAAATTTAAATATTTATGTGCAATTTAAAAAAAAATTAGTTGATTTTTGATGTCTAAACAATCACAATAAGTACTTAACCAATAATAATATCCAACGATACAAAATGATTTTGCATAATAATTTAATAAGATTATATATATATATATATATATATGTGTGTATTTATAATCAATTTTCTATAATTATAATAATAACAAAATTTAAAATGTATAATTTTTTTTATTAAGAATGGTGTAAGACATTCAAAATCTTGCTCAAAAAAATAATATTTTATATAACATGTCACTCGTTGTATAAATAATTCAAATTTATGATATATATAATTTTAAAATTTATATTCAATGAAACCTTAATTGTAGTGTTATTTGTGATACATATTTTTTTAATAGGTTTTGAGACATCTAATATTATTCTTTTATTAATGAATTAGTCCTAATAAAACAATTTTCACCCAAATCTTTTTTTTTAACAGAAGTATTCGATTACAATTTTGAAAACAATGTCTCTTTAAAAATCTACTAATAATATCAAAATCAATATTATCATTAATTGACTAAGTGCTTGAAGGTATTTAACATCTTAAAAATTGCCAATGTACGTATATAGAAATCCTTATGTCTGTACTTTACAAAATGCAAAATTGATATAAAATAATAAATTTTATTAGGCTCGTTTGAAACTGTGTGTGTGTGCCAAGAAAAGAGGAACTGACATTGAGATATCAAAATTGGAAGAGGAAATAGAAGGAGGAAGCCTGGGAAGAGAGAAAGGGAAACGGAAGAAGAAAAAATAAAAGAAAAAACAATGTCGAATGGAAGTAACAATGCAGGAAAATTATTTGGAAAGTTGAAAATACATTTAGAAACTGAATGGGTGGTAAAGTAATGAAATTAAGATATTTATATCCTTATATTTGTAATATGTACTAAATTTTGAATCAATTTAGATAGTTAATTTCTAAATTATATGTATTTTAAAAGCAACTGCGATGATAAAAAAAGTCCCAAAGATTCAAAAACTAATCGGAAATGATAATCCAACCATGAGTGGAGATTTTTCTAAAATTATATATATATTAGTATAATATTTGTATTATATTAAAATTTTTTGTGATTACAATTGTTCACTTGCATGATATATTTTATATGAAATGATAATTTAATATCCATGATATATGTAAATTGTGAAAAAATTATGTGAATTGAATATAAATCCTGACTAGAATACATTATCTCAATTTGAAAATAGGATATTCGATTTATTAATTATCTTAATTTTTTAATTTTTAACTTCATAAAAAACTTTGAAAAACAAAAATTAATGTTATTAAATTATAAAAATAGTAAAATGCATAAATAAAAATTGAGTGAATGAAAGAGAAGAAAAATAATTTATCAAAAAAATTTAATTATGATAAATTATTTGAAAGATATTATATTATTACTTGAGTTAATATTATATATCATGAAAAAAGAGAATTTTTAATTTTTTTTATAGTATTTACGATTATATATCTAATAATATTTGCTATATATATTTTTTTATTTATCACAATTATTTAAAATAAATATACACATTATAATTTTATTAAATTATTATATAATAATATAATAATTAAGTTAATAAATTATTTCTATGTAATCAAAAGAAAATTATTCTTTTCGATAAATTATTTACTAAATTAAACATAAATATATATTATATATAAAAATTATATTTATATAATTTAATAATAAATTGTAACAACGAGTATTGCATTTTATCTTGAAGTATATAACAATATTTATTGATCTTTTTATATATAACTTGCTTTAGAAGAAGACAAAAATCCAAGAAAAACTTAAAACAAATAAAATAAAATATCCATTTACCCATGTTTTGCGGCTACTTCTTTAAATTTTAGAAAATAAATAAAAATGCAACGCCGCCTTTAGGACAGAACTTCGCCTGTCTTGTAATGCAATAGGGTCTGATTTTGACAAAAAATCAATTTAATTTAAACCTTAGAACATGCCAACCATGACTTCGCTAGAAAACGACAACGGATAATCATATAAATATATAACATCAATATATGGGATAATGACATTCAAGTCACTAAATTATAAATTCTTATGAATAAGGATGCTATTTTGTAATATTGTTATTTTTAATGTAACAATAAGAGATTTATTGATACTTAATTTTAGTCGACTAAGTGTTAAATAATAATTTATTTTTCTATGATAATGAATTTATTGTATTAAAATTTTTTAAATTGACTCGTTCATGAACAAAATTGTACATCCACTATTTTTTTAGAAGAAGTGTGCTTTATTGGTGTGGTGTTTGATCCGTGCTTAAGTAGATATTTAGAGAGTTCTAGAAGCTCAACACTTAACCAATGCTTGACCCATGCTCGAGCAAATTGTTAGATTAAAGACAAAGAGCTACTATTCCACTAACGCTCAAGTTGTATCCAACGACTAAGCTCCACTCGACTAGCACTCCAGCAACCATTCTCCAAAATCTCAACACTTTACTCTCAATTGACTTGTACTTGAAAAAAATATTAATATTCAAGTTTTTAAGGATTTGGTGACCCTAATTTTTTTGATTCCTTGAACAGATATTCTTCAACCAGAGTTCTTTTAACCTTTTTAACCTATTTATGTTGAAGAGTGTCACAAAATTTATATTGTTCTTTATAATTTGTGATGATTGTTCTTAAAAATAATAATTATCGAGCTTTTTTTTCCTCTAAAACTCGATTGTAAGTCTAATTATTAGCGACTAATTTTCAATCCTAAAACATGTCATTTGTGATTTCATAAAAGTAAAAAATATTAAAAAATTATAAATATTGAGATTGCAAGAACAATTTGTAAGTAAACATAATTTTTTTTATATTAATTTAAATGCGACGGGTCAAAACACTCATATTAGGTGAGTTGATTTTTAAAACAAGCATAATCAAATATATTGAATTTTGCACAAATTCGTTGATGCTTAAGTCATATTAAAAATTTTCAACTCAATTTTTCAACAAATACATTATGAAAATATAAAAAATGATGATCAAATAAAAATTCGTGACACAAATGTTAAGTAAAATTTTACTATTAAAGTGGTGCAAATCTAAAGAACGAGAGTATTTGACTTAAAAATCAATTTCTTTAAATTATTTCAATGAGAGTGGGTTAGCTTCTTTGAAAATGTAAATATATATTTATTTAAATATGCAATTAGAGATTATATTTATTTCATATAAATCGATAAATTATATCTTATTTATAAAATATATAAAATTCAGGGACCTGAATGTTATTATTTCATTAACTTATAATATAAAAACGAAACCACGTGCAAGTGAAAAGCTGGAAACAGCGCATTGATGTTACGAGCACGCGGACTGGGGGGCGCTGTAAGAAACGACAAAGATACAAAATAAAAATAATTAAAAAGTGAAAAACGAAAAAAATGAAAACACGTTTGTGAAATAGACTGGCGGCTCATAGAAGTCCAAACGACATGTCGTTGTCGGACGGTGCTCGATAGTTGTTTTGAATATTTAGTCCATTCAAATGGGATACAATTTCAAAATCTTGTGGCTTTGGTTTGGACACGTTGATATTAATGAATGGCCGTAATTAAAGAAGTTATTAACGTGTAAATTAGATTATCTTAATGAAGAAGATTTATTTTTATTTTATTTATATATTATTTACTTTAAATTTAAACTATATTTATAAAAATTATACACACGTGCACATAAAATTAGAATTAAGCAATATAAAATTAGGCGTTACAACACTCTAAATATTTTTTGATAATTTTTTAACGTTTCTGTAAATTTAAACGTAAAATAAAAAGTTGAGAATCGTAATAAAAAAATTAAAATCACAACAAAAAAAAATTGTGAAAAATAATGAAAAGGAGTTTTTAATAAAATTGCTTTTATAGAAGAGCATAAGTTGAAGTTATTTGGGTACGGGGATAAACCCAAAAGGATCTCCAACAATTTAGTGAGTGGGATAAGCTCAACCCATCTTTTTTAAGTTGAAATTCCATTGAAATTTGTTTTAATTGACTTTTGAGTCTAAATCTATGATCTAAAATGTCTCCTCAAGATCAATTACTTCGATACACACCACCCGCACGCCCAACAAAGTAAAACAGTTAAACTATTAGAAGATTAGAAGAAAGTTGTTCGCATCACAAAATTTTACAACCGACAAAAATATTCGTAAAATTTATATAATATTATATAACAAAATAAATTTTTATTTTTAGTAAAACTATATATACATCAATGCAAGAGAGAATTAGGGTTTGATTTAATAGTATTTATTTTCTTATCTTAATCCAGAGATGTAAGAGTTTAAATATTTAATCGTAATTTTTAAGTGATTTTGATATCGAAACAATTTTGATAAGTATTTAACTAATATGTAATATGATATAAAATTTTAAAAAAATAATATTTAATTTTGATTAAATTAACTATTGGAAAATATTTTTAGAGTTTTGGATGAGTAAGAAATCAATGAGACAAATTGGCGGCTTATGAACTTTTTCAGCGGGGACATTATAAAAAATCGAATGACAAGTTTTTACTAAGTTCATTTAATCTAGACGAAAACAAAAATAATGTCACACCAACCCATTAACACTCTGGCCTTTTTATGTTCATAGATGTGATGTTTATTAGCCAAATTATCTTGATTATTACTAATTTCCTAATTAAATACTGTTAATCTCTTTGATTTAATGTGTTAATTATGGTTAGACACAGCCCCACTTAATCGTGAAGTTGAAGAAAACATGTTGCAGACGTTGAGAATGAAGACAGCAGTTTGGAAGTCTTTGTATTTGTGGAAATGTTTTTCTATGGTCTTGATTTGATTTTAAGATTTGTCCATGTTCACTGGACCTTATTATAAGATGACTTTTACGCAAAGTAATCCGGATTATCTTTGATAATTACTGTTTAACAAGTCATAAATTATATGATTACATTTTCAATCACTTTATGAGCACACTTGCATTTGATTTCAAAGTCAAATAATTAAATAAAATAATAATAATTAAGAAATAAAAATATAATTTATTAAATATTTAATAAAAAACATTTTATATAACTACGTCAACTAATTTGACATTAACTTATTACCGATTATAAATTAAAATTATAATAACTTAACGTTAATTTATAATAAAATAATAATAATAAATAACATAATATTATATATATATATATTATATTTGGTTTTCAAAAATCAAATATGACAATGAATACATTGCACGTACGGTTGCTCTAACATGCAATTCGAATTTTCAAGATTTCCATGCTACATGGTCCATCTTTTCACATGGGATTTTCTCTTTTTGTTTTTTTTTAAATTACTTTTAAATGAAATTTAAATTATTCAAGGTGTTTAGCATGTTTGGCCTAGGAGGAAGATCAAGTGAAACTGTCGTTCTGTCTTCGATGATATATGCCTAATTAATGATCTCAACCGTCCAAGTTTGACTTTTGTTGAATAATATTACAATATTTAATAAAAATTATACTATTTATTATTGTAAGATTTGGAATTTCTTTTTCGAGATTTTTCCTTTATTTCTTTTCATTACACAGTGGTCACTACTTCAATTGTAGGTCACCATGTCCTTAAATTAACCCACGTTTACAATATAAAGGCCAAATCCATTAAGGTCAGAAATGACGTGGCAATCATATCCCTAACAGAAACTGAAGCACGCCTGACAACGACAGAACAAACTCTTACAAGCTTATCTCGAGGCGATCTGATTCGTCGAATTCCAAATTTACATTTACAAAAGCGGCCGGCTGTCTTCCCTGGTCACCGAAAGTCGAGTCCTGGTAGTTCCACGCGAGGATGTCGTAAATCCACGCTGTTCTTTGAACATGCACCAGAGCAAGTGGGAATGGCAGTAGTGGCGGGAGGGAAAATTTGGCGGTTTCCCCACGTGCTTCGTAACCTCCTTCGTCTTTATCTTACGTAGACCAATAAAAATTGTAGCATTGCCAATATTAAATAAATAATTACAAATTAAAAAAATAATAAAAATCTCTTCGTGAATGATCGGTACAATCTCGAGAAACACAAGATTCCTCACCACAGCCTTGTACGCTGCTGTTAAAATCACGCAGAACAGACGCTAGCCACCGCACGTGTAGGCTGATGTGTTCACCTCTTCCACCGCTACATTACTCGTCCCAATGAAGAAACAATAAAATAATAAATCAAATAAGTCTGAACAAACCCGCCGACCCACACGAATCCCCAGGGCCGTTTTTTCCACGAACCGACAGGTTCGTAGTAAACCAGTCCAAAACTAATGTCGTAAGCAGTGACAAAATCTCCACATGTGGCTATCGACACGCACCAACTTCACTTCCCTTCCCGACAGCTGTCCGGCTGCGATCATTAACCTTCGCCCATAGGTGCCCAAATCAATTTTATCGCTCACGTGTATTCTCGAACACCCCTCTAGCCTTTCTCGCCAGGTGTCCACTCGTTTCTCTATAAATTCACCTCTCTCACTTGGGTTCTAAGTTTCAAGCGCCGTCATAGCTTCTTTAGATTTTAGGCCACCAAAGCGATAAGCTAACAGGGAGAGTGCTACAGCAAAGGAGAAGAAGGGCAAAAAGGTAAAAATGACGGCTGAGTTACAGTTACCGCCTGGTTTCCGATTCCATCCGACTGACGAGGAGCTCGTGATGCACTATTTATGCCGTAAATGCCTTTCTCAGCCGATTGCCGTTCCGATTATCGCCGAAATCGATCTTTACACAATTGGACCCCTGGGACCTCCCCGGTAATTTTACAAAAAATAAATTATGATTATTAGTTTTTTAATTAATAGTATATCTAATGTATTTTTGGGGAAAATTCAGATATTGGCCTCGTACGGGGAAAAGGAGTGGTACTTTTTCTCGCCAAGGGACAGGAAATATCCAAACGGTTCAAGGCCGAACCGGGCGGCTGGCAGCGGGTACTGGAAGGCAACTGGAGCTGATAAGCCGATTGGCCAGCCCAAGCCTGTTGGGATTAAGAAGGCACTGGTGTTTTACGCAGGAAAAGCGCCGAAAGGAGAGAAAACCAACTGGATTATGCACGAGTATCGACTAGCCGATGTGGATCGCTCGGCTCGAAAGAAGAACAGTTTAAGGGTATTGCACCGTACCATAATTCTCTAGGGATGAAATGGACATTTCAATGCATGATTTTTTTACCCGAACGTCGGTCCGAAATGACAGCTTTGACCTTAGCTGTCAGTTTTCGCAACTGGCTGCCAGAAAGGCTAGTGCTAGAATGTCTCGACGTTAAGGTTTTATCTAATCGCGAAGGTCTAAACTGTTAAATCAGATGGTGGGAAATCAAAAACAATTCACTGGTTTTCACTCGTTGACTGGACCCCACACTTTAAATTCTACGGTAATGATGCAGTGGGGTCTGAGTGAACGGTACATCTAATGTGACGGCCATCTGGCGGTGACATAGACCTCTCGCAAAGTCGTACATTTATTACTTTCCAATTAAGGAAAATATTCCTTCTTATCGCTTCATGCTACCTCACACTTTGAGAAACAAAGATAAGACCACCGTCGACGAATCATGTGACCGATTTGATTGATCTAACGGTTCTTATGTGTTTTGCCAGCTGGATGATTGGGTGCTATGTCGCATATACAACAAGAAAGGGGCCGTCGAGAAGCAACAGCAGCCGCGGCCACCGCAATCACAAGTCAGCAATCTTAAATCAAATTTCATGGAGGCTGAGGAAGAGAAGAAGCCGGTGGCCGTGACAAGTTGCGTGGGCTCGTTAGCACTACCTCCGAATCCGGCTTCGACGGTTACCGGAGCGGTTAATGATTTCGTGAACTTTGACACGTCAGATTCGGTGCCGAAGTTGCACACGGACTCGAGCTGCTCGGAGCACGTGGTGTCGCCGGAGTTCACGTACGAGGTTCAGAGCGAGCCGAAATTACAGCCTTGGGAGAATCCCCTTGGTTTTCCATATAATTACCTAGATGCCACCAACATGGATGTAAATTTCAGCTCTCAGTTTCAGGGCGACAATCAGATGTCGCCGTTGCAGGATATGTTCATGTACCTTCAGAAGCCGTTTTAAATTGAACGGTGATAATCGCGGATGGACGGACGGATGAGTTGCACGGGTAACACGAGACAGAAGTCAATGAGTTGTACCTGTGTGGGCAGGAGTAGCTGATGCGTCAGTAGTCGTTGGATTTGCATTACAAACAGTAGCATGTGTACAGCATGTGTATGGAATGAAGTGTTTTGTAGTGTTTATTGTGTCTTCATTTATTTACATTGTTATCTTTCTAGACGAGGATATAAAAAAGAAATTATTGATTTCCTTTTAAAATTGTTGTTCTGCTTCGATATTCTTCTGTGAAAGAGAACTCTCGATATTATTAGGACTTAAAAGGCAAAAATGGTAGATGGATGACTTCTTGATTTAATTTACTGACTTGAACACAAAAAAACTGGAGGCTCAGACTGGAGCTATGCATTCCAATTTGGTTGGGTAGTATATAAATGATATAAAAGTTACGTACAAAAAATAAAGCTTGTTGATCATAATTCTTTGCATATATATATATATATATATATATATATATGAGATAGAATAAGCAAGAATCGTACAAGTTTTTACATTAATTATTAACTTTTGAATCTATAATTTATTAAAAATTAAGATTAAATGAAATAAATTACTTTAAAATATATTAATTAGTCACTAATAACTTCTATTTTTAAACTTTCTCTAGCATCCCAGGTACAAAACACAAACAATTTTATATTTTTCAGTCGTAAAGATATTTTTGTTTAATTATATATATATATATATATTTGTTTGGTTAACTAACCATTTGGAACTCATAGCATCGCAGTACTACAAGGGCAGAGAACAGAAATCCACATCCGCAAGAGGTTGCTGAATTGGGGGGCGACCATGGTCCAACTCAGCTCAGTTTGATTTGTGGATTTTATTTTCAATTTTTTTACATTTATTTAATTCAAATTTAAACAAAATCCACAAAAATTTAATAAAAAGAGTTCGTGTAATCCAGGCATTTAAATATACAATCCAAAACCCCCTCGAGAATACGATGATGAAGGCGGGAAATCGTGCATTAACCACCTAGCAAAACTTACTACTTTACCTTCTTGGACCATTCATGACTTCTGACTACAACATTGGCCTGAATTTATGGTCTCAAGTTGAAATCAGAATTTTTGGGAAAAAAGAAACATCCCAGGAACTCGGCGCTGCCCAGCATAACTGTAGGAAACCATGTAACTCAGAAGTGAAATGGCAATGAAGAGAGAGGACCAAACTTTTGATAGGGATATATCTATTTTGCAGCAGCGACGATAGCTGAACGAGCATGTGTAAAAGTAGAAATGAGCGATCCAAGCTGTAACTTGTCATTGCATCCAAAACTCAACCTGTACCTGCAATTTGTTAAAACCATACAATTGATGAAACTGAAACCTCAATCTCATTGGCAGTCAACAAACAAGTGCAATAAATTCCAAAAGCTAAAAGAATAGTAATAATATGTTGTGATTTTGATTATAACACATCCAAACATCTCTTTCTGAAAAGAATCAGTATTAAACATCATTAGGGTAATTTGTTGTCTCTTCAACATTTACATATGGTTAAATTACATCCTAGAGACTTGAGAAAAAATAATTCCTTCCAATGTCTATTTGTGATATCACCAACAAGAAAGCATATAAAAGAGTAGCTGGAGATGAACACTCACTCGATGTCAGCCAAATCATTCACCAGCTGGACTCGGACATCTGAGGGCATCTTAATCTTAAAAACAAACCTGGCAGATTAAATGCTGCTGAGATGAGATCACAGAATCAAAATTATTCCATGTACATCTTTAAATTACACATAGCACTTACATTGTTACTTCTCTTACAATATCTACCAAAGCCAATCCTTTCCTCGATTTGATGTCAGATATTCCTACAGAGATGTGAAAAGTTTAAAAAAATGTAATACTAGCTACAAAATGATAAATCACACTTGCATATAACTAAAGATGCTGAATACTTTTGAAACTATCTGCAAATGATTCATTCAGAAGCCAGTAAGATATTTGCTCAATGTCCTTGGGCAAAGGATTTCCAGTGCACAGGTATACAGCTTCTTCAGTAATTTGCTCAGAAGCCATATGTGTTGACTGCATGTATCCCCATAGAGAGAGAGAGAGAGAGATTAGTAAAGTAATTTTGGATCCATGCACAACAAAACAGTGAATAAACAGAATGCAGCAGGATCTAATTGCATATATGTGAGCATGCAGGGATGATGGTCACATATGTTGGCATAAATTAGCTATCCGCTGAATGCAAAAACACAAGTAAGCCAGAGAGATTGCAGTAGCTCATAGAAATCAATAAGGGTACACAAACACATTCTATTTTTATAAATCTACACATAAAACCAACGGCATAAAATTTGACATTCAATTGGTTTCCACTACCCTGCTTAAATCATGTATAACAGTTTAAGCTCTTGCTTTGGAAAGAAACTTTATCATGCAATAACATATGCAAGAATAAATGTTCCACGCAGAAAAGTAAGAGTGTGACCATGCCAATGATATAAGACAATCATCATTTGCAGCATGCCATTTTACTCTTAATTTGATAAAGCATAATGATATCATTAGTTGATACTAGTATCCCTAATTTACATCTCTAGGAGAAGTATAACCACCAACAACAGCGTGATTTTAAACCTGCAAAATGTTCAGTGCCTTTCTCATGTCACCATTGCAAAGCCGTACAAGTGCTGCTAAGCCACTCTCAGTTACATCAAGCCTAGACAGATGAAAAACAATATAACATTAATTGATTCATCGCATAAGTTTCAGTTACATTTTACAAACAACAAAAGCTACAACAATATGACAATTACTGGAGTATCACTTCTTTCAAACTATCGTACTACAATAGAAAACCCAAAATTTTTTAAAACTAATACTACAAAATCACAATTTAGGTGAGGTAATATCCTTTGTCTTCAATAATATGATAAACCCCACACAAATGCCCTTTCATATTGATACGAAGAAAGTGAATCCCAAAAAGAATCCTCAGTTTAGCACTCCCTTGGTAATTCTTTTCAAATCATGTCAAACCAAGCTTTTAAATTCGTGACTATACATGGACGGTGAAGTGATACAAGAAAATACCCCTTCAAGATCAACAAATGAAGAAGTACAAGCAAAGCTACCATAATACTTGATTTTATAATCCAAGGCAAACAATTAAAATATAAAAATAAAGAGAGAGAAGAAAGAAAAGGACATAAACTTTTGTTATTGAATTACCATCACAATTTTACATCTACAAATTTTTAATTCAAACATAAGTTTGCAGATAAAAAGTTCAAGAATGATGTGCAAAATATCATTCAAATTAAAAATTAATGAATCATAAATAACACCAGTAACAGATCACCACCAACATCCAGATTTTTCTGAAAAGTGACAACAAAATGAAAAGATAACTAAATCAAATAGGAAAGAGAGTGAAAAAACAGAAGTTACCCTTCAGCCTCTACAACATGTTTGAGCCGCTCAGTGATATGAACAGGTTCAAGAGGAGCAAATCGGAATCTAGTACATCTAGACTGTAGTGCTGGAATAATTTTGTTCACATGATTACATATAAGTGCAAACCTAGTGTTCTTTGTGTATTTCTCAATCACTGCACAGAACATGCACACCAGAAAAAAGGAATGTGAGAAACTTAACTATGAGGTCCAAAAAGAATAGGTAATAAAGTGGACGAGAAATGATACGTACCTCTACGCAAGGCAAACTGAGCATCCTTTGTCATGGCATCTGCCTCATCAAGCAATACCAACTTCACCGACGACTTTGCACTGTGAAGACAAAACCTTTACTAATCAGCAAAATTATTGAAGTGACGTTTGTGTGAGGACTTGTCAAGCAGACATCATTTTACCATGACTATTACAAAGTCAAGATCAATTTATCACTTTGAGATATAATATAGCAAGATTAGAAGCAGAGACATAGAATGCAATTTATTCGCATCAATAAGCAATTCTCCAGTGCAATACAGCACAAAAATTACAGAATGGAAGTTATAATGTATTGTTGCCTTTGGTAGTGTTGAACTGCCACAATGTGGAGAAGAAGAAAAAATAGTCAATATAAAACGTGGAAGTAAGTGATCTATGGAGGATAGATGATTAGAACAAGATATAACCAAATAAACTCATTGAATATTTGGGAATCACTCAGGGCTCTCAATTTGGATAATATTTACACTTTTTTTTCTAGTAAACTTAATTGTAAATTGAGTTGAAGCAATTACCACCAACATCACCTAAATCTGCAAAGCAAGTTAATAACCATTGAGACGCCATTGGTAATTTCACCACATTCAGATTACCAATTTCCTGTAACCCCTCACTTTGAAACAATAGGCCATACAGTTTACACCTTATAATTAAACACAATTCATATTATTTACCTGGTTGAGGAAACAATCGAAGATATGCATCAGGAAATTGCCCATTCTTATGAATCCAATAAAGCTACATGCACAGGAATCATACCACAAACCAAAATTGTATGAATCAAGCAAATCACATGAACATATCAATTACTTTACCCAAATGAGAAGCTCTGAGTGCTAGCAAAATCTTGGATCTGCTGCCGCACAACGTCAATTCCTCTATCATCAGATGCATTCAGCTCCAGAATCATATTGTGGTATTGTTCTCCATAAAGCTTCCGTGCAACAGCAAGAATGGTAGATGTTTTACCAGTGCCAGGAGGACCATACAGTAGAAGATGGGGCAGTCTATTTTCACTTGTCAACCTATCAACTATTTAACCCCAATAACAGCAAACAAAAAGTTTATTAGAAAATCATTCAAGTTTATGCCTCAATCAACTGCTGCCAGACCATTAGATAAGAAAATAAGGGCTTCCATCAAAGTACTAATCAAGAAATCTAAAAGGCCCTTCTTTTTCTTTCTTGGATTATAAAACAAATAAACTTTTAAGCTAATGAAAATGAAAAATAAAAGAAATTTAGGCGGCATTTGTTTGCAAACCAAAAACAATTCCCCCAAACAGATATCTGAGGTCGTAATTTCTGGACAATAAGAGTACGACCTCAGAGAAAACATGAATAAAACGTTTTAGTATTGTACTTAAAATTCCCCAAAAACCCGAACTCTATATATTCTCATAGAACTTTCAATATCCTTCACTTTCAAAATCTAAAAACTGAATACGAATGGTTCACGAAGTAAGGCTCACAGATCAAGTTGCTACCGGTTTTGTCTCTCGAAACTGAAAGACTTGCACTCGATAATACAAGTATAATGCTCGATAAATCCAAACAAAAATATGGAAAATTTTGTGTTGTTCAGGAAATTCCTAGAATGACGTTAGTCCTATCACAGTTTCCTTCCCTAAACGCCACTTTCTCATTTTTCTCGACAACCAAACACGAATCAGAGGAAAAAAATCGAGCAATATAAACCCTAGAAAACAATGCAAGGAAATTAAAAAATATATATATATATATATATATATATAAGCCGGAGAAATTACTGGTGTCGACAATGTCCCGATGAGCCGCCACGTCAGCAAGGGACCGAGGACGGTACTTCTCGACCCAGGGAGTAGCTCTAGTGTCGGGTTCTGTGCTTATCACGACGTCGTGTTGTCCGTTGCTTGCTTTGAGAGCATGCTTTTGGAATTCTTCTTCGTCAATGTCCATGTGTGAGACCTCTCCCGCCATGCCGTCGCTAGGCTCTCTGGTTTGCTCGCTTTCCGCTTCCAGCAGTTTCACAGTACTGCGCGTTTTGGGAAAAAGAGTATTTTTTTCGTGATTTGTGTTCTCGCGATGGCGCCAATTGGAAGGATTCGGAGGCGGGTGGCAATATTCGGGTATTTAAAACCGGACGGATTACGAACCGGATCATCCGATTTGAGTTTAGTTTATACCTTGTTTGGTTGTGTTTAACTTGACTGGTTAAAATAACCTTTTTCTTTTTAAAAATGTTATTTAATTGTAACATGAATTTATGAAATATTAAAAATATTTATTGTTATTATTATTATTCAAAAATTTTAAAATTAAAATTTTTATAATATAATTTTTAACCCGCGCGTGATTGCGATTTCCTAAGCCGCCAGTTTAAAATCTCACTGTTTCCGAATTCCCACCAAAACTTCGGCTGCGTGCTTTTTCCTACCAATTTTTTTAAAAATTTTTTTTGTCGGAGTTTAATTGAAAATGAGGTCATCATTCATGCCATCAAAATTCGAAATTCAGACCAAATATCAAGGGTATTTATGACATTTCGTTCGAAGATTATTATCTTATAAAAAAAATCAGATAAAAAATGGAAAATTACAGTCACAGGGACTGGCAGACAGGCACAGACCAATTCAAAGAGCCAACAGGAAAAATAAAATTTTATAGGTTCGTTTTGGAGGGAGCGAAGCAAAGCAGAAACTCCAAGAGCCATCAGGCAAGGGTGGCAAAACCTCCTTGCCGCTGCCGGCACGTGACTTCCACCTGACCAACAAAACACGCTCTCTCCTCCGAAATGTCCGCTCCGGGTGTGCCCCGCCGGTCCTCCATCTCGCCCTTCCGTTCTCGGAAGTCGCCGGCCCAACCGCCAAAGCCCATCGGCCGGCCCGTAACTCCTTCTTCTTCTTCTACTACGACGTCGTCGTCTAGGCCGCCGTCGAGACTTTCGGCTTCCCCAGCTGCGTCAACGCCGAGCCCCAGCCCCAGCCCGCCCACTCGTCCGCTTGACCGGCCCGAAACCAGTAAGGCAAAAGAAAATGTGATGGTTACAGTTCGGTTTCGTCCTCTCAGGTACCTCCAGGGCATTGCAATGTTTTGACTTTGGTTGACTTTTTGAGAAACTTTTCGAGTTTGGGGAGGGAATAAATTAAAAAAATTTTATGCAGTCCGCGGGAGATAAATAAAGGAGATGAGATAGCATGGTACGCTGACGGTGATTATACCGTGAGGAACGAGTTCAATCCTTCTATTGCTTATGGTTTTGGTTAGTATTTACTAATTACTTTTTAATCGTTGTTTTTGTTACTAATTATGCAAACTGGTAAATGCAAGTAAAATGATTTGTTCATTTTAGTTTATGAATTGACACATTGTTACAAAATAATGCTGTATTATAGCTCTTAAAAGAAAATTCATGTAAATATACACCGTGCGATTCTTAAATTTATGGCTGAGTTTTGGGTATAAAGTTATATTTATTTCCTACAGCAAATGTAATCTTGTTTTTAATGCCCTTTTGATCTTTTCTGAGTTTTGAATACAGTATTATATAACGTTTAGACTAAACCGTGAACCAAATTGGTTTATGAGTGTTAGTTCAACTAGTAACTCAAGAGGTTTGCTGTTGCAATCGCACTCACACCATGGTTGGGAGGGGTGGGGTTTGCTTTATTTCTTGCAATATTTAAAAGAAAAAGAAAAGAAAAATGAACCATGTTGGTTTGTGATGAAAATATTGAATTCAAGGTCTCATAAACTTATCAAATATATTTTCCCAGTACCAATGGTTATTATTGTGTACAGCAGTGTATGGCATTTGGCTTCTGAAGTGGTTCCAAGACTATAATCATAATGCAACCTAGGCAGGTTTTTGGATATACAAATATTATTTGACCATTTGATGTGTTTGGGGAAATCAAGCCATTTAATAAAGGAAAATAAGCTTTGCAAACTTTTGTTTCACATATAATTATGTATTGTTTCAAAAAAGGGGTATATATTATAATATTTCCCTTTTAACATTTTTGTTTCCTAGAAGTTCTTATTTTAATTGTATCTGAAGTTGCTCATAGAAATTATTCTTGTCTCTTTATATTTTGGTTGGTCTGTCTGTGTTCACTGCAGATAGGGTGTTTGGTCCAGCAACAACAACACGCCACGTGTATGATGTTGCTGCTCAGCATGTTGTAAGTGGAGCCATGCAAGGAGTAAATGGTAAATAAATAATCTGGAATTTTGTTGTTTTTGCTAAGAATGAACACACCAAACTTCACTGTAAATGGGGAAAATTTTACCAGAAATTTCAAAGAAGAAATTATGTGTTTTCTTAAAATTATTTGCCATTCCACAATGCAGAATTTAGTGGTTTGATAATTGCCCCATATTTTTTGCAGGCACTGTATTTGCCTATGGTGTTACTAGTAGCGGGAAGACTCATACAATGCATGTAAGTTAGTGCACAGAAGGATCTTCTTAGAATCTGTATCTTGTTTGTTCTATTTTTGATGAAAATGTGCAGTATGAGGTTAACATCTGTTTTTGTATTTTAGGGAGAACAAAAGTCACCGGGAATTATTCCATTGGCGGTGAAAGATGTGTTTGGAATTATTCAAGAGGTAGTAGACTATTTGGCAGTTAATCATTAGTAACTGGAACTGGTACTTTTTTTTTCTTTTCTCTTTACTTTGGGTTGATCTTGTTTGCAACATTTCAGACACCTGGGCGGGAATTCCTCCTTCGTGTTTCGTATCTAGAAATTTACAACGAGGTCATTCTCATTTCACTCTTTTTTTTTGGAAATTTATTATCATTTTTTTTGTACATATATATGTAGTTATGGGACATTTTTCTTTAAAGGGGTGGTTTTATATGCAAAAGCACCTTCACATTAGGAGTTTTCTGAAGATGGAAGGAAAAACATGTAGTTATAAGGAAAAAGTTTTATTCAATCTGTCTGGATGGAGATTTCTTAGTCTTCCTGGGGTTCACTATGCTATATGATGTCAAAGTTAAGGTGACTTGTGGCTTTCAGAAGCTTCGTGCAGTTTAGGAAAATCTGTTATTATGAAGCCCTTGAGAAACTCATAGAGCAGAAGTGCGTTTTACATCTCTGGCTTTCCAATTTATTATCATTTTATTATAATGCTTCCCCATGGTAGTAAGTATTCCTTAAATTCAATTGACACCTTGGGGCATCATTTAAAGATCTGATCAAAGAAGTTAAACGTATATCATTCTTCCCAAAGTTACTTCTGTAATTAATATGTTTGACCTATATATACTAGTGTTTACAGGACCAAGATCTTCTGCTGATGTGAGCTTTACTTGTGCTTTTTATGGGCCTCTAATTGGTAGTAAATATCTGAGGATTTAAAAAGTAAATAATTCGTCAGTATAATATTGACAATGGATGCGTGTATGAATTCTTCAAAGCTTAGTAAAGCTGAGATTAACAGAGGATAGTAATTTATGTTTAGATGTCAGTGTTTTTCCTTGTGAAATGGTTGAATCAACTTGTACTAACTACAGAGTTCTCAATGAAATAATTGTCTGATATCTTCCTAACCAAAGCAAACTTCATTGTCTTTCATGATCAGTTCATGCTGATGGAAAACTGTTATTTTGTTCTTTCTTTCAGGTCATCAATGACTTGCTTGATCCAACTGGCCAGAACCTAAGAATACGAGAGGATGCTCAGGTGCTGAAAAAGTTATACATTCGGACTATCCATTCCGCCCTTCCTACTTTTCCTCTGCTCTGAAGGCAAAGCATGATGTTGTGATAGGAATTCTTTTCCTTAAACACATCTTGTTGCCTGAATATTTTTTTTTCTCTAATGAGACTAGCAGAATCATTGACTGTTAGTAATACACTAGTTTTTGGTGTAAGAATCAATTGCCCTATGTGTCCAATGCATTTGACAATTGACCCAAGGTGTTCAAACAAGATTACAAGTCTTTGGCTTCATGGAGGACTTCATCCCGATGTTAAACCAACTCTAGATATTACTTCAGACTTGGTTTTTAAATGTCATGTATCTTTTTGTGTGTGATTGATGGGCAATAGATAGTCACAGCTCCTTGGTGGCCTTGGTTTACTGGTGGAGGTATAGGGAGATACTAGGTGACAATTGCTTTGACTTTTAATGAGATTTTAAATTATTATCCTTGTCGCTGACAATGATGTTAATCCTACCATGGTATTGACTAGTTTTTGCTTTTGACTATCAATAGCTCTTGCCTCTTCATTGATATTTAATTTTGCACCAAGTCTTCTTTGATTTCCAATACTGTGCCAAGTTCTTGTACTTTTAACTCCCTCCTTTGACTTTCCTCACTGTAATGTTTTTGTTGTAGATATTAAAGATCATTACTATAGATCATTTTATATTTGATCTGGTCAAGAATTTAGAAAAACTATTATTTGAATGTGTGGTATCTTGTGTTGATAGGGAACTTATGTAGAAGGAATTAAGGAAGAAGTTGTTTTGTCACCTGCTCATGCTCTGTCCTTGATAGCATCTGGAGAAGGTATATAATGCCATTTTGTAGACTGTTTGGCTTCAATTTGTTACCAGTTCACATTTTGTTTGCCTCCTTTGATTTTTTCCTCCTCTAAGAGTATAACAATCTATCACACTTTTTTGTGCCCTCAAAGTTCCTATTTTCATCTGATATTTATTTATTCTCTCTTTCCCTCTCTCTAGTGCTACTGCTTGTGCCTCTGTATATTCTTCTCCTGTATGTTGCTTGTGTTGTTTAATACTTCTTAACATATCTTGTCTGATATTGCTGCAGCGCATAGGCATGTGGGCTCTAATAATTTCAATCTTCTTAGCAGTCGGAGCCACACTATATTCACCCTGGTACTTGTCTTTTCCATTTTAACTTGTTTACTTTTCTCTCCTTTTGTCAATGGCTCAAACCTGATAGTGAACAATCGAGCCAACTCAGCTACTTGTGCCTATTTAGATGGGAATATATGTCGTATAGTTCATAGCAGTTGGAAGTAAATTTGGTGCAATAGCCCTTCCTAGCAGATAGAAAAGGATTCTATGATCCTAAACTGAGCTTGCAAGTTACACAAGTCCCATAATTGTCTGATAAGAGCAGATCTAAGGGCCCATTTGTTTACTGGGTATGGACACGATAAAAGGCAGGACTGGACTAAAGGAAATAGACTCCATTGATATTAATTTAAATATTAGAATTAAGTAATTAATATTAAAAGATTATCATAATTGATAATTAAGAAATTAATTAATTAATATTATTTTTTTTATCAATCTATTACAAGATAAAGCCTTCTAAAACAAAATAATTAATCTATATTAGTATTCAAAAAATAATGGAAATAATTTCACTTATAATAATATAAAGTTAAAATAAAAATTATTATTGCAATTATTGTTTAATCTGTTATTGCAACAAAAAATAAGATGTGTGTGCGCTCATGGGCATCCGCACACACACGCCAATTGAACAGTCTCATACTACACCAGACATCTAAGTTACAGTAAATCCAGTCCCACATACTATATTAAATTTAATTGCACTTCAGTCTATTCAATCCCTGTCCAGTCCAATGCGCCTGAGTGTAACCCAATTTGATTAATACACACAGCATGATACAAATTAATGGTGCTTGATTGGTAAGTATTAATCTCCAGTAGAAAATGTAAATGTTTTCTTCCTTTTTCTTCTAGTGAAGTCTCTTAGGTGTGTAGTCAACAAAAAGTCTTGCATTAACTTTCTTTTTTAGTGTGTAATTAACCTAAATTGGTACATATGTTGAGGGCATTAGTGCATTTTCCATTTTGTCCTAACTTTATTAACATAATATCATTCGTATGTTAAGCTTATCAGTATAATACGTTGAGTAAATTCTGAGGGTTACTACTACTTCATGTTTCTATTACATACCTTTTCTAGGAACAAAATTTATACAAATTTATCAGAAAAAGAGTATTCTGTCTGTTAGCTTGTGGTGCTATGGTGCCCATACCTTCCCTTGGAGATGCTTTGTGTTCTTTAGTAGCTTCTACTTTGCTTTAATGATTCCATTATTATCTATCAGACTGTTGAGAGCAGTCCGCGTGGGGAAAATCAAGAGGAAGAAGATGTGACTTTGTCCCAATTGGTAACACTTTGCTCTTATGCTTACTTTTATCACTCAAGTTTTGGTTGCCAGGTGGTTTTTGTGGATCAGAGTGTTAATGTATTTTTCTGTTTGACCTTGACATATGGTGTTCAGCCTGAAAATGTTTCAACTTTTTGGTTGCAGAACTTAATTGATCTTGCAGGATCTGAAAGTTCTAAAACTGAAACAACTGGGTTGCGGAGAAAAGAAGGTTCATACATAAATAAAAGCTTGCTTACTCTCGGAACTGTAAGATATTGCTCTTTTGTCTGCCTTGAGTTCTTACTTTTTGGATGCGTACTGTAAAGAGTTTATAAAAATGTACCTGTTGCTTTTTGCTCATAGTGTTCATAGGCAAGTAAATAATAATGATATTGACAAACAAAACATAATTGTTGTGGTCAAACATCTAAATTTTATCATGGTATGCTTGAGGATTATAAAATGCCTAGCAGTGGATTACTTTGCGTCCCAAAGATTGCTGATTGGCTTTTATAATTTAATTGTTATTAGTGATCAGTGGAATCTCCATTCTTAACATATTAAGTGTCTCCATTGCAGGTGATTTCTAAACTGACAGATGGAAAGGCAACTCATATTCCCTATCGAGATTCAAAACTCACCCGTCTATTGCAGTCATCCCTTAGTGGCCATGGACGGATATCTGTAAGTTCATGTTGGTTCTTTTTATCTCCTGTTTTAGTCAGTACAATCTTCTTTGTTTCTTCTACAAATAAACTCAAGTATTTTTTTTTCCAAAATAATTGTATGTGGTAGAAGGATCTCTTACTGATTGTTTTTATTGTTTTTTCTTTTCTCTTTGAACTTTATTGTAGCTTATTTGCACTGTGACGCCAGCCTCTAGTAATAGCGAAGAGACACACAACACATTGAAGTTTGCCCATCGGAGCAAGCATGTGGAAATTAAGGCTTCCCAGAATAAGGTGAATTCATCATCATTGTGACCTGTTATTAACTAATTCCTCCGTTCAGTAGCTACTTCATCCAATTTTTTCATTTTGTACAACATTTGCTCTTTTAGATTATGGATGAGAAGTCTCTCATTAAGAAGTACCAGAAAGAGATATCCTTTTTAAAGCAAGAACTCCAACAACTGAGGCGTGGAATGACGGAGAATCCTCATATGGCTGCATCCAGCCAAGAAGATCTGGTTAATTTGAAGCTTCAGGTTTGTGTTATGATGCAAGAGATTTAAACAATTGTTGTTATGAGCTGGACACAGATAATACCAGAATTTCAGTATGACTGCATGTGTTATGTGCTGATATATAACTGTTTTCCCTTAGTTGACACTTCCCTTTTGGTTTCCCATTCAAGAAATAAATCACTATGAACCATCAAACCATAAATTTTAGTTATGGGTTTTGTCATCATATATTAAATCACATCCTTTCTAATATGTATATTTTGTGTTATCAAAGCTGGAGGCTGGTCAGGTCAAATTGCAATCAAGACTAGAGGAGGAAGAACAAGAGAAGGCTGCTCTAATGGGAAGAATTCAGCGATTGACCAAATTAATATTGGTTTCAACTAAAAATTCCATTACATCAAGCATTCCTGAAAGACCTGGCCATAGAAGGAGGCATTCTTTTGGGGAAGATGAGGTCTGAACTTTGTTATTTTAAATCTCAGTTTGCATGACAAGCAGTTTCATGGTGATTCACTGATGAAATCAGCATTCCAATATGTATAATTATGAATTTGTAGTAATTTTTATCTGACATAAGTTCCCTAATTGTCTGACAATGTGAATTTGTGTCTGTATCTTCCCTGAACTTATACCTGATTTATTGATGATGTAGCTAGCATATTTGCCAGAGAGGAAACGAGAATATGTGATTGATGATGATGCTGGAAGTTATGCATCAGAGCTTTCAGCAGAAACAAGGGATGACATATCTAATCTAGATGAATTGGTTAAAGATTACAAAAAAGGCAGGAGGCGTGGAATGCTTGGATGGTTTAAAATGAGAGTATGTTCTTCTAACTGATAGTCCTCTCGTTTCAACTTGAGTAGATGATTTGAAAATGAGTTAAATTTGTTTGCGGTGGCTGCAAAAAGAGAAGACATTTTGTATGTTATCTTGTGAGAGTTGATGCTCACTATTACTTTTGAGGTTCAACTGACAGTGTTTCTGAGCTACAATTTCTTTCTCCTTTACCTTACAGTGTTCTCCAGTGTGTATAGACTATGCAAAAATATTTATATTTTATTCTCAGAGTTCCAGGTGCTGGTTGTCAATCACAATTTTTTCAATGTACATTTCTACAATATTACCACTAACTTTATGATATATTATATTCTGATATTTGAGTTACAGTTTTTTGTCATAGTATATACCTGAAATAGAGTTATCATTTCAGATAATTTGACAATCTGACAATTCAAGTTTTTTTTTCAAATGTTATTTCAATTGTAGCTTACTCTATCCAGCTTAAAACTCTGAACTGAATTTTAGGTATAATGAAATAATTTTTAGACTGCTCTTGTGATGGGAATTTTGCTTTCTGTTTTTTCAAGAGCATAAGATAAGGCTCATACTCTTAGCAGCAGTGAATTCATTCTTGTAATTCCCATTCATTTAAGCAGACTCAATTGTTAAATCTCCCTATACAGAAGCCTGAGAATCTGGTTGGATTCTCACCAATTGCTGGTACCGGAAGCTCTACTGGTGGGTCACCTGCATCTTCCCCAAAGTCATTACAGAACAGAGTGGCATTCAATGATATGAAGGATGGATGGAGAAAATCAGTCAGTAAACCGGGAGATGATTCCACAGTTGTTGATTCATTTCCAGAAAGAACCAAAGCAGGTGACTTGTTTGGTGTCACTGTTGGAGGTCGTCTTCTGCCTCCGGTGAGGCTAGCCACTTTGACAATTGGGCATAGTATTTAAGCGATATGCTAAAGAAAAACAAGTTTATACTTTATAATTTGTTGGATTATATCTCTAACATCAATGATATATGTTTTGAATCCCCACCCACATTTATAATTCATGGAAATTTCTTATCCTAATTATATCCGTTGTATTAGCTTTTAGACATAAAATTCATCACTTGTGCAATTTCTGTGATTACTTAGTTTCCCTTCCCACATGCTTTTCAGACTGTCTCGTACTTTCTTTGCAGAACATTTGATTTCCTTTTTCATTTATTCCTAAATTCTAATCATCTCAATTTTGGTACGGTAATAGGTCACTGTCCCCATCAACAATCATAAGTTCAGTGTTGCTTTCCTTGGTGTCATTTAAAATGTTTCTTTCAATTGTTAGTTGCTAACACTTAAAACAGTTCTTTTGTATCGTTGATGTATTGGGGATAAAAGTCCTGTACAGAATACTTTTTTAGAGTTTTTATATTAACTAGAATTGCTTATTGGTATTTTTGACAGACTGGGACTACTATCACAGATCAAATGGATCTTCTTCATGAGCAAGTGAAAATGTTAGCTGGGGAAGTGGCATTGTGTACCAGCTCACTTAAGAGAATGTCAGAACAAGCAGCTAGAAAGCCCGAAGATTTACAGCTCAGGGTGAGCTGCTCTTGACTTCTTCACCTGAAGACATTAATAAATTATTTGCTGTTAATGAATGAAATTAATTGGGCATAATGGTTGATGTAGGAGCACATGCAGAAATTGAAAAATGAAATTAGTGAAAAGAAGCTTCAAATAGGTGTCCTGGAGCAACGTATGATTGGATCAGTTGAGATTACTCCACATGCATCAAGTACCCTTGAGATGTCACAGGTAATTATATTTCAAATTGAATGGATTGATTTCTTGGCAGTTAGTGGGTAAATGAAGAATTTCCTACTTGGTCTTTTAACAGGCGATATTGTGTTTATTTCTATTGAGATATTGTGTTTATTTCTATTGAGAGTCAATAAGTCTTCGCTCCTCAAATGTGTTGGGCTCTTTTTTTGCTCCTCTTCAAAATTGTTCCTATAATTTAACGCCTGAATATAAAGTTAATAAATACATCAGTTTCATCAGTAACAGTTTATTGTATTAAAGTCTTGAGCAGAAAAGTAACAAAATATTTTGCTTTGACTTTTGATGATCAAGAATAGTTCAAGATGAGCTGAAAACCAAAAGTAAACTTTTAACTGTTTTCTGTGATGGTGAAGTGTTCTAAATTGTTTGTTCTCTCTTGTAGGCTTTGTCCAAGCTTACGTCTCAACTTAATGAAAAAACTTTCGAACTAGAGGTTTGTTGTTCTATATTCTTGGTAGCTGCATAGATCATTGTTCAACTTCAAACGTCAACTTTATCTAACTAAGTTGATTTCTTTGTCGTGGACGAGTATTCAAGATTAAGTCAGCTGATAATAGGATACTTCAAGAACAACTACAGATGAAGGTAAATTTTAATAAATGTGCGATCTCTTTGCCATGGTTAAAATTCCAAGATTTCTTTATTTTATTTTCTTACTGTGAATAGATATCAGAGCATATGGAAATGCAAGAAACTATTCTTCTGCTAAGGCAACAAATCAATTCACTATCAGATAAAACATCTGTTAGTCCTCAGGAGATGGTAGAAAACGAGAGTCTTCCACTCAAAACTTGTTCCAAAGAGCTATCATTAAAAAAGAATGAAGGGAGAAATGGTATTGGCTCATGTGAAGAAACTTATCCTGGTGACCATACACCAACAAGTGTCATGAGCTTGAATAGAATATTTTCCCAGGAGGACTCTAACTTAAATTCCCAAGTTCTTATACAGGTTTTTTCCCCTCTTGTATTTTCTGCCATAGCTACTCAATATGCTGCTTCTGCAATTTTTTTTTATAAAATGTTCTTATTGTTGCAATTTCTTCCTTTTTTATTTGCAGGCCACTGAGATAGAGAATCTGAAGCAAGATAAGGTGAAACTGACTGAAGAAAGGGACGGCTTTGAAATTCACAGTCAAAAACTGGCTGAGGAAGCTTCATATGCAAAAGACTTAGCTTCATCTGCAGCAATTGAGCTCCGAAACTTGGCTGAAGAAGTAACCAGACTTTCTTTTGACAATGCAAAATTAAATGTTGAGCTGGCTGCTGCAAAAGAGGCCCATTGCAGATCCAATTTATGTCAGAGGTCTGGTTCTTATGAGTTTAAGCAAAATAACACCAAGGAGTTGCAGAAAGAACTTAGTGCTAGATACAAAAGAGAAGCTGCTTTGGAAGCTGCATTGTCTGAGAGAGAACAAATAGAAGGTGAGCTACAAAAAAGAATAGACAAAGCAAAACAGCGTGAAGCAGATTTGGAAAATGAACTTGCAAATATGTGGGTGCTGGTTGCAAAGATGAGAAAGTCTGGCATGAATGCTGAGAACTTATCTTTTGGAGGCGTGCAAGCATCCAAAATTTCACAAACAGAAGCTAGAAATGGATTTGTGCCATCTAACAGACATTCTTTTAAATTATCTGAAGAAAATGATATCAGTGAAAATGTGGATGGTATAAGTACTTTTGATGCGTCTAGCTACCAGAAAGAAAGAAGAAAATGCAAAGAACTGGAAAGCCTTCTATGTAGGTTAAAGGTATTCACTTCCTTTGGCAAATTTCTGTTGCACAGAGAGATTATTATTCACAAGCACAATTACAACAGCCAGTTTTGTAAGTGATGCAGTTTGATGGTAAAGCAATTAACCTAAGATTTGTCTGATAAATTGTTGGATGGTAAAATTCACATCTCGAGAGCAGCTTTTTGTGAAAAAAGAAAAGCTGAAGTTTAGAACCGTTTGCAGGCCACCTGTCCATAGGACTAAGAGAGGACCAGCTGTGGATAATATCTCCATCATTTTTTTTTCCGCTTGCGCGTGGGAAACTATAGTGGAATCTACATGCAATATATTGGCATTATTAAAAGCACTGGCCTCTGTATCTGAGCATATTGTATAAGTTAGAGATTCCATAATCTAGGGTCAATTATTAGTTGCATAATCTTTTGGAGATCTATTACAAATGAAATTTGATCAAAATATTCTTTCAGGGTGAAGATATTGATGGTCTGGATGTTGAAACTCTTGAAGAACTGCAGAACTTTCATGTTGATGCTATATCAAAAATTTGCCGTGCAAAGGTTATGTTTCTCCATTTTGCTTTCTTTCTGTGCTCTTGCTGTCAAAAGAATGATTTACTATTGTTGCTGTTATTTTCTTAACACCCAATCTTTTCAGTGTGTAACTTCTTCATGTTTTTAATATTTTATGTTATCCAAACCATTATTTGCATGAATGTTCTGAATGTCTGATGTTATGATCAGCAATTTTAATATTAGAAATTGAAAGTTTAGTAGATGTAAATTGAATTCTCTTATTACTTTTATGAAAAAAAATACTACCAATTCTGCCGTTGAATCCCATAATTCTAGTAACAGAAAATCCCTTAGTTTAAGGAATGGACATAGACCAGATAAAATTGAAGATTTAGGATATCTCCTTGCTTACAATAAAAAACAAACTAATAACAAATCAGAAACTAATTCCAAACTAATTTCTTGATTTTAATTTTCCTAACTATCTGACAGAAATGATTGTGAAATTTGAATTACATTGAGAAGTATTAATTGTGCAATGTCTGATTTTTCCATCACTTGCATAACTTTTCAAATCTTGAGTTTTTGAATTTTCTTTGGCCTAAAATATTGTTTGTCTTACATTATGCAGTGTTCTAATCATTTATAGTATCCCAACTATGACATGCAAATGAAGTTTCTGACCATTGAGGTTAGTTTCAATTCACATTTTTCCATTTATTGTGTGATTTTGCTGTTCTCACTATTATGTTTTTCTGTGGGCTGTGGGAGAATTTGACGAATGTGTTTCTTACCTGAAAGGCTTGCACATGCATAATTTAGAAACCTATATAGCGACAGATTGTAATATGAAAATATCTTACGGCATTTGTTTGTGAGATTATTGCTTGATATGAAAGTAAGACTACTTGGTCAAACACTACACTTAATTTTAATTTAATTGACACGATGTGAGCAATTCAAACATAAGACCATCCGATACCCAGTTTCTGCTATTACATTAGATCATTACTTGATCTAACAATAAAAGCTAACAAATAAATGCTCAACCCTGACAATAATACTTAAGCTCCAACAATATACTGATCAATACTTTTCATTAAGCTGAAAGTGGAGAAAATTGACCATGTGTCTGTTGTTCATATACTTTTTAGGGTATCTCACCAATAATAGGTTCAGATTCTTTCTTGCTGCACATGCGCCAGTAAGTGCATTTGTTTGCTTATTTCTAGAGTTAATAAACACATATCATAGCTTAAAATTTAAACTCACTGACAGGTGTCCTGATTCTCCCTTCTTGACATCTGTGGATGTGAGAATTTTCATGGAATATATTTTCTCTTCAAGTCATTTTCCTAATCAAATAACCCTAGGTGATGACTGAAGCAACTGAATTGAGAATGAGTTGTACCTCTTACACAAATAACAAGGAATCGCACTATCAATAACTTAGATCAACTCGCTGAAGCCGGGTCATTCGTATTTGTGTGCAGATGTTCTTGTGATTTAAAAATTCAAATTTAATGATAAACCATGGTATATAACTCTAAATAATGCTGTACAAAAGTTAAACATTTTGTAGAGTCAAATCCGAGTTTTATTAACACCTCATATATATTAATTGCTATTTGCATCCTAAGTTTGACAAATATGTTGATTAATTTTTTATCACTTGTTGCTGTGTTATGTGCAGGTAGGATGTCTTTGTAAAGTCAAGGAGATAATAATGCAATCCAACTCATGCACCAGTCAACTTCCCCTTAACTATTTGGTAGAAAGCAATGATCTCGAAGATGCATTTAATTTAATATGATTGCATACTCACTTGACGGAGAGATGCCTGCAAAATGTACGAGTTATTGATATACAATAACTTCACCAATAATATGATGCATTATATTTCTGATATACTACCCCTTAGACAATTTCTACCTTGTTTACATAACGGCAAAAAAGGGGTTCTATGCACTATGACTTGGAAATTTATGTATCCTGCATGTATTATGGTAGTGTAAGGCATAAGCTCTAACGTCATTTACCCTTTTTGCATCAGCGTGTGGAGCTTTTTCTGTGTACCAGCTTATTGATATTATCAGAAACATTTGCCTGATAATTCTCCACTGAGATATCAAAATCAGCTGCATTTTGCTGCCAAAAACCTTCATTATAATAACGATCCACACTGTTAATAAAGAGGAAAAAAATGGCCAGTGAGAAAACTCCCATGTGGTATTTCATTAAAGAAAGAAAGTAACAGAATAATTCAGGACTTGGGAAGCCTATTGCAGTTTGAAGAAACCCATCCAATCTGCTTTTTTTCGTTGTCATAGATCACCATTTTGTCTTGCAAAGATATGTCTGAAAAAACCAATGTAGAAAATGGAACATTAGATTGTCAAAAGCCAAAAAAGATTAAACTTCCACCATGTTTTATTACTATTATCACTCGCCTCCAATTATATTGATATCTCTCAGCCCTACTTCAGTTCCATTCAGAATTCCCAAGCAGACATTTCCATGTTCCTGAAAAGAAAAATGGTGTTAGCTATGCCTTTTCAAGTGCCTTTATTATTGCTTCCACCATTCTCTTCTTTCTTTCCCTTTTTTGTAATACTATGAATCTTTTTTTTTGTAATAATATGAATCTTTCTAGAGGTGCTTACAGAGACGATAAGATACGCTTCGGGTGGTATTTGCAGCTGGGTATTTTTGGTCTCTGTGAAGGTCAGTAGTAAGGGCTTGAAGTAGTCCTTCACATCACTTATGGCTTTGAAAGGTTTTGTGCCTTTCCAGCAGATGGGTAGGGCTTGATCCTCGCCTGCATCTTTTAGAGGTGTTCCGTTCAAATCCTTCCTCAACTGAGACATGGATAATTGATTAGTTCGGGTAACTAAAATTTGTTTGATGCTCGTATTCCTAACTTAAAAATTATAAAGGATTGTTGTTCTTGTATCATTACCACATTAAGGGTGGTTTTATAAGCTTGGGAACTAAAATAAGTGTAGGAACTGCCACTGTCAAAAATTAATTGAAGGCCCTTTACACCAGTGGCCTTTCCACCGTATAAAAGTTCTGCTGGTCCTGATGAGTAGTGTTTCCTGAAATAGCACCGTCAAAATTGTAATGCATGTCAAAATTTAAATAACAACATCAAAATTGGAATGGATGTCAAAATTAGGGACAACTCATGCAGTTCCCGTGAAAGAAATGAGACTATGAAAACAAGGGACGAGGAAAGCTTGGGGGTGCTTACTCCAATGAACTCGAGGGCATTGGTGTCCAAACGATACCTGCAGATGGGACAAGGTCATCTCCCAGGAATAAATATCCTCCTCCGCGGCCACTTAAACAATGTCCTAATACATTTCGTGTTAGACCCAGGCCATGCAGTTGTGACATGATGCTTGCTTTGCCATTGCCAAGTCCCAAGACTCCGGCTGTGTAAGGAGGCGGGTTTGGACCAGGATTGTGTTGATCATATCCACATCTGCAGACAAAGGCCTCAAAGAGTGTAAATTGATAACAAGGATTGATGTTTTTAACATACTTTATGATTTTGCTTCAAGTTAAAGCCAAACTAGTTGTAACTGACTTGTGTTTCTCTAATACCAAAAAAAAATGAATCTAAATAAAATTATATTTTTTTCTATTGAATCATTAATGCAGTAAACTCATGGCCTGAAATGGAATTTGTATTTTTTGTAGAATGAAAGTTGAACGAACTACTGACCCGAAGGTTATACGGGGGCCAACGACAGAGCCATTGGTGAGGCTCAGAAGAAAGTGGTCAATGACCAGCACACCATGGGATGAACCGTGATCAGCATACCCAATCTCATAATCACATTGGTCATTCGGCATTTCACATTGGTAGTTTGCTAAGTTAATGGCACTACAAGTGGGGTCCTCACATGGCACAAGATTGTTCTTGGGATTATAGAGAGAATCACGAGGCTGCATTTGCATATGCATTATCGAACACATTACATAAGGTAAGGACATGATAAGGACCACACACACATATAGTTTATACCTTTGTCAAATGACAAATTTACCTTAGTGCAACCAGTACAAGGTGCATCGCATTGAACCCAAGTGAGATCACTGCCAGTATCTATATCAAGTTCAAAAAGTTTGGGCGGGCTGCCTATTTTAAGAGACACAGAGTAGTACCTGCATATTGAAATGATATATTTTTCCCCAAAAGAATTGTCAATGAGCGAAATTTAATGTCAAAACAAATATGTGGAACAAAGGTTGAAAGAATATTCATTCAGGAGCCAGAAACACAAAATATACATATGAAATCAAGTTATGAAACCCATCAAATCCGGAACTGGAGATTGGACCCCCAAAAAAAAGTTCCCAAAATGGGGACCATCAAGCCCAAAATAGGTAGCTAGAATCTCAATTAAGGGGGGAAATATTCAATTTAGGAGGCAACGCTGTCTTTCTTCTAAGCAACTACAAACAAAAAAAGCGATGGGAAATGGGTCCAAAAAGTTGCAAAGACTTGCCACAAGAGGTCAAAACTTCATAAAGAACAGAACAAAGAGACAACCCATTATATTTTAAGAATGAACTGAAATACAGAAACAGACTTGCAAGCAGGAGAATTCAGTCCCTAAATTTTCCAAGAAAAATCCAATACCCAAACAGCAAAGCGTTAAAATGAGCCCAAGAATTCTCCCAAACACTTGAAAAATTACACAAACCAGGAGCACCAGAACTAAACCCGAGGATATAAGATAGAGTCCATGGTCCTGTAAATTTCCCAGAAAAGACCAAAAAAAATCAAACCTAAGAAAATGAAGCCAACAAAATCCCAAAAATATAACTTTTAGTGCAGACAAATCAGGCGTGGAATATCTACCCAAAAACAATCTCATCAAAACAAACCCAGAAACAAAAGTGAACAAAAACAAAAAGAACACTAGAATTAATGGAAAGTGCATTTCTGATTGTACCAATCGCAAAGAAATTACACGTACCCAAGAGGATAAACATTCCCAGTAACAGGAAAAACAGCGGAAGAACCAAAACGATTAGCAGCCGTCGATTGGGTTGACTTTTTCTTGGATGCATGTTGACTTTCTGCTGAGAAACAACGTTGAAAAGTTGCGAACGTGATCAAGAACAACAAAAGAAACATTCTTTTACCAATCTGCACCATCTTTTTTTCGATCTTCTGTCTGTTTTTGGAGTCAAAAAACCATAAGGATATACCTGTGTAAGCTTTTTCTCGAGAGAAAATCGCAGATTCTCGGATTTTAAGGGGAGGGCCGTGAGAAAACCAGTGTACTTGGTTGCTAGTTCTCGGTGGTACATATAAACGTGAAAGTCCACGTGTTCTTCGGTTGGATTGGTAGGAGAGAGTGAAGATACTAGCGAGCTTCATCTTAGAGAAAATAACAGAAATATAAATTTTTTGATGAGAAAATAACATTCAAACGCCTAACTTCTTAACTTTTCATAAATAAAAGTATAATTTATTTATTTATATTTAATAGATCCTTAAAGCTACTAAAATGATCACTTAGCATTAAGTATTTGTTCGGCACAATTTCCAAGAATTTTTTTTAATATAAACATAAAAAAAATTATTTATTAAGATAATTATATAATTTTACAAATATTCTTGATAATTATTTTTTTATTAAAAGTATATTTATAAAAATTCTATTAATAAAATAATTTATTAAAAATTGTATTTAAAATTATATTTATAAAATTTTAAAACATAATTATATATTTTTTTTACAAAATTTTTAATATTATATTATAATTAGATATCCGTTAAAATTATTTATTATAAATTTCAATCGAAGTTAAATTTACAAATTTAGTCATTAATCTGTGATACTATCGTAAATATATGAATAGAATTTAATCCTTGACCTAAGATTGAGGTAAGAATGTGAAGTATTAGCTTATAAGTTAATATTATAAGAGTAATTTTTTAATTTAGGATCTTTTTAAAAATAAATTAGAAATTTTTGTAAAAAGTTAAAATATAAGGACCACAAAATGATATTACGATCAAATTTTAATAATAATTTTGGAGGCTTCACCGCGGGAACACGACAGAACAGAGAAGAACCGCGTCTAGATACGCGTAAGAGGTTAAACGACGAAACTACCCATCGACGTAAGAATCAGAGTAGGTAGGGCTAAATTGGTAATTGACGACGATAGTTTCATTTAATATTTTATATAGCAGTTAAGCGGTGCGGAAATTTTAGATTTCCTTGGGGATGAAAAAGGGAAAAAGAGATAATATAAAACAAGTGACGAGGGCGATTTTAGTAATCTGACCGCGGGGTCGGACCGCTACACAGTCGTTTTTTAAATTTTATATTACCGTTATAATTTTTTTGAAAAAATTAAATATTATTTATTACGTATTTTCAATTTTTGTATTACGACTGCCAGCCATTACTGACCACTTGGTACTCATCTTATCTGAAAGACGAACCTTCTATGGCCTCTGTTGACCTGCATGCTTCTAGCTTTTGCTTCATGACCTTGAGCCTCCAGCAATAATCCAGAAAAGTCCATGATACTGAACGAGGATTATCAATAGGAGACTCGTTGTAATATGTTCAGCCAAGACCTATTTCGTATATTTCTTAAGGACATTTGTTGCAGCAGTAGACTATTGTTCGGATACGATCCCGAAAGCCAAAGTGCTTTTCACCTAAGCACTTATTTTAAGTGCTTTTACTTGTATGAATTGAAATTATTTTTAATAAATTAATTTTAATTTGTATTAATGATTTAAAAATCACATATACTTAATAACCATATAAAAATATTTAAAAATAAATAAATAAATAAATGTTAAATCACATTTTAAAAAAATATATATGAGCTAGAAAGAGCTGTAACTTAAAACCTCACCGTTTTATAATTCCTCAACTTGGGCCGGATCTTCCGTGCCTAATATGGAAAACTGATAGCCGAGCCCTTGTCAAGTCCGCGAGTTACAGCTGGCTGCTAAGTTGCATAAAATAATTTTAAATTTATGAATAAAACATAAAATATTAAATAAATATTTTACTCTTTAATTTATTTTAAAATTTAATTTTTTTAATTATTAATATTTTTATTTTACCATTTTGACCTCTGAAATTTCAGATTCTGACTCTGTTGCCAATATAATGAAAGGGCCTCGCAAGACACTTCATATTTGCTTAACAAATATGCATTCTTCAGGTGGATAAAATCTTTTCCATTTTCCTTTTTCTTATTTCTCTTCTTTCTTTATCTTTCTCTAATGGTAAAAGAAAATCCTCGGATTGTCACACCAACAGGTTCTTCCACCATTGCTGAACAGAAGAAGAAAGAACCAACCCTTCGAATTCTTCTCAAATTTTACAAATCATTATTCACAAAATGGCATCGTAAAAAGAGAAACGAAGATCAGAGAATCGAAACGAAAGTTGAAGTTGTCACGCAGAAGGTACAAATTATAGTTTTGTTTTAATTTATTTAGAGTATTCATGTTAATCAGATAATGTTAATATTGATACGTGAATTGATGCATAGATTGCAATTTCTCCATTTTTGCTTCGAGTAATTCTATTTCATTGTATAGGGAATCGAGGAAAACCCAGAAGAGGAAAGCATGCATGGTATCCACAGCCGTAGATACAACATTGGCGGAGAGACTCCGAAATCGTCGCCCGGAGGTTTCTTCAAACCCCGGAGCGTCGAGAATAACTTTCCTTTCATGTCTTCTCCACTCTCAAGGAGCGCAAGCCGGAGGAATCCTTCCCCGAAGCCGTCATCTCTGTATAGAAGCGTAAGTCGGAAAAGCCCAGATTCCAATTCTTTTCCTGCTTGTCTGTCGCGAAATGCGAGCCGGAGGAGCACCACTCCGATCATGTTTTCGAACTCGACGGGGATGATAAAGCCGCCGACCGTCGAGAAGAAACTTGAATGCACGCTTGAGGAATTGTGCTATGGGACCAACAAGAAGATCAAGATCACTAGAGATGCCATTACAAATTCCGGGTTTGCTTCTATTCCAAATTTTTCTTTTTCTTTGCCTTCGTCTCATAAATTATTTTCTCGTGGGACAATATAATTATTACTAACCAATTGTATTGAGATTAGATAAATTATTTCTTAGTTTTGAGAATGTTATCTGCTAAAAATATAAAAAAATAATTAGAATTATAATTAAATTAGCCTTTAATATGGCATTAAGAGAAAACAATGAATAATATAAACTTTTTCATAAAATTTGCAGGAGAATTAGAATATTTTTCTTTCTAGTATAACTAGTATTACTATTTTATGTATATTTTGTATTTATAGCAATCATATATATATGATTAAGATTGTGTTTGAGTTTAAAAATATGATCGTTGTAAGGTGAAATTATTAGATATTAAATATTAAAAAAAAATAATTTTAATACAAACAAACATTTATCAAATAATTAAGTTATTGTGTGTATAGTATTATTAAATATATTGTAATTATTTTTTAAATGAAAATCTGTGTTTTTAATAGTTAATGAATTACTATAATGTATGCTTAATGAAAAAAAAATAGATAGGAATTTCATACATTATGTATTGATTTTTAAAATTGTTGTGATTTATTTTATTCTATTATTTTTGGGTATTTGCAGGCAAATAATTCAAGAGGAGGAGATACTAACATTAAAAGTGAAGCCAGGGTGGAAAAATGGAACAAGGATAACATTTGAAGGTATGGGAAACGAGGTAAAAGGCTCACAACCGGCTGATGTAACATTTGTGATTGCAGAAAAAAGACACCCCTTACTCCGAAGAGAAGGAGATGATTTGGAATTGGTTGTTGAAATCCCTTTAGTAAAAGCACTTACAGGTTGCACAATTTCAGTCCCTCTTCTCGGCGGGGAGAAGATGGATTTGTCGATCAACGACGAAATAGTTCATCCTGGATTTGAAAGAATTATTGAAGGAGAAGGTATGCCTACAAAAGATCAAGGAAGAAGAGGAAATTTGAAGGTGATTTTCCTGATTGAATTTCCTACGAAACTTACAGATGAACAGAAGTCAGATGCTATCAGTATTTTAGAGAATTGTTGTTAATTGTTCATCCTCTATTTGTTGTTGGTGTTTGGATCTTAAAAGTTTTTTTATTTTATATGATCAAATTGAACATCATACAAAGAAAGAAAACTAGATATTCTACATCGGCTTAAGGGCCTTTTATTATGAAGATAATTACAGTTTATAGCGAGAGGACTTACACAGGACGCAGAAACAATCAACTTATCATCTTCTTACGCCTCAGACCATCCGAACAGAGCACGAATTATGCCGAGTATGCTACCAGTCATCAGAATTTTCATCCATCTTAGCTTACCCTTTGTGTATGGTGGGTATCTGATGGCCGCATCACCCATGAAACTTCTGTATAGAACTGCTTTTTTATGACTAAATGCATCAAAAGAGAATTTCCCATGGTATGATCCCATCCCACTCTCCTGGACTCCTCCAAACGGCAAAGTGTGTACAGCAAGCTGCAACATCATAATAAATCGATCAGAACGTGAAAATTAATATTAGGTAACACATATGCATGTATCAGACTGTAAGACTACTTTTTTCTTTTCGGTCTGACCTGAATTGGTTGTTTTTTTAATTTGTTTTGGAGGTTGCATAGTTTTCATTAAGGCACTCAAACTTTCCATTACCGATTGTTCTTGACTTCTAATGAAATTTTGCCAAGCAAATCAAAAACTAAAATATAATTTCATGATTGACACCATGATTCTCAAGGTAACAATATAACAGCTGTAACACAATGAAGTAATCTGTCACATCCTAAACTTTAATAAGATTTTGTATACTACGATAATGTGACAGTGCACAAAGTTTATGCAACTAATTTGTAAAGTTCAAAGCATAATTACATGAACAGTAGTGTCGTTGATAACCAAACCTCCCGCAGAGATGGTTGTCACAAACTGCCGCTTGAGCTTCTTGTTGTTGGTAAATAAGTAAGCCGCTAGTGGCTTTGTTCCAGAGTTTATAATATCAAAGCTATCTTCTATTTTGTCAACCTGTTTGCAGCAGAAGAAAAACGTACTGATAGATTCACGCATAAAAGCAGATTATTTGAAGATTACTTTCAAAAACCAAAAAATTGATAAGTTGGTTTTATGGACGGCAAAGTCATCAGCAAATTCATAAAGCAAAATTTAGACAAGTAACTAGAGGATTTCATACATGCGAGAATAGTTTAAACTTTCTAGCTGGCAAACTTGACAGAAAATTTCATGATGATAACTGATATTCTGATATTAATTTACAGTTACAGGTGATGTTGGTTATATTAATTATTGAAGTCTGAAGAGCAGCAGATGAAAATCTCATATGCTTTTACAAGGTAAATGCAATTATGATAGATAATGAGCACTGAGAGAGAAGATTGACAGATTCATATGTATATATAACATGCTTAGTACCCACCATAACAATGGGAAGCAAAGGACCAAATATCTCTTCACTCATGATCAAAGAGTCTAGAGGGACATCTAGCAAGATGGTCGGAGAAATCCTCCTGCCATTGAAGGGAAGATTCACTAGTGTTTCAATAGACCCATCCCTTATAACTGAGACGGAAGTAATGAAGAATAGAGCAAGCATATACTCAATAGAACTCACAGTTTACTTTTGTCCCTTTCACCTCCATGGACAATCTTTCCAGAAACTTTGTCATCATCTAAGAGTTTCGTCAGGCGAGCAAAGTGGTTAGAGTTCACAATGCGGGCCAAGTATTTGGAGTCCAAAGGATTCTTTCCATAAAATTTCTCCAATTCTTGTTTCAGAGCATCCACCTAAAGGAAAAAGGGCTTCAGTAGAAAACAAACACAGAGATTCAGAATTGTCTCAAGTATGGGCAACCTTACCAACTTTGGAGCAAAATCTTTTCTTGTTACAATGTAATCAGGAGAAATGCAAGCTTGTCCATTATTACAACCCCACTTGCCCGCAATTATCCGCCTAATTGAAACCTTTTAGATAGGATAGATGTATGCCAGCATATCAGACAAAATCATGGCAGACATAGCCGAATGAGCAGCAAGTAAATGAATACGGAATATTGATTTTTCTTACTAGAAAAGGAAAAGTTCTGTACTTGTAAATTGATGCCAGAATCAACAACAACTGGAGATTTTCCTCCAAGCTCCAAAATAACCGGTGTTAGGTGCTTTGCTGCAGCAGCCATCACAATGCGTGCAATTCTTCCATTGCCTACATTCAAGGAATACTTGTTACTCAATATGGATTATATCCCAGGTTAACTATAAAAATAAGCAGTTTAATGTCAATGCCTAAAGCACCAATCTGATTTTTGTTCTAGCTGATATGGTTTCCTTCACTAAACGATCAATTATACAAAACAATGACACAATACCGTTATTGTCCCATATTTACCCTTTTTATGGCACGTCATGTGTCATGTATAGCTACCCAAATAAAGAAGACCACCACCAAAAGAATGATGGATTCCTAAGAAATGAAGGCGTAAATATTTTCCACCAGATTCCACTTTGCATTATATTTTCTTCTCTCGTTCTGGTTAACATCATCAACCCACAACAATTCAACACCTCACATTTAGATATGCTAATCTGCCAATTTTAAGTTCAACACATTTCCTGGCTATGCAAAATGAAAGATTTAACTGATACATGCTTTTAACAATACAGCCTTGAGTAAATGAAAAAGCATTCACTATCTTTCTTCATATCAAAATACATGTTACTGTAATTAAAAAAGATTATAAAGTTGTAATTCACATGTAGTCGAGCTTAGGGTCATGCTAGAAAATAAATGATAAGAACAAGAACCTGTATAGAGTATTTTATCCCACTTTTGATCCAACAGTGCAGATGTTTCAGTGACAGCTCCTTCAACAACCCTTATGGAAGAAAAATCCAGATATTCCCCAACTAGTTTTGCAAGTAATGCAGATGCGGCTGGAGCTATTTCAGATGGCTTTAGAACCAGGGCATTGCCAGCTGCAATAGCCCCAACAACTGGATCGAGTGATAACACTGGAAAAAGAGTTGAAAATTGTAATTGTTATTCTTAAAAAATGTTAAAAACATTGACATGATATCTGATACACACACACACACACACACACACACACACACACACATATATATATATATATTTGTGTTCACCAACACAAATATTAAAACAAACAAATTCACCAGGATGTCTAACATACAGAAAGGATAGTTCCACGCTGAGATGATTAATACAACACCCAATGGTTCTGGCACTATTTCAGCAGATGAAGGAAAAGTTGTAAGTGAAGTTTTAGCCTGCAATGTAGCAAAAGTATTGAATTAAAATCAACACGCCGATTGTCAAATATCTAACAAAATATGAGTTTTCATGTAGATAGGTGGTTCTGAGCAAGTTGCCTTCTCTGGTGTCATCCAATGTTTTAGTTCCTTGCACGCCAATGTGATTGAGTTCTTCAACATAGCTACCTGCACAGAAAACCATATCAATCAACACTATAGAAAAATAAAACATATGCCTCATATAGAGCTTTCATGTAATAATGAGAAGCTCCGGGAGAGTTGCCTTCAAAGATTTAACTATCAAGTTTATAACAGAACCAAACATGTAACATACAATAAAAATGGAAATAAACTGTCTGGGATTAGCAGTCATACTAAATTGATATGCCATTTGTCTTTCCACTTTGACTCAAATGTCTAAATAAACACAAGTGCCAAGGGTTGAATTGTGTGTGTTCACATGTTACAGTAAACAAAGCACCAGCCTAGAGAACCAAGACTTGCAAACTCTAGATATCTACTTCAACTTGGTGTCAGTTACTTGCAATTCCAAACTAGCTCCATTAACTATTTCATTGTATGTAATTCAACTCAGTGATTCTCTAATTCCTCACAATAACGAGATATCTATTAAATTTCATAATTCATATTCCAGTCATTTGCATACCATCCTGTATATTTTCCAAAGTACTTGTGCATGAACCTTGATTGAGTGAGAACAAAAACTTTAACTAAGCCCAAAATACAGAATTCCCCATAGACAACTAAATCTCAGCATTCAAAATAGAGCATGAATTCGGGAACACGAAAACAGAGCCTTGAAGATTTTTATTCATCAAATAAAGGAGCCCATCAGCAACTTTAAACGGATGTGCCTAAAACAAGAAACCTTTCTAACAACAGAGTCGTCCTATCAATTTGGATTTAAGGCATTTTCCTTGACAAGTAAAAATAAAATAAAAAATTGAAGACACAAACCTTACATATTCGTTTAGAACAGCATGTGCTAGCATTTTGATGATAACCCAATAAAGTAACAAAATATTGTCATGAAAAGCACGGTATGTGTGTTCTTAATGCTTCTCATATAATTCAGAAAAATTTTCAAATAAAGAAACCAAACCATTATTATTTTACACTAGGATGATTACCAACCGCCACATACATTAACTTCATGACAACAAAATTCAGGTTTAAAGATAGTACAAAAGATTTAACAATTACACAGTGACCTACAGAAAACAAGTCAAACAAGCAGTTGAGGTTGCTTTACCAATTCTAAGTTCCACGAAATTATTTAACGGAACAAGTTTTAACAAGTCTTTACACTTCAAAATTTTCCCAAAGTTGAATCGACAGATCAAATTCTAGGAAAAATAGACATATATTTAAGTAAATCATTTCCATCATAAAAATTTAAAAAAAATACAAGACATGGGAAAAGAATACCAAAAATTTAGCACGGAATACAAATCCACTATCAGAATCCATACAAATTTATCAAAATCACAGGCCCAACACGTCGGGGAACTGAAACTATTGCCATTTCAAAACAGGACCACAATCTACATATAGATTACACCTAAAGTAACGTAACTTAAGCCACTCACAAATAGAGTAGTTGAAAACTTCTTGTCCCGGGCCTGGATTATTTTCACAAAGTTAAAGTACAAAAATAAATCCTTCATCAATGAATACCAAACACGATTCATTAAATTTTAAGCTGACGAACTAAATTTTTCAGAAATAATAAAAAACAAAAATTATCTCATGTTCATCAACAAAAACAATAAAACAGTCCACAAATTACATATAATCTATAACGATCAATAACAGAGGTGACGTCGTCGTATTAAAAGAGAAAGAGAGCCCTTGTAATATAATAACCTCATAAATGGAAGATTCAAGTTCCGGCTTATCGAGATCTTCACGAAGAGCGGTGACGATAGCCGGCTCGTTCTCGTCCAACATCTTCATCAAACTCTTCAACTGAGCAATTCTCCATTCGTAACTCTTAGTTTTTCCCGCCGTAAAAGATGCTTTCAGCTTGTTCATTAGTGCGCTCGCCGCCGCCACGTCGAAAACCTCCTCCTCCTCCTTCTCCTCCTCACTTCCCATTGCACAAAACGCAGAGAGAATCAAAATTGTAGAAAATTCAGAGACGGATTAGGATTCCGCTTTCCTTCCGCCATGCTGTTATCTATTGATGGATATAATTATTTATTTTGAATGTTTGCTCCTACGGGGAACAGAACAAAGAGTACGTAATTTTAAATTTTTTAAATTCAATTATTTGCGGAGACTTTCAGGTCACAGGAACAGAGAGTGAGCGCGTCTTGTCTTGACTCGCTGGTATCTGGTGTTGCTTGCCGGAGTGTTGTACCGCTCTTCAACTGTTCGTACACGTGTCTCCACGTCGTTGAAGGGAGCGTGGAGTTTAAGGTGACATCTTTGGACTAATTTTTCCTGCCAATTTGTGATGTGAACGCGGGAATCTGGTGACTGCTCTTAGACTCTGTACAGTATACTTGCGTGAACAAGAATTTATGACTGGTGTACTAACATACGGGTCCCAAAAGTCTTATATTTTTATAGATGAAAATAGAGTTTTTAAAAGTATTCATTTTAGGACTAGTTTGGAATTGCCTTAGATTTTAAAATTGCATTTTTGCTAAATTTTTGATAAATTTTATTTAAAAAGTTTTGTAAATTCGAAAATCAAAATTTCAAAAATATTTTTTTATATATTTTATAAATTTTATTATTAAAGTATTGTAAAGATGCAAATGATTAAAATGTATATAATTGTGAATGAAAATTATTTTTATAATAAAAATAATATATTTTTTCAATAATATTTTAAGAAATATTAAATATAAATAGTATAAATATAATATAAAAATTTTATTTAATTTTCAATTATTTTATTTTCTAATTAGTGCCAAATTTCAATAATTAGTGTCTAATAAATTTTTATTCATTTTTTTATTTATAGGTATATCGGAAACTTATTTGATATAAATAGATAAATTGTGTTTGTATTTATAAAAATATTAAAATTAAAGATGAGGATAGAATTATCCCATTTATGATTAATTATTTGTAAAATAATATAAATGTAAAATTCATTTTCTTTACTACAGTAAAAATAATTCAATATTATGTGTTATATTCTTTTATTTAAAATTTTTACTTAAATTTCCTACTTTAAACTTTTAAAGTTTAAGTTTTAAATTTTTTTAAAAAATTTTAATATTTGGTATTATTAATTATAATATTTTATTACAATATTATTAATATATAAAATGTATTTTAGGCATTTAAGAAAGTGACTTTGATGTGGCTAATTGATTTTGAAATAAGATAAATTTATGACCATGATTGAGACTGGAGATTTTTTTGGTTACGTGCACAAAATTAATTGAAAAAAATTACAAATACGTAGAATTCTCTTAAAGAAATTTTTTTTTAAATTAGTTAGAGATTATATGAAAATTGATTGATTATGATTGGCCACCTACACAACTACTATAAACATTACTTTAATTTGAAAACAATTAACAACCCGTCAAATAATAATTTTTTATTTAAAGCAAAATTTTAATATTACAATAATATTATCCGTTAATAATTATATTAGAGCAATTTCAATGTAATCGTCTAATAAATTCATAATAAATGTATTAAATATTTTTTTAATTATTTCAAGTTTAACTATAATTTATTGTAGATACGTTTAATTTTATTTAAGTCTAATGTTGCGTATTTAAATTTTAAATTAATTAATTTAACTATAAGTTTTATATTTTAAATTTTATATTATTTATTTTAAATTAATACACTTTAAGATTTAATTTTTAAGGGATTTTTCAATTTATTATTTAACTTTTTTAAGGAAGGGATCTACTTGTTATAGATGATAGCAATATAGCTTTTAGATGTGAAAATGTAAAGATTTGGGGACCTGAAGTCACATGATGGATAACGTTATGAGGCAGTCAGGCAGGATTAGTTTTTGCTATGGGATGCGACCGGTGAAACCGGAACGACCAATGTACTCACCCCATTTCCTTCAAGTTAGGTATTTCTGTTGAGAGACGGGTCCGGCCGGTACACCGAAAATCACACACTCCACTGCGACTCACAAGATATGTGTTGGCATTGCATGTTAAATTATTCAAATTAAACAAAATTTATATTATATTTAATGCATGTCATATATTCTATTATTTTATTATTTTATTCTATAAAATAAATAATAACATAAATTATTTTAATATAGTAATAATATTATCACTCACAAATGCTCGGCACCATTGAATCAATTCTCTGCCGATTGTGATATTTCCACTCCAAAACAGCAATAACACCACCCCACTCCATTTTTAAAAACTAGCCCTACATAATACCACAAGTAACCCTACTATAAATTAACATAATACATATTTTTTTTATATTTATTTAAATGCACAATTTTGTATTCAAAATTAAAATATAAAAATTATTAAAAAACATTCTTAAAAATTTTTATTGTATTTTTTATATGTAATTTCAAAATTGAATATATTAAAAATAATTTTTAATTTATTATACACTATATTTAATTAATATGTATTTATTTGTAACCATTTTATTGAATTTCAAATGTTCACCAAACACCAAAATCATAGGAAAAAAAGGGAATAATAGCATTTAAGTCCCTTAAATTTTAATGTTTTATAAATAATAGCATGGCATGCATGTTTATATCATGTAGGTCTTAACTTCTGTTGAAATAACTGAAAATATAGTTAAAGATAATTTATTAACTATTTGATAAATTTTATTTTTAAAAAACGTAGTTTTAAAAATAATTTATGTGCGTTTGATAAATTTTATTATTAGAATGCTACAACAATACACATAATTAAAGTGTACATAATTTTAAATAAAAATTAGTTTTATTTAATTTTTAATTTAAATAATTGATAGTAATATATATATATATATATTAATCATGTTTTCAATAAATAAAAATATAATGAAAAATAAAATTTTATTTAAATTTCAATGATTTTTGTTTCATAATTAGAGTTTGAATTTAATTATTATTTTAAAATTAATTTTATATTTATATATTTTATAAAATAAAATAAAAAATAAATATTAAAAAAATTATTTGAAAATTAAATTATTTTTTAAAATCTCTTCTCAAAAATTGATGAGTTAGTTTGGTTAAAAAGTGATTCTTGAAAAAATTTATCAAAACTTAAAAAAAAACTTTTGATTTTTTATATAGATCATCAAAACAATGAATTCAAGTGAATTTGAAGAATGCAGTGCGAGTTATTTGTTATCAAAAATCAAAGCGAATTTTAATCACCACTACTTATTGCTCAACTACCTACCTTGAAACTGAAAGGTGAGAGGTATGAGCATTAGGATTGCTCTGTAACTAAGGTTCAAATGACAGGTTTTATATATACACGTACAAATTAACAAATTTATTTGCTTCTTTGTGAAAATCTAAAAATACAGGGACCTAGAAGTTAGTACCACAAGACAAATGCTTTTCTCCGGCCAGAGTCACCAGTGGCACTCGAAGACTTGATGGGGACAACGTAATCCAAATATCCAATCCAAAAACAAACCTAATCCTATTCCCAAACACCTGTAAAACCCGGTGTACGCGCGGCATTGGGCCTCGTATTCCAAAACAAAAGCAGAAAAAGAAGCCAACTATAGAACACACTACCAAATGGCGGAACGGCATTCAGTGATGCAACGCATGAACTCGCGGTATTCGTCAATGGCAATGGCTTCTTCTTTAGGCAGCGCCGCCTCTTCTAGCTTTCTCTCCTCCACCGCTTCCGGCACGAAGCTTTATTTCTCCTCCTCCGCTTCTTCCCGCTCTTTCTCGCTTTCTTCGCCTTCTTCGTGTTCCTCCCTCAAATGCCTCAGATTCTCTCCTCTTCTTAGCCAGGTAAGGTTTGATTATATTTGTAGTGATTTTTGAAGGGATGATATGTGTTTTTATTTGAATGTTAGTTTATTTTGGATTGAAGAGGAGATCGTCGGTAAATGCGACGAACGGAGGATATAGCACGGCAGCTACGACGAAATGTGCGGCGTCGGATCCTGATCAGCTGAAGAGTGCGAGAGAAGATATTAAGGAGCTTCTTAAAACGAAGTTTTGTCATCCTATTTTGGTATGTACGCTATTTTAGCTGATTTGGAACTGCCAGTGAATTACTGAATCGAATTGTTTTCGTTAGAGTTTTATCGTTGTTCTTCAATGCTGTGTTTGGCAGTTTTATGCTCGTATTCCATTCCGCCAAACGCGGCCTTCTTCAAATATCGTTTATTCGTTTTATGATAGTGAGATATTTGTCCGGTTAGTGTTTTTGTTTTTAATTATGCAAGAAGGTAGAGTAGAACTTGATTTCATTCAAAACATATGCAATAATTGAAATGCATATGAATTTTGTTGATCGAACAAGATCCGATGGACATGAAAATTTTTGCTCATTGAGATTGTAATCTTGGAATATATGTCAAAGGCAAGACGTTGATGCGCTGAGACTAAGTTGGGGAAAGGAAGTTTTGATGTTCCCCTGCCCAATGCTTCTGAGTTGAGCAGTTTTATGCTTACTGTGTCTTTGAGTGCTTGGCCCTTTTGTTCTGTGCTTAGCTTTTTCTTTCTTTATGTTATTATGTTATCTGCGTGTGAATGCTGGTTGGAGGAAATGTCATAATGTAGTTTAAGAATTTAAGACTTTCTGTGTCTGAGATTAACAGGTTCGCCTGGGATGGCATGATGCTGGCACTTATAACAAGAACATTGAGGAGTGGCCTCAAAGGGGTGGAGCTAATGGAAGTCTCAGGTTTGAGGTTGAGCTTAAACATGAGGCCAATGTCGGTAATGATTTGACACTGCATATTTGAGCTTGTTTTAAAACTTGGCGCCTTACAAGCTGGCCCTTCAGGTCTTGTCAATGCATTGCAACTGATTCAACCTATCAAGGACAAATATGCCGGTGTGACATATGCTGACTTGTTCCAGTTGGCTAGTGCTACCGCAATAGAGGTCTTACTAACTCTTATTTTGGAATTAATATGAAGTAAAATAATTGGTTGTCTATATATAAATTTCTTTGGAATCCAGGAAGCTGGTGGCCCCAATCTCCCAATGAAGTATGGAAGAGTGGATGTCACAGGACCTAATCAGTGCCCTGAAGAAGGAAGGCTTCCCGGTAAGTAAACCATATTCAGTATAGTATTTTTCTTGTTGAATTTTGATCTTGGCGGCTACAAAAAACAAACTAGCGGTTACCATCAAGTAGTTCGTATCATGAATAATTCCTCAAAACTTGTTGATGATTACTGCATGATACATGCGAACATGCCATGACTGATGCTTGAAATGAGAATCTCTCATGACTTCTAAAACTTATCTCCATTGCACTGTTCTTTGAGGTAAGGGTTGAGGAGTAAGTTTGATACCCTAGAAGGCTACGGATACTACTCTTAGCATGAGGTTTATGCGAACACAGATTTATCCTCTAACATTTCGGCAATTGATCAATGGATTCAATTTGGCTGCAAAGAGGTCTTTATGTAATATTTCTAGTGTGCTTCCAGGCCTATAACCTTGTTTATTTTCTGATTTACAGTGGTGATTGTTGCATCTGTTGTTTTACAGAATTATGTGCTGTAGGTTTTGTTTTCAGCTTCAACATTACCACTAATTTTCAAAGTATTCTTCTGAATTGTAGATGCTGGACCTCCTTCACCTGCTGAACATTTAAGAGAAGTTTTCTATAGGATGGGATTAAATGACAAGGTAAATTAAACTGCAAGGTGGACTTGATTGTTATGTTACCTCAACAGGGTGTGATGTTTATTAAATAGTTCTTTGATCTGCAGGAAATAGTTGCCTTATCTGGTGCACATACACTGGGAAGGTCTAGACCTGAACGCAGTGGATGGGGAAAACCAGAAACCAAGTATACAGTATGAAAACTCTTATTGTTTTGGCAATTATCACCTTTCTGTTACTGGATTACTTCCTGCAAAATTTGTATTTGTGGATGGCCAGTAATCCAATAATTATCTGCTACAAGTATTTAATAGCAGTAAAAAAGTGGCTAACTATTGAATAATCTATATTACATGACAGAAAGATGGACCAGGAGCACCTGGAGGGCAGTCCTGGACGGTGAAATGGTTGAAATTTGAAAATTCCTACTTCAAGGTTTGAAGTCAGAAAAAAGTCTCTCAGTATACTTTTAGCACAGTGAGAAATATGCGAGGGAGTCGTAATTTGCTTGCTGACTGTAATTTACCTATCAGGATATTAAAGAAAGAAAGGATGAAGATTTACTTGTGTTGCCCACTGATGCTGTTCTTTTTGAAGATTCCTCATTCAAGGTAACTTGATACGAGACTGTAGTGGCCAATAGTGACATAGAATCATCATATATAGCTAATAAACTTTGCATAATTTGCAGGTATATGCTGAGAAATATGCTGAGGATCAGCAAGCTTTTTTTGAGGATTACGCTGAAGCCCATGCCAAACTCAGCAACCTTGGGGCAAAATTTGATCCTCCAGAGGTTTGTTAATTTTGATTGCTTGTGTTTAGTGCTTTTGTAAACCGCGACATTAGAACAGCTTTTCCTTTGATGAGAAACATTGTGTCATTGTACATTAATATTTTGAAAACATTCTGGACTGGAACAAATCTTTGTTAACTTAGATAACCCAATTTTTTTACTTTATGAAATACTTAAAGAGATTAGCTTTTGTAGGGGTTATTTAATTGCTCCCATAATGTTTTGAAATGCTCAGATGACTTTTCAGACAAACAAGTAAATCATCAAAACTTGTGATTCTGGCTGAGAATGCTGAACAGAATTTTGTTCCTTCAGCACTTTTGTAGTGTCAGTTATTACGCAATGCCATCTGCTATGTAATAGTAAAATTCAAGGAATTTGCATCGGTAAACTTGTTTTTGAAAGATTATGGTGAAAAAGAGCTTCAGTAACTTTGAAACTGATTGTAGAATTTGGTGATCAGGGCATTGTGATAAATGACAGTCCTACAACACCTACACCAGAGAAGTTTGTTGCAGCCAAGTATTCATCTGGGAAGGTTGTAATGCGATTAAACTTTTCCTATAATATTACTTTAGTAATTTTGGAAAATTCCTTGCTTTTTTATTTGTGCAAAAAACTCTCACCGCGTGAATTATATTTGTGCAAATTGTTCGTCTTCTCGGCTCTCTATGATTTGCTGCAGGATTAAAACAAGCATCTTGTTTTCTCGTGTCATATCTAGCAATAATACAAGATGAAGCTTTTTTCAAACCCTGTGTGCTCACATCTAAAACTTGGAAGTCTAAATGAAGGAGAAAGAATAAAATTCAATTAGTTTTGCCTATTTGAATTGCAGAAAGAACTGTCAGAGGCTATGAAGCAGAAAATACGAGCAGAGTACGAAGCAGTCGGTGGAAGTCCAGATAAGCCTCTGCAGTCTAACTATTTTCTAAATATTATGATTGTGATTGCTGTTTTGGCATTGTTGACGTCACTTCTTGGAAATTAAATTGGATTTTGCAGTTCATTATGGTAAAAGCATCTTTTGTCAGCAATATTCTTTTCTTTGTCAATGTTGCTTTTTTCTTCCAGTCTAAGGTATTTCCTCAGGAAAATCATAATCCAACGCCTTTAAATCTTAGGGTTTTAATTAATTATGTCTGCAACCTTGGGGTTGGACAAGACTTGTGTGGTCCATCAGTCTTTGTAAGTCATTTTATTATTTGGCTGGGAAGGTAAATGACACACGCCTGATGATTTGGCAAGTGCCCGGCATGAACATTGAACTTCAAAATCTTCTTGAAGACATTGTAGCGGTCATAGATTTTGTGTTAAAGCGTGTGAAAAGTGTTTAGAAAATGGATTTAAACCTATTGCGAGTGGGCAAGGGATGGACAAAAAAGCAAGAATTGGATGGACATAATTTTAATTATAAATATTTTTATATGCTTAATATGTATATTGATTTATAACTTTATATTTACAATAATTTATGCAAGTAGTCATATTTGATAATTTAATTTTTATTATATAAAAATAATTATTAATATAAATATATTTTATATTTCAAAGTAAAAGTTAAAATTAATTTAATTTTTTAATTATAAAATGCATAAATTATTTAATAGAAATAACTATTTTTATCTAAATAAAAATAATTAATCAATATAACAAATATTTATAATAAGAATATTAAATATATATTTGTTTAAATATTACTACAATAAATTATTTTTAATAAAATACAATTATAGTTTAAAATTAAAAGTAATAAATAATTAAAATTTTAATATATTAATAAGTAATCATAATTTTTTTTTAAAAAAAAGATAATTTTGTTAAAATAAAAAATAATAATTTTTTTTTCTTTCTCCTTTATCTTTCTTTCCTTATTCCTTTCTATTCTTAAAAATACACTCTTTAAGTAGTGTCATCTCTTCTAAATTTTTCCTTAAATTCATTTTTTTTAAAAAGAAAAATATGTTGTGGTTTTGGTCAATGATAAAATTCTAGACATACTTTTAATTGGATTCCTTGAAAAGTTTATGGGTCATGCTTATATTTGTAAAAGTTGTGTTGCTTTTAGCCTTTTACCAGAGGACATAAGACCCGAAAATGCTTTTAACTTTCTCTTTTGCTCCTTTTCTTTCACCTATAAATTGTTAAAGAAATAGGTTAATCATAACTTCTGCTTGCAATTGGGAAGCACATGGCCTGTTCAGTTAATAATTAGCTTTCACAGATGCATCATGTTTGGTAAGCATTTTGTTCCTTTAGAACTATTTATTTACTGAAGATGTGCTTATCCTTATTCAGCTTTTTGCCCTATAGCTTATAATTAGGACTTGGAATGGAGATTCTCATCTTTTCTTGCTTTCAAGGGACCCTTCCACATTTTGTCTTGGCTTGTTACTTGTGGTTAAAAAGAAACAATGATAGAAATTTAAACTTAAATTAAGACCTTATGCCAAGTGATTTTAAAGTAATTATATACAATTGAAAATAAAATACAAATTTTGTTTTGTGTCAAGAAAAAGTGTTAGACAAGATAAACAAAATAAGATAAGTTAATAAAATTTTAGCACATACACAGTAACTTATCTTGTATTTATCAAAAATTATTGTTATGATTAGTCAATTTTAATCAAAATATATTTATCATATAAATTTATTAGATGAGTATACATGTAGTGGGGTGCTCTTATTTTACATAAAAGTCTTTCTCTTTTAACAAATATGACATTTAAGGTAATTTTTATTATTTTTTTAATAGTAAAATTAAATATTAGAGATCAATTTTTTATCTAACAATTTAAATAGTAGTGGGACAACGAAGAATATTTAGAAAGACTTTTCATTTACAAACTTAATAAACGGCGAGTAAAAAATATTAATATTTCAAAAAATATATACGTACAAAATTACAATATAGAATTTATAACTTATTTACGTGTTAAATAAATTTCTCCTAGTATAAAATCACTATCTCGGTAATAAATAAAAAGATAAAAGTTTATTTAAAAATATAATATTTTATAAAAATCATAATTAAGAAAAATATACAGTTGTAGATATATAAAAAAGTAATAATAATAATAATAATGGGGGAAAATGATTGTCAATCATTCTTAATGCATAGTCTTATTCTAAGTTCTAATGACCGTCCAAAATCAACGTCAACTTACTACTATTTATTAGTGCCGAAAATTAGGGTTCAAAAATTGAAACCTAATAATTTTGTATAGAGCAATGGAATAGTGGTAGAATCACTTCATGTTAAAGATTGGTAATGATGTTGATGCTGGATTTGCTTTTATGTAAAATCCATTTTGGATTTATGAAAAGAGGTATGATAACATATCAACTAGCAAAGGACAAGTTTCTTTAGACAAATTAGAACTTCTACTAGAGTTATTAAATTACAAATTCACCCTTTAACAGGGATACCTTCACATCATTTGAATCCCTTCATACAGTGAAACTAGATTACACGTATCTTTTCAATTCTTTTATTGCATTTTTTTATTACATTTTTTTATTTTTTGAAATAAATATTATTTTTAAGTAAAATATTTTTTGAAAAAATTAAATATTATAATAAATAATTAGAATGGTCTACAATAGTACATGTAATTATATCGTAAATATTTTTAAAATAAATAAATAAAACAATTATTGTAAATAATATAATAAAATTATTTAATTAATAAAAAATATTTATTTATTGATAGTGAATAAAAAAAATTAAAAATAATTTTATAATTTTTTTTCATCATATTAATTAAAAACAAAATTTATTTTTGATTTTTTATTCATAATTTATGAATAATTTTTTTTTCTACTATTATATAAACTTATATCGATATGACAAAATTATTTTATTTAATTTGATTTTTAAAAAAATAATGATATTAATCATCAACAAATAAGACATTCTTTCAAGCACGAAGCATGTTGGAGGAGAAGCTTTTAGAAATTATCGTTTGCTTTCACGATATAGCCAGTCTTAATTCAATTTGTTGTTTGAATTAGGTTAACGGTTCAGAGTTTGTTTATTCATGGTTGATGGATCAATGTTCTTTTTCATACTTTCTTCCCCACTCGTACGCCTCCTATGAAAATTGAAAAATCAAATTACATACGTAAGCTATGAAATTAGAATCCATGAGTCACAAATTCCACGCGATTCTCCCCTGATGATTAATCTTCTTCTTTAGTAAACCATTCGCAATAATTATCATGCAATTTCATCGTATTAACATAATTAATAAATAAATTTATTAACAGTAATAAAAAATTTATTATTATTTATAAATTTTGCATTTATTAAATAATTAAATGTATTCTAAAATTTGTACTTTAAAATATATTATTTATTAATTTAATATATTTATACAAAATTATTATTCAAATTAGAGTGATATAAAATTATTAGAAGAATTTTTTTATTTTTATATTTATATTAATATTTTAAATATTATTTATTTTTTAAAAAATTTTTTGTTTGTATTTTAAATATTATTTATTTTATATATTTTATTATAAATTAAAAAAGTTAAATATAAAAATGTATGCAGTGTCATAATCATTATGGGAATTTATTACAACTTGTACGTGTACTTTATTATATTGTGTTGTGGCCAAGAACGAGTAGCGAGAGGTGGACCCCACACCACAGATCAGATCGGCGTTGGAGCCACTTTAATCAACCGGTCATAATAATAAAAGTACGCAAAACTGACGGAAGCAAATGGATAGAGAGAAATCACAAGCACACAATCACGATCCAAATCACAGCATGTTTATTTTCTCCGCGCGTAAATAAAGGCCTAATAAAGACAAAGTGGGACCCCCTTGCAAATATTGAAAGCGGGGGGTCCACAATTCACGAGAATAGTTGCGACTTACAATGCTCCGTGCCGTAGGATGACACACCACGTGTCATTACGATAAAATTGAGGTAATTTAATTTTTTTAATCTAACATTGTGATGCAATAAAATTATAATTTCGGCTCGAGTTTAAACTTTATTTAAATTAATTTCATAGTAACACGATGGTTTATGTATTTATGATAATTAAATATTGTATATTTTTAAATTTAAAATAAATATTTTATTGTTTAGAAAGAATTTTTTTTTAAATTTAAATTTTATATTTTACGTAAATAAATTGGAAGTGATCAATTTAACTATTTTTAATGTTAGAATAAATATTTTTATATTTTATATAATTTTTATTTAATAATATTCTAAATAATAAATATAAAATTAATGATTATGATTTTAAAGAATCATGTACCATTTGATTGGATGGAAAGTATGATGCTATCAACCAAACCAAAGCATGGTGAAACATCTTCTCAATGCCATGTATTCATGATCGTGTAACCTCCTCCTCTTATCATTATTGTAGCATACAAGTAATTTTATTTTTTTTAATAATATTAGAAGGTTAAAACACATTAATAAAAATGTAATAAATTAGATTCTCATAATTTTTTTCTTTTTCAATAATTAATTAAAAAATATTTAAAAAATTTAAAAGCAATTCTTTATGTCCCGTTTAAATATTTAAAATGTTGGTACGCCATTCAAATTATAAAATTAAAAATTTTGGATTATCGAATCATTGTAATTTCTTAATTCTTAACAAATGAAGTTTCAAAACTCAAAACCTAATTTGACAATGAAATTTAAAACCATTACAAAGAGGTTGATAATGTCAAAACCTTTTAACAACAATAATAATATTATAAATAATTCAAAGAAAGATTCTAGGTAGAGAATCCCAAAAAAGGGTTACGAAGAGGGAAGGTGTGGCCTCAAATCTATGGATGGCGTGTTGCCGACGGTGGACCCAAAAGTCCCCGTGGGTGGCAAATCCAAGAGTCCACCCTAGCTTATGTATTACGTACATCCTCTGTTGAGATTTTATCATCTAAGTCCCTAACTTTTTATAATTTAATTTTAATTAATTAAAGAATTTATTCATTTTTATTATAAATAAATTTATAATTATCGTTAAAAATAATTTAAATAATTTTTAATATTAAATCACAAATATTATAAAAATTTAAATATATAAATAAAAAATTGAATAATAAAAATTAATATTTATTAAAACTATTAAATATATTTTTATATAAAAATAGTGATTAAGATTAATTAATTATTAAAATAATTAATTACTTCATTAATATTAGCATTAAATGTACCATCAAAATTGTCTGCCACCCACGCTGCACAATTATTACCTTCCAACATAATAATTACATATATAATTTTTTATTAAAATTAAATTATTTTTGAATTTTAAATTATTTAAAATAATTTAACATAAATATTTTATATTAAACAAAAATGTTTTTAAAAAATTTTTTTAATTCCCCGAGTAATATTATTTTACTATTCATTCTAACGGAACTACTCAGAACTTAAAAGGTGAACGGTAAAAATGTCCTTTTCGGTAATTACCAAGGAATTTACTGAGATTTAAAAAAAAACAAACAACAAGCGAAGAGATCACATCAGGGGACATAGTCAACAATAACTGTACACTGCAGGGCAGAGTAGCGACCAACAAATAACCAAACCACCAAATAACTAATTACAACATTTTTAAGGTCCCTAATTTCTTACATTTTTACATGTAAATATATACTTTATCTCTTTATATCAAATACATCCTCAATTTTTAGTAAAATGATAAATTATTGTTTATAATATTGAATTTCAATCTCTACAATAGCAGTGTTCATAAGTTATGGTTTCACTACTAGTTTTTTTCAAAAAAATTTATTGTCAATTATTCTGTATCATTTGGTCACGACCACAAAATTTTTTTTTGAAAATTTAAAAAAATTATTTATTTTGAACTAGAAAAATTTAAATTATTTTTTAAAAAATAGACTATTTTATGATTTTTGTTAAGTTAAATTGTCTAATATCTATAATGTAAAAGTTCTATTTCATTGTTTAATACCTATATTTTTTTATACTTTACAATTAAATAGTAGTACATTGTAATTATTTTTTCGTTAAAAAAAAATCTCAGCATACAATTTACTTTAAAACTAATATACCAATATACTTTTTAGAAATTAAAGTGTATTCGAAATTATGTAATTAGAAATGTATACATGTTTTAAATTAAATTAAAAATAAAAATATTATATTGATCGATTCAATGGTGGAATCGAAACTAATTTTTTTAGGGTTAATTATAATTTTAATAATGAAGAATTGACTATTCTTTAATCGATTTTATTTTTACAAATTTTAAAATTAAAATTAAATCAATAAATTAATTCATCAACCTCACTTGAAAATTTTATTACAATGATATTATTTTAATATTAAATATTTATAATTTAAAAATGCAGATTATGAGATATAATCACAACATATTAAAATTAAATCGCGTACAGACTCTTCTAAGTAATTATAATAGCAGCTTAGTTTGGGACTTGTTTATCATAAATGAAAATATTGTCTTTTATTTGTGAAAATATTAAAGTGTAAGGACCCAAATATTAATGTCCAAGGAAAGAATGTGGCAGAAGCAGTAATAAATTACAAGGTCCGTTGCCAATGGCGGGTTGCAGGAGCCTTATCCCTCACCGCCTTCTTCTTCTTGCTCTTGGTCTGCAGTTTCTGAAACCCATCTCTGGTTTGCACTGAAACACGAGGCCCCTCTGTACGAATTCCAAGACACTTCACGAATCTTCATGCAGACAAAATTTTCCAATTAATTAGTAATTAGTTATTTGAAGAAAATCAGAAGAAAACAAGAAATTAAATAAAAACAAAAATAAAAAAGGCGGGTATCTCAGTTTTCATCAGTTCCTAACCGATTCTTGTCTTCTCTTCTCACTCCTTACGCCAATATCAACGGTCAGGTTTCTCACTTCCGTGTGTTTGCTATTTTCATTTTTGCATTTCTTCGCTGCTTTCAGAGTTTTTGATTGATTTGTGAAATTGCCCTTGGATCTGCACTTATTTACTCACAATGCCATCTTCTCTTCCTCCACAACTACGGCAGCAGCATCAGGAGGAGCAGGAATCACCATGAGAAGTTTTGCTCTGCGAATTTCTCGATCACGTGACCTTTTTCAGGAAGTTTCTTCTTCGTTGTCTTTGAAATGGGCTGTGGAGGATCCAAAGTCGACGACTTACCGCTCGTGAGGCTCTGCCGTGAACGCAAGCAGCTTCTCAAAGCCGCGTCGGAGCACAGGTACGCTTTTGCGGCCGCACACGTGGCGTATTTCTATTCATTGAAGGATGTCGGCGACGCGTTTCGGCAATTTGTGGAGGAAGAGCTCGTGACTGGAGAGGCCGAATCGCCTACGGATTCTCCGGTTCTGACTTTGCCGTCGGACGAAAGAAAGTCATCGTCGAGAAGAAGGAATAGAAAGAACTCGTCTTCGTCCACGTCGATTTCGCACTCGGGTGATGATAAGATAAAGGAAGAAGAAGATTCTCATTCGCATTCACATTTGCACTTGTCTTCCGGGTCAGATTTGGATTCAGAATCGGATTCGGGTCATATCCACATTGAAGAAGATAGTGAAGATGAAGAAGGCGACTACGAAAAAGTTCAACAACGAGAAATAGAACAAGAAGATCAACCTTCTTCTTCCTACAGTAATTTTGATTATCCTTACAATTACGCTCAGCAGAACTGGAATTATCCTCCCAATGGAAATTACAACGTGTATTACATGAGAAAGTCTGCGACGCCGGCGAAATCGGCGGTTTACGAGGAGCCCGAGAGGCAGTTCGCTGAATCGGGCTACGGGTATGGTTATTCAGGTTACCCGAATGGTGGGTTTTTCGGATTTTCCATGGGTTCACCCTCGGGAAGTTATGAAAATAATCAGCGGATGAGTCCCTCGGCTGATAAGCCACGGCCGCCTCCGCCGCCGCCGTCGCCGCCGAGAGTGTCGACGTGGGATTATTTGAATGTATTTGATACGTATGATACCAGTAGTAGTAATAATTATGGTACGTATCCGGGTTGGTTTAAATATGGGTACGGTTCGAGTACGAGTAGTCCGGATTCGACGGTGGTTAGGGAAAGAGAAGGAATTCCTGAGTTGGAAGATGAGACAGAGACAGAAGCTTCAAAAAAGAATGAAAAGCACAAGAACAAAATAAATGAAGAAACGAATGTGGACGTGAATGGGAATGTGAGGCATAATAATAATAACTACAATAATAAGAACAAGAATGTGAACTTCGGGGAGGGAACTTCAAGATCAGTTCCAATGCAAAACACAAATAATGTTGAATCTCCGAGCCTAAGAAAAACAGAATCAAAAGATGCTAAGAGCAGTGATGAAAATAGTCTTCACAGTGTTGCTTCGAAGAGTTCCGAAGAGGATTCTGCGAGAAGAAAGAGTGTAAGTTTTGAGGTAGAAGACTCATCCATAACTACAATTGATGAGGAATCTGCGAAGCCTAGTAGTTTAACCACATTGTCAGTTCATGGAACAAGGGACATTCAGGACGTTGTGAAGGAGATCAGGGACGAGTTTGAGACTGGGTCGAGTTATGGTAAAGAGGTTGCCGTGTTACTTGAGGTCAGCAAGTTGCCTTATCAGCGCAGAACGACTCCAATGCTGAAAGGTAGAACTTTTTTTTATCCATTTTGTGTTGTATTATAGTAGCTTGTAGTGATTATTTGTAGAGCTGATATGTTATTTTAAGAGTAGCATTCATAGAGTTGGTTGTTATTCTGCTTGTAGTTTTACCATTTGGGTGTTTAGATTTTGAACTGGCAGTTCTGTTTGGTCATTGGGGTTGCATTGTTGTGATTTGCTTGTTGAATGTAGTATATCTGCATTGTCAAAAGCTTGATCACGACTTTAGGATTTAATTGTCACTTAATTCTATTCTGGACCAATATGTTCACCGACTTCCTTCAAGATTTAGTTTACATGTTGTGTGTCTGATTCTTTTAGTGCCGAATAGCCCAGTATAGCGTTTTTGTTTTTTTTCTGGTAATACATTTGCTGTAGCCTACCGTATGAATTCTGGGTACAGCTTTCTTGCTTTCTTTCTGCTGTATGCTTGGAGTTTTTAGATACAGCTTAATATAACGATTACATGGCCCATTGAACAACAAATAATGGAGACTGGTTTGAGATATTGACTCAAGTTCATTAGGCAATAGAATTACTCTGACTTCTATGGTGTTAAAAGTTAAAGATAAATAAATGAGTTACTGGAGAATTTTTTGTGGCTAGCAGTGGGGGAGCCAGATTCTACATTGATCTATATCAATTAGAATTTTATTGCAGATACCCAATTTTTAGGGGGATCACATAACATGTTTTGCTATTGATTAACTTCAGCAAAATGTCACCTTTTACCAGTATCCTTTCCTGTTTGATTGGTTAGTTTTCAAAAAATACATTATGCTAAATTGCTGCCTAACCTACACAATCTATTTGATGTACATGATGTCATTTTTCTTTTGTTCACTTCGATTTTTCCTTTTTCTTTTTCAAAAATATTCATCTACCCTCATCTGTTAAAAGCAAAAACTCTGTAATGCCACTTAAAAAGAAGAGGTGAAGCACTAAGCATGATTTTGACTTGAATTGTAGATTATGCCATTTATTTTATTATTGAGGCTTCAAGCATGTGTAGGTGAATTTTCTTGGTTGGGGAATACTAAATTTGATATGCATAAATTAGACTTTATCTTGCTGCTTTAATCAAACTTACTTGTGTATATGCAGTGATTTTTTCCAGGATCCTTTATCTGGTTGCACCATCCATGACATCGTCGCACCTTCCACGCAGGTCATCTATAGGATTAACTTCGAGGACCATGAAGATTGCAAAAGCTTATGGTGGGGAACCCAGGGGAGACTTTGAAATAAAGAATGGAAACCTTTCATCAACTCTGGAGAAGCTTTATGCATGGGAGAAAAAATTATACAAGGAAGTTAAGGTATGGGTGCATAAATGTTTTTGAGAAGTCTGAAATCTCTTTTGCCTTGCTTCTTCTTCTGAGTGATTCGTAAGTTTTCTAGCTCTTTTCTTGACCAAATGGACTTTCTCTTTTAAAGCATAAGTGATTTTGAAATTGAATACATATTCTCTACTCTCATGTCGGTGTCCACGTGTAGCCACCTTTGATTGTCATCAGGTTCATTTGTAGCCTCTGTTGCACTCTGTATTTCGCTAGCCAAGAGTCACCAAGCTAATAGAATTTTGGGTTTTTTTACGTCTTTTCTATCATGAGAAATATGCTCTCAAAAGTCACCAGTCTCTTTAAACAATATATTCGCAAGTCCTTCAGGTGATTTAGGGTAATATTTCACACAATTGAACTACACTGATTATTAGTGGTTTTGAAACTGTTTACAAACAGAGTCCAGATGGAGTAATAAAATTCTGTTTTGTAAATGAAATTTGATTGCATGTATCAGTTGATAGCTTCAGCACTTTCTTTAATTTTTTTTGCTTCGGTGCTTTCTTTAATTTTAAAGTTTTTCCTTTCAAGTTCTGGCATCTAGTGGCTAGAGTATCCTGTTTAACGTGTCTAGTTATTTATGTTGATTTTAGGATGAAGAAAAGCTACGAGTTGTTTATGAAAAGCAGTGCAAGAAATTACGAATGTTAGATGACCAAGGAGCAGAGTCCAGCAAAATTGACGCTACTCAGGCTTCAATACAAAAGTTGCTGACCAAAATCAACATTTGTGTCAGAGCCGTTGATGCTATATCAAGCAGGATACATAAGTTGAGGGATGAAGAATTGCAACCACAACTCACTGAACTAATTCATGGGTATATGTCATTTCTTTTCTTCATGTAGTTAATGTTAATCTTTTTGGTGTGTAATGATTACTTATCTTATGGATGTCTTCAGTGGCTTCAGTTTTCACTATTATAGTAGTACATGCTGTAGTACAATTGTTAAGACCTGTGAAGATAAGATAGTGGTGCTGCTGTTTATTTTCTTAAGAGAACTGGCCTTGGTGATTATCATGCCAACTGAATCTCATTAAACTATGATTGAGTGTGTTCTTGTGGTTCAGAGATATGAGATATTATTTGTATTGTTGCTGGTTATACTGTGATTTTAGAAAATTTTAAGATATATTTGTCTGCATTGGAGAGGTTTTGATACATATAGAGTTTACAATTAGTTCAAACATGCTGCTTATTCTTTGGTTTTGTGATTTAAAATTATTTGTGCAAAAATGAAAAGCTTCTATCCTAGTGAAAATGACAAGCCTTGTGCAAAATATCTATATTTCCCAATTATATTGTTTAGTTTACTAATTTTTTTTTGTTTAATCTGAGTTCACTTGTCAGTATCATAATCTATTTTATTGTCTGCAGATTGATAAAAATGTGGAGGTCCATGCTAAAATGCCATCAGAAACAGTTCCAAGCTATCATGGGGAGCAAAGCTTACTCTCTTAAGGCAAAAACCGGCTACCAAAGAGATGCTGGTTTAAAAGCGACACTTGATCTTGAGATGGAGTTGTTGAACTGGTGCACTCGGTTTAATAATTGGGTCAATACCCAAAAATCCTATGTTGAATCCTTAAATGAATGGCTTTTAAGGTGCCTTCTTCATGAACCCGAAGAAACCCCTGATGGACCTGCCCCTTTCTCCCCTAGTCGAATTGGAGCTCCACCAATTTTTGTAATTTGCAACGATTGGTGCCAAGGGTTGGTTGGAATTTCTGAAAAGGATGTAACAGGTGCCATGGGTGGTTTTGCTTTGACTTTACATCAGTTATGGGAAAGGCAAGATGAGGAGCAACGTCAGAGGATCAAAGCAGAATATCTCTCGAAGGATTTTGAGAAACAGCTTAGGACTCTGCGCACAGCAAGAAATAAAATCAAACATGACCAAGATGTATTGTCTGACAAAACTGCCATGTCCAAGGTCTCCGATAGTGGAGTTTCACCTCTTGATGATCTGAAGGTGGATTTGGACTCAATGAAAAAAAGATTAGAGGAAGAGAGAGCCAGACATAAGGAAGCAACTAAAGTAGTTCACAATGCAACTTTGAGTAGTTTGCAGGCAGGTTTGATTCCGATTTTTGAAGCATTGAACAAGTTCACTTCAGAAGTGGTTAAAGCTCATGAGCAAGTCAGACTTGAAGATTCCGGAGCTTCATAGCAAATGCATAGTTCAAAATTTCGGCCTCCACCTGAAGAAGTTAGTTCCTTTTGGGTAAGAGTCCCAAATCCCTGCCTTTATACAGACAGTTGTTGCTGCAAGATCATGTATATATAAAAATGTTAGATTGGCAGACGATAAAAAGAAAACAAACCATAGGAAGTGAATATTAGACGTTTAGAAACAACAGCAAAACAAGATGTGGAAGAAAGGGGTTGTAGAATCAATCACAAAATTTTAAGGTTGCAGACTTGCAGCAAGGAAGGGTGCACGTGATGGACCGAAGGTAACCTTAAAAATTTCTTGCTTGGAAAATTTTGATTATGCTACAACCCAGTGATCAGAGTAGCTAGGAATTTTGTACAGAAATTCATTTGTTGGTTGATTGGTTGTGTGGTAAATGTATGGGTTGTTGCTGGAATGTTTTGGAGGATGGTAGTTGGGAGTAGGAAGAGTAAGATGTGTTTTAGAACCTTCAAAATTTTAATTAATCCATTTTGATTATGAGGTAACTTGTCTTTCTTTGCCTTGCCACTATCTATCTGAAAAATTTCTTGCCATCGGATTCATTTTTCGGGTTAAGCCAGAAATTGGTATCTTAAAGTTTGGGGTTTATTATGATAAGACAACAAAATTTGAGGGACTTTACTAAGATAAGTTTTATATATTTTGGGTTTATTATAAAAAAAATATATAAAATACTTTTAACATAAAAGGTCATAGGACACTCCGTAATTAGTGTTGCAATCAGACTAAAGTCCACTAATACTCGAAGCCGTTCATCTAGCACACGAGAACAAAAGTCAAAACAAATATGTTTCCACGTGGCATGAATCCATTGGAAAACCCATAAAAAATCTCATTAGTAATTGTAAGATATACTTGCCCTTACGTGCATCGCACTTTCCGCATCCGCATTGCCATGACGAGCATATTTCAATAGAATATAGCCACGTGGATTAAGATCCACATACAGAGCGAGTACATTTTTATTAATTGTATAGTCGCGCGTGTAGAATTGTGAAAAACCTCTGTTTGGTCACGTGCGGCGACCATGTTTGTCGCGTTCTTCTTCTAACTCACATCTCCATAAATTCCCCAAGCACGCCCGTCACTAAACTGGTATCAAATTTCTTGTTCTTTTTAATTTTGCAGCGAAAATGGCGTCTAGGCTTTCGATATGGACTGTGGTTTTCACGATTGCTTGTTACTTAACGACGGCAATCTCTGACGAAGAAACGGCTGAGACGAAGGAGTTCGTGTTGACTTTGGATCACTCTAATTTCACCGATACTGTCAGTAAACACAAGTTCATCGTCGTTGAATTCTACGCGCCGTGGTATAATTTCATTTTCATTTTCAATTACAGTTTCGTTCTTGATTTTAGTTCAGTGTTGTTCTTTATTTTGATTTTGTGGATCTGGTTTATTCTGTTTAGTTCTCAGTAGATCTCAAATTTACATGCTCATTTTTAATCTTATTCGCAATGCTGAGAAACTATTTTTTTTGAAAGAAAAATTATGATTGTTAAATTTTTGGGCACTCATTTTCGTGTGTGTATGAATTGCTACACTAGGCAACCATACTAAACTTTCAGAGAAAAAAGAAAGGAATTTTTCTGTGTTTATTGAGCTCAATTTGATTAAAAATTATTGGACATGAAGTTGAAGGAGACAGAAGGATAGGATTTTGTAGAAATTATGCCGAGGAATTCAATTTATTTGATATATATTTTATGCTAAGTTCTTATTGTTCATTTGTCTAATTCTTTTTCTTGACGTTTGCTTAATCTCTTTCAGGTGTGGTCATTGTAAAAAGCTTGCTCCAGAGGTACTAAACTTTCTGGATATGCTTATCCTTTTGTTTTAAAAGATAATGTCCGTGTTCAGTTAGCTGATAACAACCCTTGTTTTGGGTTTTGTGTCACTTTGTTTCTATTATGCTTAGTATGAGAAAGCTGCATCCATATTGAGCAGTCACGACCCTCCTGTCGTTATTGCAAAAGTTGATGCCAATGAAGAAGCAAACAAAGAGCTGGCAACTGAATATGAGATTAGGGGTTTCCCCACTATTAAGATTTTTAGAAATGGAGGCAAGAATACTCAAGATTACAAAGGTCCCCGTGATGCTGATGGTATTGTCGAGTATTTGAAGAAACAAAGTGGCCCTGCTTCTACTGAAATCAAGTCATCTGAAGATGCTGCTAGTTTTATCGATGAGAAAAAAGTAGTTATTGTAAGTATGCTAGATGAATTTTTTGGGTCTTCATACCTTTGATTGGGAGGAATTTCATGTAATTTTATATTGTATTTATAAACATTTATGCATGTGTTTGTTGAAGGTTGGTGTGTTCCCAAAATTCTCTGGTGAGGAGTATGAGAGTTACATTGTGCTTGCTGAGAAATTGCGCTCTGATTATGAGTTTGGTCACACTCAAAATGCCAAACTTCTTCCACGCGGCGAGTCATCAGTGACTGGGCCTGTAGTTAGGTTGTTCAAGCCTTTTGATGAACTCTTTGTTGACTTTAAGGTAAAAGAATTGAACTAAGTATCATATTATATTTTCAATTTTGGATAATGTCTCAACATTTTAAGCTATTTTGCTTATTTTACATTATTGCAGGATTTTAATGTGGTTGCACTCGAGAAGTTTGTTGAAGAATCTAGCACTCCTATTGTCACTGTTTTTAATAATGATGCAAGCAATCACCCTTTTGTTATCAAATTCTTTAACAGTCCCAATGCAAAGGTAAACAACAAAATCAAGCAGTTGCTTGTGTATTAATTTGATTTTGTATACAATTGTACTTGGAAATCCACTTATTTCTGGTGATAGAGTAGTATTGGATTGTTGAAACTGAAAAGTTAAATGACTAGGTGCATGCTAACTAATAATGTTTTGCTTCAAAGTATTCACACCATTTTGGAAGATGTAGATTTTTTTTAGCCATGTATTTGTAAGAAAATGGCACAGTTTCTGATAACTTGTTATTTTGTACTTTATCTAAATTTTTTTGCTCGGGCAGTTTTCTAAGCTTTTTGAACTGCAACTTGTAGGCAATGTTGTTCATGAACTTAAGCGAAGCTTTTGATGCTATTCAATCAAAGTATCGTGAAGTTGCTGAACAATACAAAGGAGAAGACATTAGTTTTCTCATGGGAGACCTTGAGGCTAGTCAAGGTGCTTTCCAGGTTAGTATATGTTTCATCTCCCGGTTTGCATTTTGTTTTTCAAATTAAATGTGTTTCTTTGACATTTCAATTGTTTTTCATGGGTCAAAAACAGTTCTTTGGACTCAAAGACAGCCAGGTACCTCTCATCCTCGTTCAGACTAATGATGGACAGAAATATTTGAAGCCAAACGTGGAGCCCGATCAGATTGCACCTTGGTTCAAGGAATACAAGGTAACACATCTGCTTCTCACATGATGGTAAAGCCCACTCCATACTTGTTAAATTTATTATTCTAGGAGGTTCTAATCAATATCTTTTGATAAAATAATAATTCCAGGAAGGCAAGGTTCCAGCATTCAGAAAATCCGAACCTATTCCTGAAGTGAACAACGAACCTGTGAAAGTGGTTGTTGCTGACAGCCTTCAAGACATTGTTTTCAACTCTGGAAAGAATGGCATGTCTCTTCTGTAGTTCACTATATCCATTGTGCATTTTTGCTTTAAATTTGGTTGCTTGTGATTATTTGTGTGCAAAATGAAGAATGATTTAACATGTAGCCAACTAATTTGTTTTAGTTAGAAAATGGCTTTGCCTAAATAAAGCAACTTAATTTATATATAGTATAGCACACAAGAAACTGCTGACATTTCCCATTCTTCATCTTTTTCCTTAAATACTTTCATTCTTGTAGCTTTCCTCATAGGGAATTATGTATTGAAATTTATAATGTGATGACTTTTTTCTCTCTCTGCAGTTCTTATTGAGTTTTATGCCCCTTGGTGTGGACACTGCAAAAAATTGGCTCCAATCTTGGATGAAGTTGCTGTCTCATACCAAAATGAAGCTGATGTTGTTATTGCAAAATTTGTAAGATCTTATCACCCTTCAACTGTTAAGAAGATTCTATTACTTATTAAGCATGAAAATTCCTTGATCATTGCATTTTTCTAGTAATCTACTCAATTTATAATTTTGATGGATCACTTTGTTCACCATCTTTGATGTTTGCTTCCCATAACATCAATAAACTCAATTTGCTTGTTTTGTAGGATGCAACGGCAAATGATCTCCCAGGTGATAGTGCTTTCGATGTCCAAGGTTACCCAACCGTGTACTTAAGGTCTGCCAGCGGAAATGTAGCTGCTTATGATGGAAACAGGACGAAAGAAGATATCATTGAATTCATCGAAAAGAACAGGGACAAAACTGGTGCTGCCGCACAAGAACCTGCAAAAGAAGAACCAGCCAAGGATGAACTCTAAGAAGGTATGTCTAAAAACTTTGTGTTATGAAGACTTCAATTTCTATTTTTGAAAATTCTTTATTATACAGGAATGACAACTTTCTCTCTCAGAGTATACAGACATGCATGTAATTGTTACATGCCTGGCGGCTGTTATACTGGAATATAGTATCAAGATAACAATGCCTGAAGTTCTGCCCCACTTTAGTTTTCCTTTAACCATTTCTTTTTCAGAAATATGTTTCCATCAATAAAACGGGGAGGCATTTTTGGCATTTGTAGCAGTAGTACTTGTTGGCACAACACCGAAGCATAGTTTGTAACAGTTTTTTTTTCCCCTTCGGCTTCAGTAACTTAAATTCACAGCATGTTACATCAAGAATGGATATTTTCAATTTAATGTGTCAGATATGCCCATTTCTGTATGATTTTATCATTTGTTATTACTAATTGTGTTGGCATTTCTTAATATTCAACAAAATTGCCGTGTATTATTTATGTTTTTTCATAGTTGTTTCTCTTTAACGGGGAGGGAGAGGGAATTGATTGAAACGGAATATAGGCTACGAACCATTCATAATTGTTTTTGAAATTAATGCAAGTAGGAGTCCCCAAGCCACTACCCTACCGTATGCCATGAATATTTCTTTGTGTTCTGAATTCTTCCAAGATTCTGTGTCCAGCAATTGAAATTATTACATAATATTTTAACTTATCCTATCGCAAGGTTAGGATAAGAGTTATAATTTTTATACATTATTTATGGGCGATATATTAGTTAACTGTAATTATAAATATATATATATATTAAATTTATTTTTATTAAAAATATATGAATTTAATAATTAAAAATTACTATATAAATGGTATAAAATTAAACAATTTTAATCATAATTTGATATTATATTTTAATTTAATAGTCTTTTCCCGAGAAATACTATTGAAAGTTTTAGGGAGGAGGGAAAAGATTGATAAAGAAGGTAATAATCATTGCCATTACCATTAAACCACCCCTTGAGTAGATACACCACACAGCACCAAAAGGCCATGTATTTTAGGAAATTGAAACTTGTGCGCTCTCTCTAATTAAAGAGTAAATTTATACGACCATCTCCCATTAATTTTTAAAACCCAAATCAAAGAAAAAAAAATTAGACCACAGCCAATTCTTTCATTTTAGGCCTCCTCTCTTGAGTCTCAGCAGCCAATGCCTTCCTCTTGCTAAAAGCGGCGTTGTTGTTGTTTGTTGTTGTTGCTGCTGCTGCTCTTAAAATTGTTAATCTCACTGTTATTGTTGTTTTCGTTGTTTATGTTTTCATTGTTGCCGGGATTGAATTCATAAACATTCTCGTTGTGGTCTAGAGATTTCCAGAGATGAGCCTCCAGCTTGTCCAAATCTGATAACCTAAGTGGCTTCAACAGAAACTCCTCTGCTCCTCCTTCCAAACACCTGTCAATTGAATTTTTTTTAGAATAATAAATTATAATCAACCGTTAAATTCTACTATTTTTAATTCTTTTGTTATTATTATTTAATTTTTATTATATTTTTTAATAAATAAAATAATAAAAATTAAGATATTATTTAAAATTTTTATTTATTTTTAAATAGGAAAAAGTTAAAAAAGGAAATAGAAGGGAAAATAGAATGACAAACAACTTACATGCTGATTCTTGAAGGTACATTTTCTGAAGACATGACTACCACTGGAACGTTTTTCCAGGAAGATCCCTGCAGTTGCAAGCAACACCATCACTATGAAACCCTTTTTCTAATTATAAATAATTAATAAATTTACAGTATAGTCCATATCTAGGTTTCTTCTATCTTTGAGCAACTTTAAAGTAATTTCAACATTGTAAAAATAATGAAAAATATAATTTAACTGAAATTCAAATCTCTCCTTTTTAAAAAAAATTACAAAATAAACTTATAATATTTACGCTAATACAAATTCTAAAAAGAATTAAATCGATTGTATTCTTAAATATATGCGTATTATGATATATTATTTTAATTATTAAATACGAATATTAATTTTTCTACATTCGTATTTTATTGTTAATATAAATGATGTATATAAATTAATTAATTAAAAATAAAATGACGAGAAAACATTGGATCTGAATTCCATCTTATACAATCAAGAACATGTGAAGCAATAGTCTATAGCCCTTTTTTTTTGTTTTTTCCTATTTTTTTAATAATTAAAAGGGTATTCAGTCATGCAATGCAATTAAGAAGTAAAGGCAGATGGTTGACCTTGACTCGTTTAAGCAAATCATAGCCGCTCATTCCGGGCATACAGAAATCAGTCATGATCAAATTCACTCTCAATCCCTGCAATTTGATTCATAATATTGATTTCCATCACAAAATATAAAATACATAAATCCGATTTATTGTCTCATAACAATTTGCATTAATTCTTTCATCAATAATTATTATTTTCTTATACTCTTAAAATATTTTATTATATTTAAAAATTATAATTAAAAATATCAAAATCACACATTATAATTTACCGGAACTTTTTTCAAGTTTTGTATTAAATAATTAAATAGTATGTACGCGGAGTTAAATAATGTTTGTGCTTATACTGTTTTAAAATATAATATAATATTATGATAATTGTCACTTTAAAGTTATTGTATTTTTAAAATACGATAATAATATTTTATAATACAAACGTAAGAATATATAATTAGGGATTTAAATTTATGATTAACTTATAAATCATATCTTAAATTACCATGGCATTAATGATCTCTTCTCCATCCACATTTCCTTAATTACAATACTAATCACATGTTTACTATTAGCTTTGAATCATGGAAAAAGAAAATTAGGTCCATCTTTGTTTGCCATTTATCTTTGCCTTTCACATTTTTCACTCATGCTTCAATTTATTAATTATTCCAGCAATTAATATTCCATTCATTTGGTTAGTTTCCTTTGTAAAATTATAAACAAAAATTACCAAATATCTAAAAACACTTGCATTTACTAAAATTAATGTAGTTGGATACAAGTATTAAATAAAATGTTATTATACTTATATGTGGGTAATATGATAAGCTTTTAAATGTATCATTTACATATATATATATATATATATGTATATGCAGGTAATATGATAAATTTTTAAATGTATCGTTTATATATATATATATATAGGTAATATGATAAGCTTTTAAATATATCATTTACATATATATATATCTGTGTGTGTGTGTCTCTCTGTGTGTATAATAAACTCGAATATTAATTAATAGAAATTTTTGAATAGGAAAAGTATTAAAGATAATCCGTAACTATACTTTTTTTCTTTGCCATAATATTATTTCCAATCAATTTTCTCCATTACTTTTAATGAAAAAGGAAAACTTGTATAAAGAAAATATGAAAAATAGAGCCTAATGTGACAATTAAGTAAAACATATGTTGTGTGAAGATAGAGAGAGGAGATAGAAGAAGAAAATAAATCTCACCTCTTGCTGAGATGAATGAGGAGGAGAAGAAAAGGCAGAAGCAGAAGCAGTAGAATTATTGTCTAAGTTGTCAAGCAGACCCAAATATTCCAAAGCTTTATCTCCAGAATCCACACAAGTCACTGCAATAACAACAGAAACAAAAACAAAAAAACAAAAACACAGAAAGCAAAAGCATGAGTGCATAATTTTTCGTTTTTTTTTATGAAAACAGTTTTTAAAAACAAAACCCTTGTTCATAACACGAAGTGAAACGCATCTGAATCATCGAAAACTGTTTTCTTCTTTCATTCATTACCTTTGTAAGAAGAAATTCTGAGTAGCTTTTCCAAAAGCTTTCTGTCAATGAGACTATCATCTACTGCCAAAACATGAAAAACATGGTTTTGTCTTTGTTGTTTCTGCTGTTGTTGATGTCTTTCAAAATTTTTATCTTCTTGTTCTCCTTCTTGTTTTTCCTGCTGCTGCTTCTGTAGTTCTTCCTCCTGTTGTTGTTGTTGTCGTGGGGTGTTCTCAAAATCTGATCTCAACTCCATACTCAGAAACCGAAAACGCAGCAAACAGAAATATATGTCTCCTGATTCTGATCAGTTGTATATGATCATCAGTTGCCTATATAGATAAATATATATAAATTTTCTGTCACACACAGACTGTAAACACTTTTTTCTATACAGAGCGAGAAAGTGCAGGAAAAAAAGGAAAGAAAATAATCAAAAGAAAGAAAGAAACAAAGCGTGCTTGCTGGTGTGGCTTATTCCGTAGGTTCTTATTAATGAGCAGCGAGGTAGGTGAGAAGGAAATATTGCTGCCCAAATAAATACTGTTTTTTGGCAACAAAAACAAATAATTTTTATATTTTATGTCTGTTGTGAAAATCTCTTACTAGATTCTCCATAACGTGTTGTACAACCACTCATATATTTTCTTTCTCTTTCTTTCTTTTTCTAGATTTATTTTCTTTGATTGGATTTTGTTTGATTACTTAGAAAATCCAGAGATCTTTGTTCCCATATGTGTCATCATTGTGCATGATGTTGGATTTTTAGTGTAGATTCCATACAAAGACTTGAAAATTAAGGGCCTACGGCTAACACATATATTCTATTTCTCACACTCCTCGCCCTAAATTAAAAACATAAAAATTTAAAATAAATTATATAAAATTTAAAATACATAACATAAAAATTTTAATACATAAACGCAATATAAAAATTTTAAAAATATATAAATTATTTTAGATATTCAAAACCCCCCATCTTCCCTTAAATTTTTCTTTATATATATAATTTTATATAGATTCAAACATTTTGAATTTAAGTTGAATTTAATACAAAAATACTAAATTTATTAACACGTATGTATTTTTTTTCCACACTAATTTTTAAACTCACGTACAATAATTTGGACTAATTTTTTTTGTTAAAATACTTACTTTAATATTGCATTCTTTTAACAATTTATAAATGAAAAAAAGGTCTTTATAATGTATTAATAAAAAATATTTTTATAAAACTTTTTAATCCAAAAAATTATTTAACATTTACTCTTACATCTCACCCCATAATTTATATTATAATTTAAATAAAAATATTAAATATAATATTAAAATTTTAAAAATATACATAAAATTTATATTTATCTTAAAAAATGCCACGTCACACTTGATTTTCTAAACTTTTATTACTTGTTTTATGTCATTTTCCAAGTGGGTAAATAGTCTCCTATGTCTTGGCCGCTGCTTTTTGGGGTAACAATGAAAATATTATTTTCACGTAAATATTTAAATAAAATAATGAAAATAATTATTTTAAAAATTTTATTGAAAAAGGTATGATTCGATCAAAGTTTATGTCAACATAATTTATTATACTGTTAAAATAGATTCAAAATTTTATTATAGAGATTAGGGTTATTATTTAAAAAATAAAAATAAAAATTTCAAGTGATAATTTTGGGTATTTTTATCTATTTAAATATCATTCATTTCCTCAAAAATGTAAACAAAAAATATATAATTCAAAATGAAATAGGAATTGAGACCTAATTTTGGTAACATATAAACCCTAAGTCTAAAAGCTACAGAGAAAAATAAATTAAAAAAATGTTGCTTCAATTATGAAATTAACACAAGAAGACTAAAAACCCTAAGAGAGAGAGAGAGAATTGCTTTAGGGTAAACAAGATAAACACAAAGAAAGCCAACATAATAATTAGAAATTTGAGCACTGACAAGTCTAAAAAGAATTGGGACCACAACGAAATTTTCCATGCATGGCATAGAATGTCTAAAGGCCACGGAATGGAATCAAGTCGCTCAAGTCTCTTGTAATAATACTGAAGGAGACACGAAATAAATAAAGGGCCGAAGGACGGGGACCCGCCTGACAAATTTTGAAAATCTTTGTGGGGCCCTTTAAAAATATAAATCTTTCGAGGGTCCCGCTTCCCTTGCTGTTCTAAAATCTCCCAAATTTCGAATCTGTCCCCATGGAGTGTGGGCCCCATCCCAATCCCATTACGAAGTAAGAACGATTTTGTTTTTCTAATTTTAATTATTTATGGGATCAGATTTTGTTTCGGTAAATTTTCATTTTTTCTACACTCGTGTCCGAAGAGAGTGTGGCCCACAAGTTGTCTGCCACGTGTTGGTTAGTGCGAAGTAGTGGTCGTATTATCGTCGCACGCCTGACAATGCGGCAGAGGATTTTAAGATGGGCGCACATGGACCGTCCGATGTCTCCCTGACGTAACAGTCACCATCATGCAGTTTAAGCTTTTTTCTTTTTTGTTTTTTAAAAATAATGAATTTATTCAAGTACTTAATTAAATAATTAATCTAATATAATTAACTTAATAACAAATATTAATCTAACAAAAAATAAAATAAAATAAGTTATCCCAACAAATAGTTTGACTTGAAAAATCATTAGGAAACGTGATTAGTGGGGAGAAGGGGGTCATTAGGATGATGAGCATGAAAAGGCCAAACGAAGAATTAACTGCCTCCTCGGGTATTTGACAATTTGTGAATAAAACGTATGACGTTCAAACAAACAAGTCACAACTCCACTTAATTATCCAAAATTAACCAATTAATTATTAATTAATCAACATCCCCATATCATTCCTCAAATCTTTATAAAATCTAACAAAAGCAATACCTGTCTCTTGGCCATCTCTTTCCCTTTTTCTTATTCCTTTGAAAAAGAAAAAAAAATTAGCTGTTTTTATTTCATTTCATCCCAAGAACTTACATGGGACCTTGTTTACCCCTCAACAACAATAACAATAATAATAATAATAATTTTTAAAAAATCCCAGTAATATCTTGTGAGAAACAGACATGCCATGCAATCTAAGTAATGGTCCCACTTTGTGTTTTCAAGTTTTGGGAAACAAAACAGTCTTTGCTTGGACAACGTTTGGATGAAGAAATTTCGCATGGGGGGTTGGTCCCATGGATTTGGGTGGATGCCATGTCTTTTGCTTCTTGATCAATAGCATATTAAATTTTGATTCAATCTTCTTAATTGATTTTCATGCATCACCAGCAAAGATATTTTGTGGAATGTTTAAGTTTGGTATTTTAAAGTCAAATATCTATCATAATTTTTATTTATATTAAATTTGATTTAAAATTATGACAAATTTATATATTTTATATTATATTTTTTAAAATATTTAATTTCAGTTGTATCTCAAATTTTAATTTAAATATTTTAAAAAATAATATTTAATTTATAAAATACTGAATATGAAAAATAAAATAAAAAAACTAATTTTATTATCACAAGTAATATCTTTTCACATTGTATATGTTAAAAAACAATAAATCTTATTGGATTTGAACATCATTAGATTAGGCATGACATCGACTATTCATGTATTAAAGTTGTCACGCATTAGATTTTATTATATTAAAATATTATTTTATTATCGTTAGTTTTAATATGAAATATTTCAACTTCATTACACATATAAATTAATATATAAATACAATTTTTTGAAAAAAATTAGAAATAATAAATTTTAAAAAATTATATATATATATATTATTTAAATTTTAATTTTATAATTATCAACAACTTTATATGCCATGATGAGTGTTGCTTGCAAAGCAGCGACAAATCTCTTTTAACAGATGTGTAACGCTAACTTGCTTTACAAAAAATCCATGGTAGAAAAACGAATAAAGGTGGTCATGCTTGCTTTAAGACTCAATTAAAAGGTATTGTATTTGAAAATTTAAAAGAAAATTACACATTTTTTAAAAATATATATAAAAAAATTAAAATATAATATATTAATAAAGAAAAATACAACTAAGAAATTGAAAAATATAACCAAAAATTTTGAGATGCACAAAAAATAAAATAAAGTATGTAATAAAAAATTTTAAAATTATATATACAAGAAATATCTCCTCTCTTGAGTTTTTATTTTTTATTTTTTTCTCTCATTACACGACGAACAATTTCATATGCGTATAATTTTTGTAAAATTACGACGTATTTATCATTAAAGAATACTTTTTAAAAAAAAATTTACACACAAATTTAATTTGATTTATAAAGTGAGAGAGAGGAAGAAACGGAGGTTTCATGACCCACTTGACATCAAATCAAGAATCAAAATCTTGTACAAAATGATGCTTTACTTAGTTAAGCATGATCGTCCAAAGATTTTACGGTTGACATCTTAATCTAAAGGACTCTGTTTTTAAAGATTTTGTCGTTCCAAGATCCAAATCCATGTCACATTTTCCATATCTTTTCCAACTTTGCTTAATTCTCCAATTTCCTTATCACACGTTACTTACTCCTTTGTTCATTAATGTATACGCGATATATAAATAATTTTAAAAAAATAATAATTAAAATTTTATTAATAAAATTTATTTTTTTGAATAAAAATAATTGAATAGCTTAAAAAAATAAAAATTTGCTCCGACAAATTAAGTAGAACAAGCAAGCATAGTATCAATCGTGATTATACAGTATATTTTGTATAATAATTAAATTATAGAAATCAAATGAATTATTAATGGCAAAGAATAGAAAAATAATTTTTTTTTGAGAATATAAATATTATTTTAATTATTAAATTTTGGTCAAAGAAAGACTATCTTCACGTGGGACCATAAAATTTTGATTGGGGAGGCAAAAAGAGAACACCCACTTTACTTGAAATTAAGATCTCCCTATCTCAATCTTCATCTTCTCAAGATTGAATATCAACGTTATCATGCGTGATTGAATAGCTCTTTTCCAAAATATAATATTGGGTCACATAAAGATTAGAACAAGAATCACATCAATTTTGTCAATCGCCTATTGATCGAATCCAACGGTTGACATTTAAAGTAGAAATCGTTCGTTGAACATATTGGGTAAGGAGGAAGTCGCATGAATTTTGAGTGCTAGTTATGCTTCTTGGCAATGGCAAGGACGGATTTTCTTTGTGGCCCAGGCTCGGTAAAAGAAAAGTGGGCTGGTCAGATGGACCAAATGACTATTAAAATGGACCAAGCCCGGTAACGAAAAATGCCGAGAGTACGGACATCAAGCACTGCTAAAGCGAAACGTGGGCAAACAAGCGGGCGACCCCTCCTGTCTGCGTCTACCGCCTAATCTCTCTGCTCTGTAAATCGCGCTCAGATAAGCTTCTTTCTCTTTCTCGGCTTCGAAAGGTAAGCTTTTTCCGTCCATTTTCCGAGGTTTTTTCTGCTACCAAAGGCAATAGCACCATTGTTATTTTTGAATTTTGTTGGAATTGGAGCAATTCTTCCGGCATTGACTGTAAGTTTATGACACGTACATGGTTGAAGTGAATTAATGGCTTCAACGCTATTTCACGCGCCGTACGGTGTTCCTTCAATCAGGCCCTCTTATTGTCCGAACTACGTTGGTCTTAGACCGTCGTCGGTTACTTTAAGGTTCAACGGCGGGAAGACGACATCAAAAGCTCGTCGTTTTGTTGTTAAGTCGAGCGAAATGCACGATGGACCAATGAAGAAATTGGGAATGAGTGATGCTGAATGCGAAGCGGCCGTTGTGGCGGGAAACATTCCAGAAGCACCTCCCTTGCCATCGAAACCAGCTGCGCCAGCTGGAACCCCTGTGGTTCCTACGCTTGTGAGTCTCTAATTTGTCCTGTAATTATGTAATTCCTTTTTCATTTAATTTTTCGAGTTAAATCTTTATAAGTGAACATTAAAGCTTGATTTTAGGTCAACATGCTGAATTAGGTTTATTTTTTAAGTTGCAATATTCAACCATAATTCATTGTGCCAAGCTTCTTTCTTTTTCTTTTTTCTTTTTTTGATAAAATGCCAAACTTTGAACTTTTATCTGGAATTTTAGGGCTAATTAATTTTAGTTGCCGTTGTTGAATTACATTCACTCATTGATGCTGCTTTGTGTCAGCCACTTAATCGGCGTCCTCGCCGCAATAGGAAGTCCCCGGCAATGAGAGCATCATTCCAGGAAACAAATATTTCGCCTGCAAATTTTGTATATCCACTCTTCATTCATGAAGGTTAATATTGTCACTAATATTGCTTGTGCAGTTCATTTTTCCTTTTGAAATTCAAACTACAATCATGAGTGTGTTTTTCCACTAATGCAATTCGGTGTTAGTTGTGATGATAAATGTTTTGAAATTTGTAGGTGAAGAGGACACCCCTATTGGAGCCATGCCAGGATGTTATAGACTTGGATGGAGACATGGACTTGTGGAAGAGGTGGGTCAACTGTTGCTAATTCTAATATATCATTTTGTCAAGAAGGAAGAAAATTTGAATTTACAGGTTCTGCGCAAGGCATTGATTCTTAAGCCCTATAATGTGTCTTTTTAAATTATGATGTTATTTTTTTGTTAGGGGAGGAACTTTGAGTGCCAACCTTCCGGCAAAAAGTTGTTTAACAGACTATGTAGGAGCATCTCCTAGTTTTCTTGGACTTGTAATGTTCAAGCACAATCTTAGAGAGTGCCGAATTATGTTTGAGAAAACATTGTTTGATGTAGGTGGCTAAAGCTCGGGACGTCGGTGTCAATAGTGTCATGCTCTTCCCCAAAGTTCCAGATGCTTTGAAGGTTTCTATTCTCTTTCTATGGTTCTCCTCTTTATACTAGAGTTTCTTTAATGTAATGGGTTTTTGCATCTTAGTCTCCCACAGGAGATGAAGCTTACAATGAGAATGGTCTAGTGCCTCGTGCAATTCGGCTGCTCAAGGACAAATATCCTGATCTTGTAAGTCAAAATCGTCTGTATACTTGGTGTAATTATGTTTCCTAGACTAGGATACTGAATGCAAATTGCTGCAATCTCTCTGGCTAACTAATTTTTTCTTCTTTAGGTTATTTACACTGATGTTGCTTTAGATCCATATTCTTCTGATGGACATGATGGTATTGTCAGAGAAGATGGTAAGTCTGTATCCTTGTTATTGCTACTATGTTGAAGATGTAAGTGCAACAGAATCTCCTTCAAAATGATTGTCTAATTAATTGTAGGCAAAACAAATGAGCTTGAGAGAGATCAAAATATTTCCCCCATGTTTCGGGACTTCTTTTGTGGATGAGGTTGCAAAAGTTTTCCCGTTAGAATAACTTGCATGATTACATAAACAGAATGTCACAATGATATATTTTCCGTGTTACACTGCAGGAGTCATAATGAATGATGAAACAGTGCTTCAATTATGTAAACAAGCAGTTGCCCAGGTAATTTGGGTAGTTTTTCCACTATTAAGAGTTTAAGAGTTCTTTTCAAAAATATCACTGACCTCCTCTAAGGATTTTGAAGAGTTGTTGTCATTTGGGTTTTGAAGCAGTTATTGATTCAGATTTCATATCAGATTGTTCTGCAGTCTGAGTTGGTCACTGCTTATGGTTGAAGACTACTTAATGCGTGACCTAATGTTTATTGTTATTAAATGGTGCAGTAAAATGACTTTTCATTTTCTTTAAGTTGTCAAAATTGTTACCAATTCCTCAATTGCTGTACTTCAGAATAAAGGAGGTCACTGATTGTGGAGAAACTTTGGAGGAGGTTTCTAGTGTTAACTGCTATATATGTTTTTCCTGACTTGAGTTGTGCATTTTGTTTCTATGGCCTGACTAGTTCTTACTTTGCCATGTTGTTGCTACTATAAATAGGCCTGTGCCGGAGCTGATGTTGTGAGTCCCAGTGACATGATGGATGGCCGTGTAGGCGCAATTCGGACAGCTCTTGATGCTGAAGGCTTTCATCATGTTTCTATCATGTCCTATACAGCAAAGTAATTCGACTATATGGTTTATTTTTTCCCTCGTAATGTTTATTTTCTGCTGCATGCTGCATGTTGCAGGATTAATGAATGATCTCTTTTTAGTGGAGCACTTGCACAGACTGATATGTGGCTATTTTCCGTGGTTGAGTTTAAGTGTATTTGAATTGTGGAGATATTACTTATGGCAAGCATGATGCTGCAAGCAATTATGTTCCCAAATCATTGGTTTTAGTGATTGATTTTAAGCCATTGATTTTAGTGACAATCTACATAGAAAGTCACTATAAACTAACAATGTTGGTAAATTAAAGCAAGAATGAATGAATGAGGTAGAAAAGACAGAGAGAGTGAGCACTTGGTGGATTCTTCAGATCATGAAATTCTGGAAATTGTATCAGTTATTCTTCAGAGTTTCTCAATGTGTATCAGTATCACGTAGCACGTGATTTTGCATTGAGATCCCCATTCACTTGTGTGTAGTATTATTCATAAGTGTGACTTTGGATATATAACAATATTGTTGCATCGGATATGTAAAATATGCTGTGTTGTTTTTCTTGGTTACTTTTGTCTCCCTTGGCACAATGTGATGTGTAATCTTTATCAATGTATCTAATGCACCAATCTTTACTGTCTTACTAACAGATATGCAAGTTCATTTTATGGTCCATTCCGGGAAGCATTAGACTCAAATCCACGTTTTGGAGATAAAAAAACGTAAGTCTTTCACTGTTTAACTGTGCAGTAAATTTTGTTATTTAGCATTTCTGTTGCTCACTTTTCTATGTTAATCTGGCTTGTAAACAAAAGTTATCAGATGAATCCAGCAAATTACAGAGAGGCCGTAGTGGAAGCCCACGAAGATGAATCTGAAGGAGCTGACATCCTTTTGGTTAGTATTGCTATTTTTGTCACTTAGTGAATTATTTTTATCTCGGAACTTCCTCTTATGCCAAAGTTACCTGACTTGGTTCACAGGTGAAACCTGGTCTTCCTTATTTGGATATCATAAGGCTTCTCAGGGATAAATCTCCTTTGCCAATTGCCGCATATCAGGTACGCTTCATGACTATTTCGAGCTAACTGGATATAAATATTGATTTATCTTAGAACTTGCTTATACCACTATATGATCACTCCAAGAAATATCTTCTTTGTTTTACTTCAATTTCCCGCCACCTTTGCATTGTGTTCATCTTTCACTTCTTTCATGGTGCCAGGTCTCTGGTGAATACTCAATGATCAAGGCTGGCGGGGTTCTCAAGATGATAGATGAAGAGAGGGTTATGATGGAATCATTGTTGTGCCTTCGTCGGGCTGGTGCTGATGTCATTCTCACATATTTTGCTCTACAAGCTGCTAGATGTTTATGTGGTGAGAGGAGGTGACAATGCTGATTAACAAGGTGTTTTGCTTAAATTTATGTGCTTGCATACTATGCTTTTTGACACTAGAGAATTCAGCAGTTCTGGTTCCTCGACATAACATTAATGTGTGTGTGTTTGTGAGTGATGGAGGAAGAAAATAAGCTGCGATTTGAAACAAAATTGTATCGAGCGAGATGATGTGGGGTCTGTGACCCAACCTTCTGTTAAGTTTATTTGTAGACATTCTAACCCGAAAGACTTCTAAAGTTTTTGTTGGCACAGAGGTGGTCTCCAATTCCAATCCCATGTTAACAGAACTGGTTCTTTTTCTAGTTCTCCAACAAAGGTAAATAGTAGATGTCTTGACGTATTTCCTACGTTATTTTAGATTTCATGAGATATACTTTACCTTGGATCCATCTCTAAACTCCAGTTTTCTTTACCCAAACATAAAGACATGATTATTAATCGTGTGAATAGAGATATAAATAGAAGCAAACCAGGAACACATTGGACAATCGGCAGCGGTTACAACTTAAGATACCAGCTCAGAACTCATTACTTCCGACATGTTCTCCCTTAACCCAGAGTACACCAAAAACTAGGAGGGCCTCTAGCCGTTGCCTGTAGAAAACCTTGCCCGTTAATCCGTTAAGTGCACCCAAAAAAAAGTTGTGCAAATTCGTATAATTCTTGCCCATCTGTGTTAAAACCTAAAACTTCTCTGCAGCCGATTTCCCAAACTTCATCGATGCTCATTGAGATATCTTTCAGCAATAGTTGCATGAACTGCCGCACCTACAGGTAGAACATCTTCATCAATCATAAAATACGGTGAGTGTCCAGTGTGTATTGACCCTAAGGACTCGTTCCTTATGCCGATGTAGAAGAAGGCTGCAGGAACCACCTCCGTGTAAAAGGAGAAGTCCTCGGCACCCATCATCGGTGGAACCACCCTGTAATTTGTCGGACCGACCAGATCGATGGCCACCTTCTTCACATGCTCGTACATGTGCTCATCGTTCACGGTGGGGGGATAGATCGTGTATTCCTTCTCGAAAAAGTCCACTGTTGCAGAGCATCTGTATACACCAGCTTGCTCGACAATGACCTGTTTGTGATAGTATGCTTGTAGTGTCAGCTAATAATATTATGCTAATAATATTATTAAAGGAATCATTGCTTGTTAAGTCATGGAAGTGAAAGTGACAAGAGTTTTTAGTCAAACCTCCTCTATTCTTTGTAATAGTTGGTAGAAACTAGTGTTGGAGAAAGCTCTAAAAGTACCACCAATGACCACTGTATTAGGTATCACATCGAGATTATTTCCTCCATTGAAAGAGGTCACCGAAACAACCTGCAGACGGAGAAATCATCGTTAGATCCACAGGTCTTGTTAAAGTATAACAGAAAATTTGAGATGTGCAACAAAAGGTTAGGAATTGTAACGGAAAGAAAGTATAGACTCACCTGAGAATCTAGAGGATTTGCTTCTCGAGACACAATTCCTTGTAAGCTAATAACAACAGCTGAGGCTGCCAAAACGGGGTCGACTGAGTGGTGTGGGTTCCCAGCACGGCCCTTTCTTCCGCTAATTACGGCTCTAAAGAAGCCGCAGCCGGCAAGCAAAGGACCGGGTCTCGAACCGATGACACCTGTAGGGTGCTCGTGGGATACATGAACGGCGAAGATGGCCTCTACGTCTTCCAGTACCCCATCTCCCATCATCCGTTTTGCACCATTCCCAGCTTCCTCTGCCGGCTGGAATATCAGGATTACAGTTCCCTGTTATAACACCCAGCTAAGTTTTGTCAAGAATGCCACTCTAGCCGGGATAAAAAAGGAAACCTTCAATTGATACCATAAAATTTTTCCTATTCTAATTTTCTTCTTTAAATGAAATCCATAGAAAATTTCGAGGTAAATTATATTATTTATATATTAAAAAAATGGTTAAACTATGCTACCGAACGCGGATAATTTTTTGAAGAGCCGAAGTTCATCAGTTCCAACATTTGCACGCGTTCAACAGGGAAACTCCTTTCTATACCAAGATAGATTTTCATGCCAAGAAATTGTAGGAAAAAGCCAGAAATGGTGGGATAGATTTTCATGCCAAGTAACTGTAGGAAAAAGACACAAATGGTGGGATAGATTTTCGTACATTAATTATAGGAAAAAGACAGAAATGGTGGGAAGAATCAGTTAGATTTCTGGATAAGACTGGTTTTGGAAATGAATGGACAATACGTCATCCAAGTAGCAGGCTCCTTTATGCTTACGTGCATGATTATCCCACCCAACCATTATAAAATATGAAAGATTCATGGGTCTATAAAGACATCAACTCCGTTTCCAACACATGTGACAGATTTTGATAATTTAATTTTCTTCAAAATCACTAAACATTTGTCCTGTAATTGACAAACAAAAGTAGTCATTAAATAAATGCACAACTATTCAAACATACGAATAATTTTCAATTTTTTTATCTAATTCCTAAAGACTTACGGTGCATCCTTGAAGAATACCCACAAGGGCAATCAAGTACAGAAAACAAAATAAATTTGTTATGATAAGAATCATTAAGTCTGGAATCAGGAATATTAGGTCTGTAATTTTTGAGTACCAGATTATCAATGTGCTTGTTGTAAGCAGGAGTTAAACGCCGAGGACAAAATGGGTGAAGAGCACAATCTGAAAGTAGCAAAGCAGAAAGGCTTTAATCGAAAGGTAATTTATGGCGAGACACAGAAAGTGAATTAGGGCGTCCATCAATTTGTCATCTGTAAAACGTTTTGTGAAACGAAAAGCAAATGCACCGCACTACACACTGTTTTTCTAGCTGTATAGCCAGTAAAAATGGCTTTAATGCCTCACCCAGAGCAATAATTCAAGCCCAGAATAGACATCTGACAGTATGGCAAACACCTAACGGGTTAAAACATGTGCAAAAGCTTTATAAAAAATTAATAATGGCTTCAGAAACATCACAAGACTTAGAACCAGCAGATAAAAAAGAGAAAAATAATACAAAATTTTTGCAGGGTGAGAAGAATAGCAAACCTTCAATAGATGTTCCCGACTCTTCAAGATCTTGGCAGCACCGACAAGCATGGCTACGTGTGCATCGTGACCACAAGCATGCATTTTTCCCGCAACTTTGCTTTTGTATTCCCACTCCACAGCTTCCTAAACACACTGTGTAAGTATGCATATGTGTCTGCTAGGTCCAAGTCTTAAGTAGACGTTTTGGATGATAAAGGGCATGCCGATCAACCTTGTGTATGCATTAATAACGGCTTTATAATCAATAAATAACAAATTTTAGATGAAACTGTCTTATTATGTTATTATATATAACATAATAAAATTATTTAATTAATTAAAAATAAATATTTATTAATTAATTATAAATTAAAAATTAAAAATAAATCTCACATTTATTTAATTAATATAATAAAATTTTACTTTTTAACTTTTTTTATTCACAAAATTTTTATTTGTTGATTAAATTATTTTATTACATCACTTGTACTAATATAATAGAACTATTCTACTTAATTTAAAATTTATTTTTATAATTAAATAAAATAATATTATTTTTATAGATATAGTAAGATAAATTATAATTTGTAGTATTTTTAGGTACAAATGTGATAATATTCTAAAATCTAATACATTAAATATAAATATGAGAATATTATGAGATTTGATGTATTCTGACATATAAATAAATAAATATTATTAAAAGAATAATAATAATAATAAGTATTAATAGATAAATTATAATTGAATATAAAATTTTATCTATTATGCGAGAAAAATGATATTTTTTAAAATAAAATTAAATAAATTTACGTTCTATAATAAATAAATATATAAATAATATTAAATTATTATCAAATTTAAAATAAAAATTTGTAAAGTTGAAACCTTCCCATATCTAAGAATTTTCACCTAAATACATGAATACATAAGCATGAACAGCTGCTACAGGCAACAAATACATGTATACGTACATGAGTCATGCACATATATATATATATATATAATAATAATAATAAAATATTCTTTTAAACAAATTAAATACAACAAAAATAAAAAATAAAACAAAAAATAATTTTTTCAAAAAATAATTATAATAAAAAATTAAAAAACCTGAATTGGAAGCGCATCCATGTCAGCTCTGATAGCCACAAACGGTGGACCGCCGGTTCCAATCCATGCCCGAACACCCGTTTTGGCCAACGGATATTTATATCCGATATCCATCCGATCCAACTCGTCCCGAACTAGTTTACTCGTTTCAAATTCTTGAAACGCAAGCTCCGGATTCATATGAATGTTTCTTCTCACGTTCTTCAACCAATCCACCATCTCCGGCTGCTGCGCCAGCGCAAGCACCTCCCCCGAGCATGCCTCAGTCCAGACTTCGCAGCCTGAAAACTTCGGCCATGGTGATGTCGAGGATAGGTTCCTGTCTCTGTTGCTGATTTGCAACGGCGTGGTGTTTAAAGTTTTTATTTCAAAGAAGGAGTATTGATCGTTGGTAGGCGTTAGGGATTCGCCGAGCAAGTAAAAATTGGTAACGAGGAAGGTTAGCAGTGAGAATGCGATGGAAAGTGTGGGAAATTTCATGTTTGTTAGGCGAGAAAACAAGAGAGAAAAAAAAATTGAGAAGGAAAGAAAGTTGGAATGGATGGTGAACAAACGAATGAATAATAAGACGTGGAGTGAAGGAGAAGAAAGAGAACGGGGAGGGTAAATTTAAGCACGTGGGAATGAAAAAGGGTAAGGGGGAAAAAAGTCACGTGGGCGAATATGCATGTACAGTAACGGAAGAGTCGTAGTTCACGAAGAGCGTCGAATCTCATTGGTTCAGTGGCACCCACCACTTTTAGATGAATTGACAAGACATTTTTTTTTAAAAAATTATATAATAATAATAATAATAATAATTTTTTAAAGGGTATATTATTTAATTTCTTGTTATAATAACAAATTCGTCCTTGATTTAATGTATTTTTATAAATAAATATATAATTTATTTATTTATATTAAATAAATCTCTAACTCTTATAAAATAGTTTAAAAATCAAAATAATTAATAATACTATTATTATTATTTAAAATTTAAATTTTCATAATTAATATTATTATTTAATCAAAAAATTTAAAATTATAAATAAAAAAATTAAATACTATTATTAAATTCTAACAAATCCCGTTATCTAATTTATTTTGATTAGAGTTTATTAGATTTATTGCGTACTTAATTAATAATTATTAAATGTGTATAATAAAATAATAATTATAATAGTAATTTATAGTTGAGAAATTATATCAAAATTATTAATAAATATATATTTTTGCGTGGTGTGAGAATTAAATGCACGTGAGATAAATTTAGTGATAGACAACCAACGTGTGAAGTGATATTTGAACGACAAGTGGGCCTACATGTTTTTAAAAATACAAAACGAGAACCACAAATTCTATTAAATGCAAACCCTATTTTTATTTTATTTTTTAAAAAAATATATTGAGAATTTATTTATTAAAATTAACAATTTAATTTGAAATTGAAATAGATTTTTTTTTGTGTTATTTAATACTATTAAAAGTTAATAAAATATATTAATTTTAATTTTAACTTAAAATATTCACACAAATTAATTAAAAAAATTATGGAGCAAAGTGATAAGTTTTTGAAGTTAGAGGGACAAAAGTGTAAAAATATTTACTTTATAATTAAATATTGTAGTTATGTTCCTAGAAGCACACATTGAACATAATAATATGAAATCCTCATTTTCAAAAACAAATTAAACGTTTTCTCAATTTTTTTAATTTAAATTTTTACTTTAAAGTTTAAAAGTAATAATCACTAACTTCTTTTTCTTTAGTTTATAATCCCATAGAAATTTTTAATATATTTTTATCGGTCATGATTTGACTAATTTAAATTTGTCGATGAAAATTTTAACAATATCGGCAATTGTTCCACTAATTAAAAATTTTAGTAATCCTAAATTCACGTTTTATTTTATTTTATTATTTTCTTTTTTTCAATGAAATTATTGTTCATGTGTTTATTCACATGGCAGCTTATTTTATCATATTTATTTATGATAAATAAGTATTGACCACATAAGTTTGGTTTGGCAATAAAAATGACATTAAATATTCATTCACCTAACTTGTTCGTATTTATTTTCAATCTTTCTATTGCCTGATAGAATTCGAAGCGTACCTTAATTCAAATTGTTATATATTTTTATAAAAATATATAATTAATGATAATGCTATAATATTATAAATTAGTTAGTATAAATGAGTTTATATATTTTTACGAGATAAATAAAATTTTTATAAAAACTCTTAAAAGAATATATGATATGTGTTAATGATAAAATATTATTATATTTGTTTGTATAAATAAATTTTCATATTTTTACGAAGTAAATAAAAATTCAAAATAATAAAAAAAATTATATAAGACATATAAAAAATATATAGTTTTAACCGTTAATTGGCATAAAATTTTATATTTATTATAAAAAATGTAGCCAAATGTTTTTGTTGCATGCAAAGGCTAAATGGAAGCATTCTTTGTACTTTAATGCAATTTTCTTGTTATATTAATTAGTATTTGTAAAGATGCCAAAGATTTTGCCTTTGGATTTGTACTTTTTAAAGGGATGGTTGTTTGTTTGGAAAAAACAAGAGACTTGTTCCCCCTTTTCTAATACTATTATTATATAATTAAGTAATTGAGTAGAATAAAGGGGTGGGTTTTGGTATAATTTATTTAATTAAATATTATACTATAATGACTTTATAAGTAATGGATAGAAACCTAATGCTGTACAGAGAAAGTTCACAAAGCACTTATGCAAATAGTACTTAAATTCACAGCAGAAGCACCACCTCATGACAATTAAGTCAATTTACTTGGTCTTTTTTTATGAGTATTAAGTTAAACAAATCACAAAAAAAATATATTATAATTTTTGTCTTTTATAAGTGTTTTATAAGTCAATTTGTTTAATGTTTTTTTTTATGAATATTAGATTAAACAAGTTATAAAAAATTATAATTTTTTATCTCGTACGAGTATATGTATATAATTAAAATTTTAATATAAAAAATTTAATTCTAATCCTTTTTAGATATTTACATACGTACATACGCACGCGTGTATATATATATAATTAAATATATCCCACCTTATATAATACTAATATTTTTATATACATATACATAGTTGAATGAAAAAAATTCGAAAATGCATTATGTTATTATCATTATTGTGACCGCGGTGAAGAGACAAATTTGGTGGGTCGAATTAAATCAATAAATTAATGATAAAGAAATGGTTAAAAAACAACTAATCAAATGTGTCATGGTCATGGCATGCCGAATAGTTTGGTGTTATCCGTTTTCAAAGTATTGCAATGTCACTTTCTATCCTTCAGGCTCACAAAATAATGAAAAAATTGTGAATTATTAGTGTTTGGCCTATATCCGTTAAAGTAAAATTTAAAATATTAAATATAAAAAATTAAAAATATGAATATAATATTTATTATTAATTAACATAAAAGTTAAAGATAATATATTATATCCTAATTCTTTTATAACAGAATGAAAATTTTATTTATTTTTTAAAAGAGTTCGAAATTAAAAATATAAAAAAGATAAAATAAACTATAATTTTAAAATGAAAGATATAAGAATTTAAATGCTTAATATAGTATATTTTTAAGAAAAATTTATTTATATCAATAAAAATAAAAAAAATACGCTCGAAAGTATTTTTTACTTAATATTTAAGAAAGATAGTTTAAAAAATTACAATATTTATTCTCTAAAGTCCAATTAAAATTGAAATCAATATAAAAATTATTTATTTTCCCGAATATTATTCTACAAACACGCAACTATACATATTTTAATTATCGAAATTTTCATTAAACAAAACATATGCATACTTAAGATTAATTTTAAGCAAAAGCAGCTAGATTAAAAATTGTCTTACTACTTTTTTCATTTGAATTTGTAGATTAAACTATATAACATAGATTATTATCTCTAATACCATAAGCTCTCAATTATTTTTAATATAATGTACAAGAACACTTTCCCACAAAATATCTTAAAGATGCATGTTAGAAAATGAAAGATATTGTATTTATTAAATGAGAAATTATCAATCACTATCCAATATCTGATTGAGGCACCCATCTTTTATTGTTCACCAAGAAAACCTAGCAATTATTGGTGTCAATTCAGTTGTGATTTTCATTTTATCTCCAAGTCATGTTCAGTCATTTGTTTTGATAATACATCAAGTTCCTCAAATTATTCATTCTTAAATCTTGTACATTCGTTTACAAACTCATTTGCTAAAAGAGAATTGTTTTGTTCATAAGATTATAATTTGCAAATTTTAATTGTATTCAAACACAATCAAATTGCAAAATGACTAACTTCTTTACCATTAGATTGACGACAAAATATATTTTTATGTTACTATAGACGTGATTAAAATAGAACTCCTTAATTTATAGCGGAGTCTCGTTAAATTATTAATTGTGAGTAGCACGAATTAAATTGAAGTACGTCTTGTTAAATTCAAATCGAATCTAATTAAGTCAATATTTTATCATAGCACGTATTAAATTAAGGCATCTCTTGTAACAATTTAAGTAAAATATTGTTAGATTCTTGACAACGAACATTAATATTAAAAAAAAGATTTAATTGTATTTTATTTAAATTAAAATTAGAAATTGATTTGGCATTTTTTCACTAAAAAAAGGAAATTAATGTGAAACAAAGAAAGAAAATAAAATAAAAGTAGCCAATGGTGTGTTTTGACAAGACTTAAAATAAAAAGCAAAAGGAAAAATTGATGACAATAAGAGCCATTAATGACCAATGGTGCAAGTATTTGGTATTTGAAAACAAGACTTTTGTTTTATACTTATTCAATAAGCACACATTTTCAACTTTTGCTTTGGAATTCTTTGGTTGCTTTTTGGAAGTCTTTTTGTTTTCGTTTTCTAATCTTTGAAAATATTGTCAAAAAATTTGAAATATTTTAGTATAAAAAATATATAATGGTGGGTTTTTATAAGATAAATAATTTTTTAAATATATATTATTCTTATCATATACTTTAGACTTTCCATACATAAATAAATCGTGACGAATCCTTATGTAAAATTAATATTTTAATTTTTTTAATAAAATATTAATAATAAATAATTCAATTATAAAATTTATTATAATAAAAATCGTTTCAAATCCCTAAACTCGAAACAAAAAATACAGTCGTATTAAATAATTTGCCAATTTATTATTTATTTTAAATAAATATAAAATAATGCAGTAGTATAAAATTAAATTCAAGTCACAACAACATAAGGCAATAAATACACTTTGAGCTACAATGATTTTTATTATATAAAGTAATATTTATTTATTATTTAAATACATTTTAAATACAAATAGCCATGCAAAATAAAATTGTCTAAAAACGATAAAATTTGTTAATTTAATAAGAATAAAATAAAATAAAATAAAATAATTTATTTATTTAAATAATTTTTAAAATAAAATAATTTTTAAAATATCTGTCCTTCAAAGGAATAAAAACCTTGCCAAGCCTTGGAAACACTTATTCCCAGTAAAAAGAAAATGACTGAAAGTCAAGACAACGTCCGAAAATCGAGTCCAATCTTCTTCGTTACAACATCACCAACAATTGTACGTACACCTAACGTCTTAAGTGAATCAAACTTACGGTGATACCTATTGCGTGTCGAACCTTTAGCAACATTTGGGCCTCAGTCCAAGCCCAATTTTCAACCTTTCCCAGTGGGCTAGCTTATTTATAAGGGCCACGACCCCTTCTTAATTTCTTTTTATAGTTTGTAATTTTATCTGGAGTGACATAATTAAAAATTATTAACTAAATTAGTATCCATATTAATTTTAAAAAATAATTTATACAAAAAATTATATATTTTTTCATACGTCTTAATTCTTCTTTTAAATTTAAATATATTTTTAAAAATATAATACAATGAATTTGGAAAAAAATATAATTTAATTGTTAAAATTTACAATAATTTTATTATTATTATTATTTATACCGAGGTCGTAGGTCATAAATTCAAGAAATATTTTCCAAAAATAATTACAAAAAGATTTAGTATAGGTATCTTGATTGATGGCTTTTTTTTGGGGTACTTGTTGCAGGTAGAAGCTGCTCTCTTATACCCCGGCATGCGTCCTACAGTCTTTAAGAATCCGCTTAAGCTTTGCACTAGTATGAAGCAAAAGAATAATATTCTTTTTCCTTTCTGACCGTTGTTGGTGTTACCTGGTGCAAGACATTTAACCTTTTTTTAACTCGCTGATCTGCATTCTGACGTAGATTACGGGGAACAACAGGAGGGGTTAACAGCCTGATGGATTTGCTCGCACTTGTTACAGGTGGTGTTAAAGATAGTGAGTGCCAATGGCCCTGACGAGGACATCCTCGTAGTCGTTGAAGGGTGCCAGGATGATGAAACTCGCAACCCAGATGCACCTGCACTTTCGCACAAGAGGAGTCTGACACCTTTTGTCTTCATTCCATTTGAGGAAGTTTGTTGGATCTTTACCTTTCAAATTGCTAGAATCGTTTGGGTAAAATTTTATGGGCGGCTGCTTGTTTCTAACAAGCATTTGTTTGCAAATGGCCAATCATAATCTGTGCCTTTAGGGGCAATTGTATGAGCATCGGTTTTAGTACCTAAAAACAAGATACATGAATCTCTAAGGCATTGCCTGTTAATTTAGATTTCTATTCACATATAAAATGTCATGTCTGCACGCACGCATATGATTTACTATAAGATGTTGGGTTCGGTCAGGGATGGTGCCCATCTCGTTCATCAACGATCTCTCTTGATTATTTTCCTGTATCTATTTCAATATTTGGTATCGGAATCTAAAGGTTCAGCATCACAACAAAAAGAGTATTCTTTTTCTTTCTTTTTTTAATTCAAGCAAGTGGAATTGGATTATGATGTTTGAAGAAAACGGGTTTTGGAATTAGTAAACAGAATCGGTACTGTAATTGAAAAGATGCAAACCAAGCCAAGTACAATGAGAAATTACGATGATTATTATTTTAGATGTAACAGACATAAACCCCTGGGAGAGAGAGAACGTGACCACAAGAGGGTGAATCAAGAGGCCAACACCCACTTATTTCACAAAACAATTCCACACCTTGTAACGTAATATTACCTTAATTCTGAAGCTTGAAGGCTGAAGGAAGCTACATCATATATTAGACTTTAGGTCTTCCGAGTACACGAGCGAATTCCAGGACGGGTTCCGGGGAAGAAAAGTGTCCTGTCAAAAGGCAAAAATGGAAAAATTAAATGAAAAAAAGCAGAACTTGCAAACACTTTTCACTTCACAAGGTAAATAATTCAACACTCATTCCATATTCAGGAAAGGAAATTTAGATTTCGTGGGTTGTTGCAGTATAATCATCTTGTGATATTATGCATGATGAGATTTTATTAGATTGTTACATAATTTTGAACTTTGTTCAACTTGATGCATTATGTTCATTCAACCCTTCAGGCGAAAACAAGATAAGACGAAGAGAAATCAATTCAGAACTCCAAATCTCAAACAAGAATCAATCACGGTGTGAATACTATAATTCCTCCTTCTCCAAAAGCAGAACAATAAAATTAAAAAAAAATAGCCACGGAAAACAAATAAACATAAAATCAATCAATACCCAAATCATTTGAAGCACAATTCATTCAAAATCCAGTAAACCCACCACAATCTGCATATACCGACAACAAATCCAGCCAGTTACAGCAAACCCAGAATGGGAAAGGCAGAAAAGAACTTACAGAGACGTAAGAACAGGTTGGAATGACATAAATCGAGTGAGATTTGGCGTGATTCAAGGCTGCAACACAGAGATGTGAAGCCAGACCTAACCCTCTTTTTGACCTGGGCACGTAAGTGTGCACCAAATCCATAACCTTCCCGTTTTCTCTCAGCACGTACTGAATATATGCTTCTTTGTCTTCGGTTTCGAACCTCCGTTCGCTCTCGTTCCACACGATCTTCGGCATTTCCTTCTCTGAATTTGTTGCCGTCGTTGTCGGTGTTGCCATTATTCTTACTCTCTTTATTCTCCGCTTTTGTCGCGAGTTTCAGTTCGTTTCTAGGCATGGGAGTTTGCTTGTCTTTTTTATTTATCATGAATATCTAAAAGCCCATAGCTACAATTAAAAAAAAGTAGTAATATAACACCTGGGTCCTTCATTTCTTATCTTTTTATAAATAAGAGTATAATTTATTTATTTATTTATATCAAGTAAGTCTCTTATTTTTTTATTTATAGTAAATGGGTCTCTAATTTTTTTAAAAAATATTATAAAATTTTTCTACAGTGAAATTGAGTTCAAGTAGAGCCAATTATTCTCATATTCGGGTGGATTTCTTCCTTTTAAATAGAAGCGATAATAATCTTTTTTTTAGATTTATTAGTTAAATCGAGAAAAATATATTTTAATATTAATATTTTTTTAATTTAAAAAATCATCGCATCTCAATTGAATACACAAAATTTTGTTTTTAAGAAGTGAAAAGTCATCAAATTCTGTTACTCTCCGAGACTTGTTTTTGTGTATTTAATCTCGAATTTTTTTAGCTTATAAGTTTTTTTTTCTCTTTGACTTTGATTCACAAGGTCAATAGATATACATATATTTTTGATTCAAGGATATAAAAAGATCCTTCTTTTTTCAGTTATATTTTTGTTTATTTTTCAGTAATAGGATAAACAAATTAAAAGTTAGGGGTCTATTTGATAAATATAAATAAACTATAATATCTACAATAAAAAAGTAAAAATTAGATATCGAAATGTTATTTTCCCATTACGAAGTCAAAACTGATTTATACCGCGAAATTTGTGATAAAACACGTATAAAATGTCAAATTGTAATGTTGAATATGAAACTCATAATCAAATTACAAGTTTTATATGTAAATATTATTAATTTGACAAATATTTACATAATTGTTGATTGAAGAATGGCATCGTGATTTTGTGATGTTGGTTACATATTTGGTTCATGCTGAATTATATATTGAACCAATTGCACCATTTGGTTGATTTTTGTTGTTAATATTTTAAATCAAGTTATGGACTTTAAACAGTCAAAATGATTTACATAATTAATAAGACAACTAGGCGACCGATTGCCGTCATTCAAAAAACTAAAAACTAACTTATTAAGTGACGATGCATTATACCAACTTATGTTCCATTCTATTTGACATAGGACGTGATATTTTTCACTCACACAATCATAATCACCTTATGGACAAACACATTTATCTTTGATAAAGTATACATTTCTCGTGAAAATTTCTTATGAGGCTGTCCTAATACCATTTGTCACGTATTAAACACTAATTTAAAACATTTGAGATAAAATTGTGACATACAATTTGAAATGTTCTTTATACAAATTTAAAACAAAAATAAATATTTTAATATTTATATTTTTTATTTCAAATATTTTTATCTTTTTTTTTATACATTAAATTCGAGAAGAATAACAATAAGCAAACTTTATAGTCCAAATCCCCAAGAATGTATTTGATTGGAATCAAATCTCCAGTTACCCAAAATTACACCATGCATGCCCCTTCAAAATATGCAATTAAACAAAACAAATTGCTATAATACAATCAAGGTTTTTAATTTTTGAATTACACATTTAAGTTTACATTATTAGAATTTTTCATATTAATAACCTAAGGGTCTAAGAAGATTTATCATTTGAAAGGTAATTGTTTCTAGCTCAATATTATTTATTCTATATTCTTCAAGTAATCCAGAAAAGAAGGAAAGCTTGCGACAACAGAGTATAAATGAATAATACTCAAACAAATTCCAGCACATACACGAGGGAAACGAGAGGGGAAAAAAAATTAACACATAACCTCAGTCAGAGTTGACCCAGACGGCCTCAATTCTTGATCTATTGGGCAAATGTCACCAATCACTGACTCAACCTTCTTTTATTCTGCCCGTGATTGGCCAGCTCGGGATGAGAGGATGATTCCCACAATGAGACCATAAAGCGCGAGAGCTTCGGCAAAGATAAGAATAAGAATCATACCCACAAACAGCTTAGGCTGCTGTGCATTAGCCCTGAAAAAAAATCCAAAGAAAAAAATTACGAGGAAATACTTTTCACTAGTAAAAGCATTTAGCTTAACTCATATCGTACAGCCTATGACTGAAATTGAACACACAAACCAACATTTCTACCAAATGAGAATAAGGAAAATCGTGCGAAATAACAAGCAGCTAAGAAATAAAAGAACAGCCAAGTTAATAATAGCAAGAAAGAAATTTCCAAGCATGGAATCACCCAATTAGTGTATGCATGGTATTGAGGTGTTGTAATTTTGAAACTACAACTGTAGAATCAATAAATGTCAATTATAAGTGCAAGAGTAAGTGGTCTCATTTAAAATTATATTATTCAAACACTTCAACTGTACTTTGAAAACATAGTAGAAGAAGTATCTAACGCAGAGAATCTCTTTCTTCCTCCATTTCATACCACGCATAACCGCATAGTTCCTCGATGATAAATTAATTCACTAGGCCAAAAAATGAGGGCACATAGGAGAAAGCTGAGGGTGTCTCACTCTACCAGCCTTGGTGAAAAGTCAAAAGCTACTACTCTCAGTCAATTTCTAACAAAGAAATTGATTTGTACGCTTAACAAATGGCATGCTATGATTCAGAAGCTGGTCATAATATCATCGGCCGCTTTCCAACTAACATGATTGGAAGAAAGGAGGCAACGAATGCCAATGACAAAGTGAAACAACACTCTTGTTCATTGAGAAGCAGAAGAACAAGAAATCAGATAAGTCGAAATAGTCCACCTTTATTTTGAACAAATAAAGCCTGAAGCCTCCTCAAAAACAAGGATACATCAAGCAAATAAGCAATGAAAAATCAACAAGCATACCAGTATAACAATCAAGTACTAAGCAAAATTATAACAAAGAATTCATCAAGTGACATGATTAAATTTTGTATTTTTGAACACCCCATGACAAGCACAAAAACCAAAAAGAAACAGTGAAACAACAACTTATTACCTAACTCCAGCATCACCAACAATTCCAATCGCCATTCCAGCAGAGAGCCCGGCAAGACCACAAGCAAGCCCGGAAGACAAATGTGCATACCCATCAAACAAATAATAAGCTTTAGCTTTTGGGTTGATCCCTGTACTAATAATAACAGCTATAATCAACCCGTAAATACCCAAAACTCCAGCCATCACCACTGGAACAATAGATTTCATAACGAGCTCCGGCCTCATGACTCCCATCGAGGCCACTCCAACCCCACTCTTCGCCGTCCCATAAGCAGCTCCCATGCCTATAAAAATGGCCATTAAATAAAAATAACTTCAAAAAAAGAAAAGGGGCAACCGTTTGTTTCAACAATAAACACTTACATGCAACATTGTTTGTGAAATATTTGCTCAATTATTAAGACTCGAATACATGTAAGCATACGAAAATACGTGCTGAATTTTCCCGCGCTTTACCAAAAAAAAACATTTACCAGTAAACTATATAAGTAATTACACAATTATTATAAAAATAAAAAGCGAATACCTAGCACAGTTAAGATTCATCAGCTATTTTTCAGAATTCATGATTTAATTTAGATCCTTTGATTCAAAATTTTATTTGTTCTCTCATATTTTCTATGACGAATGTGAAACAAAAGCGGAGGAGAAATTACAAGAGAAGACGAGAGCGGCGGCGGCTCCGAGGAAGCCGAAGAAGGGAGCAGTTTCGTCACCGGTGAAGGTCGACATGGCGAGGGTCACGTCTTTTTGGTAATCGAGATCTAAGAAGCTGCCGGAATTGGTTCTGCCCCCCGAAATGCGTTGACTTCTCCGTGTTTTTTTTTCCGAGATGTACGAAAATGACGAGAGGCTGGAAAATGGGATTGAGAAATGGGTCTGGGTATACGAGTCATATATAGTGTGTTTACGATAATGCCCTTTTTAAGAGTGACAGCGAATTATTCTACTAGAATAATAACATCCAGGTCTCTAAATTTATAAATTTTGTAAAAATAGACAATATGTGTCTATTGTTTACTAAGATACACACTTTTAATTTTTAAGTTTTATGTACACAATATTTGTAATAAATATATCCACTCAATAATCCCTGCTTACGTTTGGACTGGGTAATTTAGAATGTAGGTTGTGTCCCTTGTGGCAATAACACAGTGGAAATATGACCAAAATAATAGGGAAATGTAGTGAAAGTGCCGGCTTATGTCATTGGCATAAATGACTTCTTATTTATTTATTATTTTATTTTTATAATTTTATAAAAAATTGAGAATTATTAAATTAATTTTAGAATTTAAAATATTTTTTTGATAAAATTAAAGAATAATGGATTAATTTTTATTCTTACTTTGATTAACAGAAGAATAAAAGGTGAAAGCTGCTTTTTGATAACTTTGCAGGCGGGTGTGTGTCCCTGAAATGCGCTTTTAATTCGCCAGTGGGTCAAAATTCCTTTCAATACAAGGATCTCTGTCTCTCTGGACAACACACACAACTTGGCTGTACAAATTTACAGACTCTTACGAAAACAATGGCCGATTCTCGAGTGGAAACAATCTCGAGACTTGCTCAGTGGAAAATTGAAAACTTCGGGCCTTGTTCTTACAAAAAATCCGACCCGTTTAAGGTCGGTATTTGGAACTGGTAAGTTCGGCACGCACAGCAAAATCAACCTATTCGTATAAATTTCATTTACATGCTTAAATTTTAACGTGCATAGATTTTGGTTCCTTGTTTTGATTAATCATCTGTTTTTCTTACTGGGTATTTATTTATCTATTTGTTGAATTTTTTGGGTTGATCAGTCATAGAAATTTTCTTCTCTTTACAAGCGTAAACATTAGCATTGATATGATTAGCTGTTTTTCTTACTGGGTTTTTTAATTTATTGAAATTTTTGTGATCATCTGGCACAGTAATAACACTTCCACAGAAATTTCTCTTACTTGCAGAAACATTAACATGCATAGTTTATTATATAATTAGCTGTTTTTCTAACTGGCTTTTTTAATTTATTGAATTTTTTGTCGTGATCAGGCACTTGTCTGTAGAGAAAAATCGGTATCTGTACATACGTTTGTTTCCGGAGCCCTCTCGTCTGTCAAAAGAACAGCCTCCGATTGCAAAATTCGTTGTTAGAGTTTCTAATGCCGGCGCCAATCGCAGACTTCATATCTCTCCACGTATGCACATCTCTAGCTTTTGAATTGAGAGTAGAGTATGATTTGTATTTATAACGGCTGGTGTTTTATTGTTCTTGTATAGTTGGATGTGATTAGTATAAAATGAAAAACATATCCTAATTTAGTATGAGAATTACATAATTTGATTGGGGATTTGTATTTTCCATTTTTTCGATGAAAAAGGAGATACAAGGATCTGAGCCAAAACGATTGGCTAACTGTTTGTTTTCTTAGTTTTTCTTAGCAATCAGAATGGATTACGAAAGGATATGAGGTGGTAGAGTATGATCATGAAATATTGAGCCTGAAATGCTAACATTACCGCTAATATAAACTATGTAGAGTCTGTTGTACCAGTTGTTGGAATGAAAAGAGAGAAACTTGCACAATTTTTGAGGTGAAGTGGTTGGTTTTTTTTATTCAGTTGCTTTCACAATTTTTGAGTGTATTTTACATATTATGTAGCCAACTCTTGGCAATCAATCTTCATAACATTGTATATCTTTATATTTCAGCTCATGAGAGATTGCTTCGGACATGTGAAGATTTTGTCTGGTATGTTGATGCCACCTTTCATGGCCGATTCATCATTGATGTTGAGTTTTTGGACCTGAAGATCTGCCCTGTGAATGTAAGTTCCTTTAAAAATCAGTTTTAGAGTGATAAAGTTGGCATTTATAAATGTGCATTGGTAATATTTTGTATTTGATGCAAATTGGGACAAAAGTACTTTTGTTATCTGTCTCACAATTATGTGCTAGTAAGTGCCTTTTATTTTTATTTACTAATCACCGAATACAATTCAGTTTCAGTCATTTAGATTTTTTTTTCGAACTTAACACTCAACTTGATAGTTGCATCTGAATAAAATGAAGTTGAAAATTTTGGCTTGTGTCAAATATAAATATCTAAATGAGTTTATCTAATTGTAGTTTTGAGAGTATCCCAATAAATTTATTTATCTGAACTATACAGAATTTATCTAATTATCTATAAGGGAATGATATGTCAAATCACTAGTATTCAAATGTTGACCTTCAGTTGTTATGAAAGAGAAAAGAACATCTCATTCAGATTTATACGACATATTCAAATTTCAGATGAAAAAACAAACACTGCCTTGAAGAGATCCGTAAATTTTTATTTTGCTGTGGTAACTCAGGGTGGTGAAGCCAATTCTATATGGGCCATTGATGGAATGATGCAATCTGTTTTGACCCAAAGCACACTTCGATGCCTCTCTCGCATGCTTGATGAGGGCATCCATGCAGATGTCATTATCCGCATTGCCGATGGCACTCTAAAAGCTCACAAGGCAGTTCTGTCGGCAAGTTCTCCTGTTTTTCAGAGCATGTTCCATCATGACCTCAAGGAAAAAGAGTCATCAACAATCTACATAGAAGATATGTCAGTTGAATCTTGCATGGCCCTTCTCAGTTACTTGTATGGAACCATAAAACCAGAGGATTTCTGGAAGCACAGGCTGGCATTGCTGGGTGCGGCAAACAAATATGACATTGCAGACTTAAAAGATGCTTGCGAGGATAGTCTTTTAGAAGACATAAACTCAGGAAACGTACTCGAGAGGCTGCAAGAGGCCTGGCTATACCAGTTGAGCAAACTGAAGAAAGGATGCTTGGCATATTTGTTTGATTTCGGCAAGATATATGACATTAGAGATGAAATCAACAACTTTTTCAGGCAAGCAGACCGAGAACTGATGCTGGAAATGTTTCAGGAAGTGCTTGCGGTTTGGAAACAGGTATAATTTTCCTCCAGGTGAGACACTTCTGTGTATACTAGTTAGATTTTCTTGTCACATACAGATCCAGTTATGCTGAAATTTAACTACATGTAAAATGATCCAGTAACTGTTAAGCTGTAAGATTATGGTTTGGTGTTGTGATATAAAACTTTGTTGTGATTATTTAAGAATTGTGTGGCTGAAGCTGTGAGTATTGGTCTATATTTTGGAAGCTTACTGGCCAAGTAATTAGCTAGAGAACCCAAAGAAACTGTGCTTTCATGAAAAAGTTGGTATTACTGTAAAATTCCTTTAAACAGTGTGTGAGAAATTTTCATTTTTCATTGTCTTATCAATTTGCTTTAATTTTAAACATATTTTTAGAATTTTTTAATAAACATATTTATTATTATTTTTAGCTTTATTAAGTAGAAAACATTTTTTAGAATTGAAACCAATGATCAAATTCTTGTGATACAAAATTAAACCCATTTTTCACACCAATTAGTCAGACACACGAGTTTGGCGAATTCGGTATTAAATTTAAACTGATTTGAAAATTTTAGTTCTGATTTAAACTAAGTTGATAACGAGAAATAAACTAAATCGATCTAAATTAAAAGTTACCGGTTGAATTTAACTTAAAAATATTAAAATAATTGTAAAATTAAATTTATTTTTTAATTTTATAAATTATAATAATAAAAATATAAATTTTAAAATAATTACATCGATTTAATTTTTTAGTTTAGTTTAAGTTTTATATTAGCTGAATTAATAATATTTATCAATTTTATAATATATATTTAAAAAAAAATCATTTTGGATGGATTCGCCCTACCATTGCACACAAGCTGTTACGATTTTCCTATTTGACCTGTAAATTACGCCGTTTAGTGATTATCCGAAAGCACGTATAAATATGTACGTACATACATACATGATCCCCGTATACTAATATCTCCTGCATGCATTAACGTTAAATATACCCTCCACCTTGTTTTTGAATTGAATCTCATCACGCATCCAATCTCACCCTTCTTTGATCACGAAACCCTAATTTATCAAATCCGTCCGCATCTAAAGCGTAATCCACGTTATTTCACGTATTTTAAACCTTATTTGTCCGTTAATTGACTGATAAAAGGCACCACTCTTTCCCGTTAGCTGTTTTTTTTGTCTCATAATCATGACTTTATTTTTGTCATTTTATTTATTGTTGTTGTTTGATTATGCTGTTTGCGTCAATATTTCAACCTGCATTGTATCTTCTGTGTTTTTGTGGGTTCGTCTGTATGAATTTTGAGAAATTTTCAAATTTATTGAAATATGTTATTTATTTATTGTAGTTTTGGATCGTGTGTACTTGCTACATTATAACGATCAGATCTTCTGTTTGGGGTTTTTTGGTTAGATTGATTAGAATTATGGCAGCTTCTGTGCCTCCGAGGGCTCCTGGGCCTCCATTTGGCCAACCACTTCCTTTTTCCCAATCGACTCCATCCTCTCCTGGCGTACCCGTTAGTTCGCGACCATGCCCGCCCCCAGGTGCGCTTACAAGGCCTGTAGGGCCTCCACCATCGACATTGTCCCAAAATATGCCCCCATTAACACCTAGTGGTCAACCTGTCAGTCATTCACCACCTTTTGGATCTAGACCACGGCCTCCCTTGCCAAATTCAATGGTTACTTCATCCATCCGGCCTTCTGGTTCAACACCTGCTATTGCTTCGCAGTCTATGGGTTATATGAGTGCTTTAGTTTCAGAACCAATGCCACCTTCGGGTGCTTGTCCATGTCATACCTGGTCATCTTTGCCTTTGAGTAGTGGTCCAGTTGTGCCACCTTTTAGTGCATCTGGAGGTCCTGTGACTGTGAGTAATGTACCAGCAGCATTTTCTGGACCTCCATTTGCTCCAGTTAGCAGTGCCCCACAACCATCTGTTGGACCTTCAACAATAATGGCATCAGTGCAGGCCCCTACGCAGGCACCAAGGGTGCGTTCCATCTTGGGAGTTTCAGCACTTAATGCCCCAGCTGATGCTCCCTTGCAACCACCGTCACCATTTTCTGCTGCTCCTCGAGGCATACCACCACCCCCCCGTTCACTCGATGGACTAAATACAGGGCCAATGCAACTGCAGCAGGTAATCATACAAAGTTGAGGAGAGGATTTTCCTTTTGTGTATTGAAATTCTGGTTCAAATGAAACACATTTTTTTTTATTTATACTCTGAATTTGGAAGACTATGAATTGTTTTAGGTGACTCCTGCTCATTCAGTTCCTGGTTCTGCACAATCCCCAGGATCATTTGGAATGCCTCCATCACTACCAAGTCAATCAATGACTACCATATCCCCTCCTATGGGCCAAACTGGAACCTACGGGACAGGGTCATCAAAGGTTGATCCTCATCAAATACTGAGGCCTGAACCAACTTCCTCAGTAATCATATATGAAACACGTCAAGGAAATCAGGCTAATCCTCCTCCGGTATATTATGTACTTTCAATCAAATAGAAGGAAGAAATTACTGGATTTGATTTGCAATTTGTTTATTTGTTCTGAATATTTATATGCAGTTAGCTCTTCCTTTTTCCTCCTGGTTTCTGTGTTCCTGTGATTTTATTAAATTTCTTATATATGATATTGTCCATTGCAATTTTCTGTTCTCTTATTATTTTTTGAAGGCTGCTACAACTGCCTTCATTACAATAGACAAAGGGAATTGCTGTCCGCGATACATGAGGTGCACAATCAGTCAGGTGGTGATCAAATTTACAATCTGCATGGGATACGGTTATTTTTGTGTGCTGTGATATCTTTTTTAGAAAAATGTTGATCTCTGTAATATTGAACAGTCGTAAAGAGATCAATTTCATTGAACATCAATAAATATTGTTTTAAATGAAATTAACAAATTATCTTTTTACCCTCTTCTCTTTAATGCAACAGGTCCCATGCACAGCTGACCTTTTGGCAACCTCAGGGATGCAGTTGGCCTTGTTGGTTCAACCTTTGGCCCTTTCTCATCCATTTGAGGAGCCTGTGCGGGTAATGCATGATTTTGATGAAATATAACTTTAATTAGGGATGATTCCATTATGTAGTTACATATATCATACAAAATGATAACTTTTTCTTCTGTTTCTGTTATGAATTTCACTTGTTATAGATTGTGGACTTTGGGGAAAATGGTCCTGTTCGATGCTCTCGTTGCAAAGGATACATAAATCCTTTTATGCAGTTCATTGATCAAGGAAGGCGCTTCATCTGTAACTTGTGTGGTCAGCGTAAATCATTGTTGTACTTTTATTTTCATTATTCAACATTTTGGTGAATAGTTCATGTGTTGCATTTGGTTTGTTTGTTCTGTTTTGTTGAGCTTACTGTCTTCAACAGTCCTACTTATTCCCTTGTTTTTTGCTCACTTTTTGGGAAGTTTATTGACTCTCTTTCTTGGATTTAACTGTTAATCCCAGTGGTGTAAATATTTGTTTTTCACTAAGGTGCCTTATAGATCATGATGTTTCATGCTTGTCAGCTTCAGCTTGTTTAAACTTACGTGGTTAATACAGGTTGTGTAACTTCTATCAAGGATAACTTCACTCCTAGGGTTAATAGCTCTTGGAATTTGTTGAGCTTTTAACATATAACTGCCGTCTGTTAAGGTGGTGAAATAATCCACAAGGCCTTTATTATTATTATTTTTTTGAGCAGGATTTACTGATGAGACTCCTTGTGACTACCATTGCAATCTAGGTGCAGATGGTAGGCGCAGAGATGCTGATGAAAGGCCTGAGCTATCCAGAGGAACTGTTGAATTTGTTGCTTCAAAGGAATATATGGTCAGTTAATTTGACAGGTTGTCCATATTGTCTTGTGACCTTTCTATTCTGACAATGAGTTTAGTCCTGACAGTAGGACACTATTGATGTTGTTGGGTTCTCAGTGTCTTCAATATCAGTCATTGAAAACTACATATGCTTGCATACATTTACAGATGCAAAGATTCTCTCATCTGAATATCCAGCTTTAGCTTATGATCTGCACTTATCATGATCATTTTGTGTGATATTATATCACCAAAAGCTACTTTCTTTTTGCTATGATCTTTCTCTCTCTTTCACCATCTTCATTTTCTCTATCCAGCTCTTTAATTTAAAGTTTTTCACTTTTTATTGTCTTCTTTGGTTCATAGGATAAGTAATCTTTTGTGTTGCATGTCCCATTTGCAGGTTCGTGATCCAATGCCAGCTGTTTATTTTTTCCTCGTTGATGTGTCCATAAATGCAATACAGACTGGTGCAACTGCTGCAGCTTGCAGTGCAATCAGTCAAGTTATTTCTGATCTTCCAGTGAGTTTCAAACCTAATCTTGTTTAGATTGATTAGTTTTTTTGCAAGCATAAGTAATAATTTTATGCTTATTTTTAATGTGCATGTAAGTTTTTAAACTAAATACTCAGGGAAACCCTTGTAAGGTTTTACATAAAAGGACTTTCTCACTTTGCTAAAATTTACATAAATACCTAACATATGTTTTTGAACTTGGGGAAAAATGGCACTTATGGGTCTGTAAATATGAAATGTTGCAAAATGTGGATCTCGTATAGTTGCAGTGGTTTCATTAGAGATAACATGCACTCTCAAGTTCAAAATGGCTGATGTATTGATTTATTTTTGCAGGAAGGTCCTTGGACAATGGTGGGAGTTGCTACATTTGACTCAACAATTCATTTTTACAATTTAAATCGTGCATTGCAGCAGGTTAGTTGTTTGTTGAAACTCTTTCCCCTGTTCTCTACAGTTAAGTTGCTGGCTTAAAATTACCTGTCTTCATTTCTTATGGTACTCAATGCTTTTTGATTGGAAAAAAATTCCATATACTTTTGTTTGGAAAGTATAAAATTCAATGTTTTTTATTCATCTAAAGCATGAGGATACTATTATGAATCTATGATTACAGATATTTGCAAAATTGGCTGAAATAGTTCCACAATTCTTAATGCTGTACTGGCAAGAAGCTTGCTTAGTGAAACTTTGAGAATTTGTACATGTAAAAGAAGATTCTTATTGATGCTATGGCTAAAAAAATTAATGCTATTTTGGTCCCACCCCTCCCCAATCTTATGAATTTCATATCCTTCATTTCGTGGCAGTCACTGGTTATGTATTCCACATTTATTTAAAAATGTTTGTTGCTGATTTAAATTTCCATTTGTATTGCAGCCATTGATGCTAATTGTTCCTGATGTACAAGATGTTTACACTCCTCTACAAACAGATATTATTGTTCAGCTGTCTGAGGTTAGGTCTAGACTGTGGGTTCTTTATGGTTTTTTGCTGTAGTTATAACTGGAAGTCAACTTGTTAACCATGTCTGATGATTGCATCTGTTCCTGTTTTGAGAAGTTTTGAATATTTATAGTAACTTTGGTATTGTTTTGAGGATGTAGTGCTGCCAACATTTAGGGCTGCTGCTCGAAAACATCCCAACAATGTTTCAGTACAATAAAACTGCAGAATCAGCTTTTGGTGCAGCAATCAAGGTATGCCATCTCTGGAAGTTTAAAGTATACATGCATTCTGTGAGCTTTATGCTTGTCAATTTGTTGGAGGTTAAGCATAATAAGTGCAGTGGGGGCATGTAAATGAAATGTGTTGTGGGTGTTCTGCTTCCTTTTGGCAGTGAATGGTGATGGCACAGGATAAGGGGAGATCTATACCACTTATGACACACCACTATATTCAACACATCCCAGTGGTTCTAACAATGAGTTTATTTTACTTAAATTCTTGCAATTATGTGCTATATAAGAGAATTTGCCTTTAAGGCCAATGCTGTACCAAATGTGTGGCAGCACTTGAAAGAGACTATCAAGGACTTGTTATGGGGTAAATGATTTTGACAGACGAGGAAATTGCTGGGAAAAATGCTTAAGGATGTAAACGTGAAGGAAAGGTGGGACAATATGGAGGTGCAATTAGGTGAGGCTGGACTTGCAGCCTGATTGGTCCTTGAGGTTTTATTCAGTAGTTGAATGCTTGATGAGTAAAGAGGCTGGGCTTTCAAATTTCAGCAGAGTGGTTGAAAAAGTCTGAAAGTTATCAATGGTAGATGGATATTTATTTATTCATAAACATCTAACGATTTTGTCCCTCTTTCAGGCTGCTTTTCTGGCACTGAAGAGTACTGGAGGGAAGATTCTTGTATTTCAGTCAGGCAAGCTCACAAATCTTCATATCCATTTCTCTCTGGCCTCAATATGTATGACGTTGGTCACATGTTTGTTTTAAGTTGGTCAGTGCAATCAATTATGCATATCCTATTCCATAGTTTTAACAGTTTTTAACCATATATATCTACAAAAGAGAGGATTAAAAGTCAATAGAAAACAGCAACACTTTGTTGTCATTGAAATTTAGTTTCTAAATTGAGATCTTTGTTTACGTTAAAGAGACAAAATGAGTTAGTTTTCTCTTGCCAAATGCTGTCACTTGATTATTTGACGCTCTGGAGGCATAGGAGGCTCAACTAGTTTATCCGGATTATAAACAAAATCTTTACCATGAATTAAAAGAAACACTTATATGTGCTTGATCTGGAGGAACTTGGCGGGATCTACACAACTTCAGTTTGATCACATGGAAGGAGGATGTGTTTCTCCAAATACTTTCTCGCAGGTCACAGCTAATGCACCTGTACATATTTTAACCTCCATCAAAATGGTGGTGTATGATGTGAGAATCGGAAGTTAAATCCCTTACCCGCTTTAGCCTTTTCCGTCAGTGAAGGAGCTAAGACATAGGAAGATGTTGGGGCATTACCTGCATGCTATTTGCTGAGATGTTGTATGGTCCAAAGAAAGATGCTCATTGAAGGCCCAGCATTGCTCAATATTGCAGTGTATAATGGGGGACTTTAACTAGAAGCCTAGTTGGGGCATGATTTCCACCCAGTGCATCCACTTCCCATATGGGAGTTTATTCACAGTAGAATAAAAGCTTCTGCTAATTTGTGCTGATAACTTGTTGGATGAGTCATACAACTTGCAAAAGTGAAGGCATCACATGCTTTTAAAGGACCAACCTTAACTACTGACAAAATAATTATATAAAATAAAGCAACCAAGAACCAAACCTGCTTTGAGGATTTTGTGATGCATTAATGTGGAACACACTATTCAACAAAAGCAACCTAATTTGTCCTGTTTGTCTTGGTTCTCAGTTTGAATTGAATCTGAGTTGCAGCCCTAGAATATGATGCTGAAAATATTACCAGAAAATTATTATTTTTTGTAAATCAAACTGTTTAGGTACTGGACTGGTTGCAATACAAGGTGGTACAAAGTCTGTTCATTAGCTTTGTCTTTCAGCCTGTAAACTTAAACTGGAACACAGTTGTGGGTTAATTTTTGTATCTTGGATTGACTTCTGGACCTGTTCATACACATTTGTAAGGATCTGTTTGCATGGTGTCAATTGTTCATGGTTTTTGCGGATCATGTCCACCTATCTATAAATCTCTTTACATTAACACGGGATATCTTATTCTTTTGAAAAGAAAAGAGAAAAGAGATCTGTGCATTTGGTTGTTTCGTGATTAATAACATTTTGGGTCATGGTAAGAGCATTGTCATTGAAGTCATGTGAAAAAAGAGCAGCAGAAGTTCCAGCTTCTTAGCACTCATTTGAGTTCTTGTCCAGAATCAAGAATTGGGATCTAGACTTCTGAGCTTGAGAGATTGGAGTTTCATGACATCAGAAAATGGGATTGTGTAGCAATTGAATGGTTTATGCATATAGGCTAGTTGGTTCGGCATCTTACTGTGTAAGTAAGAGGTCAATGGATCGATTCACCATCATACCAACCTTGGAGTGGTAATTTCTTTAATTTTCTTTTGTGCACGGGTGGGGTTGGGATTGGGTGTGTGGAAATGTTAAAAAAGGGGCAGATTGTCCAATCTAAATGCCTTTGCATCTTTTAGGAAAACTCAGGCTGTGTTTTCTTTGCCAGAAGGAAGCAAAATGGATGGTTTAGAATTTGGATGTCAAGTGACCAAAACTTTTTGTGTTCTTCATTCTAATTGAGCGAACATTGCATTGCAATTCAAGTTTATTTATAGTTCAAATTTAAATGAATACAAAGAATACACTCATACATGTATGTAAGTTGTGCGTAGAATCAAACCATTGTAAGTAAATGATTGCCGAGGTTCTTGTGCTATACTAGCCTTTTTTCCGTTGTGTTTTGATTATTGTACCATTTTGTGTACAGTCTTGCCGTCAACAGGCATTGGAAACCTATCTTCCAGGGAGGCTGAAGGTAGAACTAACATCTCTGCTGGGGAGAAGGTATAAATATTTCATATCTTTGTTTTTCTTGATGCTTATTTCTTCCAGGAGTAATAAACCTGCATTAGTCTTGCATTTACTGTAGAAGATGCATTAGGTTAGTCCTACTAACCAAACATGCATCTTTTGCTGCAGAAATATATTTATCTAGTTACGTTAAGTATGAACTGAACATTGTTTCTAGTCTTTCTTTGTCATTTTAAATTAACTGTGTAATTCATCTATGCTTCCTAGGACTGGGTAAAGAGTACGAGGCAAATGTGCTTGTAATGTTGAGACAGTTACTGCACTAAATGTTGGACTCAATGCACCCTGGCCCTACTGGATCTCTTTTGCTGTTTTACTTGCAATATACTTCAACATGCCTTGTGTAGCTATTGATTTCCTTTGAATACCCCAAAATTTTCATACTGTTTGAAATGTTCGACTGGAAAGTGACTTTTTTGCACAGCTTCTAACTTGAACTTTATTTCCTGAATGGGCATTTGCTTGTGTTCCTGCAGTTGAGAGGTTAACTTTTGGCTCATGTTCTGTGTTTCTGGTGAAATGAATTCAATAATAATGGGCATATAATAGTTAGTGTGTTAATTAGTTTCGTGAACTGCTTTTCTGTTTTCTATGTGTTTGTTATTTTATGGTTGGCAGGTTTAGCTCTTTATCTCATTTTAGAGAGATTATAATAAATTATGTCTCAATTTTTGTTTACAAAATAGTCATTATGTTATTTAGATGCATTTAAGTAATGGGAAAAAGTTCAATTTTGTAATCTATTGTTCAGTTTTCCACATTGGATTGTCTTAATTTTCCACCTACTTGACAATTTGTGAGTTCACTTGTTTTCTAAATAGATGCTTTCTTTCTTTTTATGGTGAAGTGTAAAGAAATTTTGGTCAACAGAAGATCATGTGTACTTTGTATTGAAAAATTACTTTATATATAATTTTAGGAGACCCATAAATTACTGCAACCAGCAGACAAAACTCTGAAGACAATGGCAATTGATTTGGCTGAGTATCAGGTAAATGCAAGTTATTTGGTTTTCTTGATTATGAGTGAGAGATGTTTACTCAAAATGCAGCCCCTGAAGCTGGTTGTGAGGTTGAGACTAACGTACTTTTGTCCAGTTTAATTCTCTATTTCAAACATTTTCTAGGTCTGTGTCAACTTATTTATCACCACACAAACTTATGTAGACATTGCTTCTATCTCTGTCATCCCAAGGACTACTGGAGGACAGGTATTAGTTAATGCATAGCTTTTTGGTTTTGGCTGTATTGTCAATTTTCTTGTACAGACAGTTTCTTTTATTATATATTGTAGTTTATCACATCAGCTTATGCATATCATGAACAAAAATGTAATTGTGCCTTTCTCAACCAACCTTGTTAGATGGTCAGATGAACAAAGTTATCATTTTATGGGTTACAAATGACTCACAGTGTAGAACTCACTCACAGTGTAGAAGTAATAGACCTTGCTGACTATCCAGTGATAATCCTTTTATCACTTGAATTAACTTATCTTTTAGCCCTTCCTATGACTGAAGAATTGAAAGTGTAACTGAATGTCAAAATATATTACAGTTGTAAATATGTTGTTTGCCCAGTGAATCCTTAACTTTCAGACTCGTATCTTTTTCTTGTTTGTGTGGGTTACTTCAGGTATATTATTATTACCCCTTCTCAGCTCTATTGGATCCTGCTAAGCTTTACAATGATCTTAGATGGAATATCACCAGGCCCCAAGGATTTGAAGCTGTCATGCGTGTGAGATGCAGCCAGGTATTATGTTTATGGTGTTGCAAATTTGTTGCCGGTTCTGTCACTATTAAGATGATAATTGCTGTTTTCTATGTAAGGTCATCATGGTAGTATGCCAACTGCTTCTTTTATGTTTACAGGGTATTAAAGTGCAAAAGTACTCTGGAAACTTTTGCAAAACTGTTCCTACGGACATTGACCTGCCTGGGGTTTGTACTCTTTCATTCTCTTCCACTAAAATGGCCAACTTTTTAAATTTGTCAGTCAATGATGCTTATGAATTTCTTTTCCATATCATGATTGATGTTGACAGTTACTGCAGCGATGTTATTGCAAAGAAGTTTGAACTATGATTTAGGGATACTGCAAGAAAATATTACTGTTATGTGCTGTGAAGGAAAATCAAACTCTTGTTATGGTTATTATTTAACCTAAAATCACAACCCAATTGTGTATAAATGTTCAACATTTAAACAACATTTAAAATGGGCAAGAATCGGCTATTTTAAGTCGACATTATGAGCCACTGACCTGGGCTATCACCTTGGAGACATACAACTTTTACTAATTTACTTATTTATGTTTAAGAACAATGAAGTGACTTGGAGTCCCTTAGTTGTAGGTCATTAGGGTGCATGAAACTGAATTCATCCCATAAACAATTAGAAACCTCCTCTCTTGTCCTGAAAAACATCACCATCTCTCTCCTTCCAAATCAATTGCAAAAGAGCAATGACAGCACACTTCCACAAAACTTAGTTCTTTTATCTGTACCAAGAACATTAATGTTCTTCATAAGCAAAAACTACACATGGCCAGAACTGCACAGTTGATCCTTTCTTCCTTGCATAATTTAGCCCACAAATTAAGCCAGGCTAATTGGAGAAAAGATGATTATTGCCCATTTATACAATAGTTCATTGACATATTTCTGACTTTAACTGATTGCATTTATCATAACATTGTAGAGTTTATTCAATCTTGACTAATCCTTTCAATTCTGCAGATTGACTGTGATAAATCCATCATGGTAACCTTAATGCATGATGATAAATTGCAGGATCGTTCAGAGTGTGCTTTCCAGGTTCCATTATAGCTTTTGTAGACTCTGTCACTTATTTTACTATTGAAAGGTGAATGTTTCTAGCCTTAACTTGTATTGCATCTTCTATTTTACAGTGTGCTCTACTCTACACAACTGTAGATGGCCAAAGAAGAATTCGAGTTACAAATTTATCTCTGCCATGTACAAATATGATTAGTAATTTGTTCTGCTCGGCTGACTTGGATACTCAATTTGCCTGTTTTTTAAAGCAAAGTAATTGGTTCTCTATATGTTCATGTTGTCCCTCATTTTATGCTTTTTTTTACTCACCAGCAATTTTTTAACTAGTATTCTGCTTACTTGCAACCAACAATTTAAAAATGCTGCTCTAATTTTATTTTTTAAACCAATATTCTACATTTCATGTTATAAATCTTGTAATTAAATATGCAAGAATGCTGATAATATTTTTTCAATTTACCCTCTATGTAGTGGCAAATGAAATCCCTTCCATCCCACTCTTGCATGTTAGGGAGCAAGTGATAAAGTTCTGCACCAACATTCTGGTTTCATATAGAAAATTCTGTTCGACAGTTTCATTAACTGGACAGCTCATTCTTCCAGAGTCCCTTAAGCTTCTGCCACTATACACCCTCGGTACGTTTCTTGCTGCATATAAAACTATAATTGGATATATAAATGTATACAGGGATATATTATTTTCAAGCTGAACTTTCTTATAATAAACTAGTCTTTTCTAAAGCAGTTCAAATGCTTTGTTGAATTCTTTTTCTTTTTCTTTTTTTGGTGTTTCTCTACAAATATAGAAGCACTATGGCTCTTATGCTGAAAAAAGAAATAGATAAGATGACTTGTTATGTGAAAAGATGTGGTGTAAATGAATTTTAAATTTTTTTAATTTCCTTATCAGAACTTCTATTTTAAAGCTTTCTGCTTTTGCTTTTAATCTTTAAAACATGATGCTTAATTGAATAATCATTGACCATTAACAAAAGGATAATTTTTTTCACCTTTCAAGCACAAATGTAGGCAACAAGAAACTTAAGATAAAAAAAGAAATTCGAGAGCCTAGAGGTTATGAAAAATTTTGTGTTCTGGAATGGTCCATTTTTTTTTCTTTGTTCTTTACCTTCTGTTTCTTCAATTATGCTTATGACTATGCTTATTTTAAGTTCTTGGGGCATTGTATTTTTGTAATTTATAGACTTCTAGATAGGGGTGTCAAAAGGACCAGTCCAGCCCAGCAAAAAAAGAAAGAGGCCCGGCACGATCCATAGGCCTCGGCTCTAATGGGCATGTCAGGCCGGTCTGTGAGTCTTTATAATTTTTTTAAAAAAAAATATTTTAATAAAATTCTATGTGGGGCTCATGAGTCTATGCCTGGGCCTGCATGCATGGCCCCTACCTTCCGACCCTGCCTAGGCCTGTGATGGGCTCGAGATGGGCTGGGATTTACTTTTAAAGGGCCATGCCAAGCCTGAGCCAGCCCGACCATTTAGACACCTCTACTTCTAGACATGGCTGTAATTTGGTCAATGGGTATGGTTGTTAATATGAATCTTGAATATTTCACAACTTTTCTATTGAATGCAGCGCTTGGCTGGTTGTAATTGAATCAATTACAACCATTTCTGAACGACTTTTGTGAATTATTTATTTTTCTGGTGGTCCCTTTTTTTTGCTCCAAACTTGGGTGAATTGCTTCGTCCTAAAACATGGGTCTTCGGAAAATAACATTGTCTTGGGTTGATAATACCGTACACCTTTGTGTCTTTTATGTTGGTGAATTGATTCATCCTAAAACATGTTGGGTCTTCTTGGGAAAAAAAAATGATTGTGCTTGGGTTGATAATTTATTGTGTTTATTTTTATCTTTTTCAGCATTACTCAAAGATACTGGGTTGCGAACTGATGGGAGAATTGATGATCGGTCCTTTTGGGCTAATCAAACTTCTTCCCTTTCTATACCTTTGACAATTTTGCTGGTGTTTCCCAGGATGGTACCCATTCATGACCTTAATTCAAAAGTATTGACCATCTAATCGGTTTTCATTTGATTTCGTATTCTTATTACACTCCTAATGGGCATTGGTGATTTTCTGTTTGATTGACAGGACGGGAATGGATCACATGTTCCTTCTAAAATTCCACTTTCCAGTGAAAATGTGAGTGCCAAGGGCATTTATCTTCTTGAGAATGGTCAAGATTGCTTAATATATGTGGGTAGCTCTGTGGATTCAGATATCTTGCTACAACTTTTTGGCATTTCCTCAGTTGATGAAATTCCTACCCAGGTAATTTCATTTTAATCGTTTCAAGAATCCATAAATTGTTGGGCAAAAGGACTTTGACCTTTTGGCATGGTTGGTTTTGTGTCCATCTCCAGATTAGATTGGGAACTTTACGCTTTTTTCCTCCTTTTTTTAAATAATGTTATGTAAAATTACAAAATATTAAAATCCATATATCAAATGGCGTGCATCCATTGCCCAAGCCAAGTTTATTGCTGTTGAACCATCCAGACACAAGGATTCTTTTTTTCAAAAATTTTGTATCATGTGATTATTTGGTTTGCTAAAAATAAGTACTTTTAGTAAGTGATATGTACCAGAAAAAACTGGGATTAGTTTTTGCCTCTGTAAATTTTTAATCCATAACTTGCACCCTATGTGTGTTCAGTTTATGCTGCAGCAGTACGACAATCAATTATCAAAGAAATTCAATGATGTTGTAAATGAGATAGGTCGCCAAAGATGTTCCTACCTCCGGTATGCTTGATTCTGTTTGTTAGATTTTCTTTTCTTTTTTTTTAAAAAAAAAGGTTTGATATCTTACCAAGTGAAATGATTCCCAACCGAATGCATTTTTCAAATCTTTTACTTTCTTGCAGCATGAAGTTGTGCAAGAAAGGAGATGCTTCAGGTCAGTGCCTTATAATCCTTTTATGCAAATTTGGAAGTTTTAATATGCTGCCAGACAAGTCCTCATTAACCTTTTATGCAAAAGTCATCCGAATTCTTTTGAACTTGGACTCATCTTATGTTGTCCTTTTTCTGTTCTGCCATTTGTTGTAATCTTATTTTTCCCTTTTGTATAATCTTATTATTTTGTGGTACGAGCTTCTTAAGACCTTCTCTCTTATCACTGTCGTCTTAGTATCAGTTTGAGGTTTTTAATGATATTTTACCCTTGGATACCAAAAAGGATCGGACTAGATGAGTAGGACCCTATAAGTTGACACCTTATTGGCTAACCTATCTATTAAGTTGGCATCTTATTGGCTGACCGACCTTTTGGGCAGTTATTTTCAACCATAAAACAAAGTATTTTATATAGATTGATGGTCCAAGAAAATTGGTGTCAAGTTGCCACCTGCAACTCACTTTATGGAGGCGTTTGATCCCTTGGTGTGTCTGGGGAAGAATTCTCCCAAATAATAAATTGTCTAGCTGAAATCTCCTGAGAATAGACTTTTAGAGTGTGCTATAATATTTTTGATATAAATTTCTGGCACAACCTTGACTAATATGTCATTTTATCTATGTCAATTCAAAGTTCATTTTAGTGTGGAACTGTATAATAATGTTTCTAAATTCTTTTACAGTGGCTCATATTTGGTTGAATATGTAGCATGCCTACTACATGATAAATTTTATCGTATTCTCTAATGATCCCAAGGTTTCGATAAGAGAGGCCAATTACCCACCCAGTTTTTGATAATTTCCGTTGATCTTTTTCTTTTTCTCCGGGAATGTTGTTCTTTTCACATATGATAGAAGACAAGCATCCCAGTGGCCCCTCCTATGCGGAATTTCTTGTACAGATTCATCGAGAAATTCAACGGAAACTGACATCGTAATTTTTGCCTCGTCAGTTTCGGTCATGATATGGTAAGTTGCAACTTCTCTTACGACCGGTAAAGAAAGAATCCGAATGATTGATCTAAGTCTAACCTAGGTCGAGTTTCTTGTAGATAATTAACAGCACATAAATTTCTTTAATACCAGCAGATGATTCACAGTTCATCTTACAAGTTTTTGGTCATTTTTTGTGCACGCTCTTACCCCGGTGGAAAGCAAAACCGAGCTGAGTTTTCCGTTTGAGTATGTTTTTGTTTTCCTTGTGGTTATATCCATTTTCTTTTAAATGATTAAATATCTCTGTATTTAGACCAAAGTTCATTAATTTGGTGCAAATAGCCAATAAATACCCAACCACATTCTAAATCTTCGTAATTTTTCTTTCCTTCCTTGGCCTCACAACGACACCGGACTATTAGGAGTTAGAAAGAAAAACCCAGAACCCTCCAGCAAACTCCATCATCTGTAATTCTCGAATCCTTTGTACACGGTAAAACTCAGGCACCCAAAATCAAAGGAAAATCGAGATTAAAATTCAATAACGTTAAAAAAAGAGAAAAAAATAAAAACAAAAACAGAAATGTTCTTCTTCTTCGTTGGCGGAGTTAATCAACAGGTTGGTCGGGTTCTGAAAACCGGTGCGGGCATGTGCATCGTGGATCAAGAGCGGATCTCGTTGAATACGAGAAAGTCTTAAAAGTTGTTTATTGTTCCCGTTTGGAAATGGCCGGGCAAAGAACAGGCGATGTTTTGTAATAACTGTAATCTCTTTTTTCCTCCGGTAATTTCCCTCGACTGATGTCGAAACTCTGCCGCCGTCTGCCGTTTCTGATGTTTTGTGGTGTCGCTCTCGTGACCGAGTTGTTGAACCCGAGTTCAGTTTCTGCCCCTTCTACGGTTCTGCTCTGTAATTGTAAATTTGTTCTCGTTTTTGGATTTTGGTGTGGTCAGTCGTGAATTTTGTGAATGTAGGTGTAAGGTTTTATTTCTTTCATGAACAAGAATGGAAGTTTTTATTAGGAAACTGTGAATAAAATGGGATTCGTCTTCTTTAATAGATTTATTCGATATTGCATTTGCTTGTTCATAATTTTGTGCACAAGAACAATGTGGTTTGTTAGTACAATAGAGTTAGGGATCTATTTGTCATAAATAAATAAATTATGCCCTCATTTTAATAATATATAAAAGCAATAAATTGAAGACTCAGATGTTACCGTTCCACCGGAGAATGTTTAGGCGAGCTACTGGTACTGATGGTATTGAAAGTTTTAAAAATGTTGATTGATTTCATTTCTGCAGTCTTTTTCTTCTTTGGCACAAAGCACTTGTACAGGTTATCATCTTTCGCAAAGAGCAACTGCAAAGCTTGGATTTTCATTGAACACAGTGACGGTATAATAAAATAGAGATCACTCATCAGCCAGGAAGAAGGAAAAAAAAGTATGACACTGTACACGAAAACAATAAATGCACAGCTTCACTAGAATTGTACACCTATGTATGCGTAGACTCACTTTTCTGCCTCAGATAAATTCACACTTTCCGGGATGTCTCATGAGTATTCCTACGAGAACACCAAAACCAAATCCGGTAACTTCCATGGCTAATGGTTGATTATTTGCAATCCTTGCTCTCGAGAGTGGAGTTGAGATGGAGATCTTTGGTTGTGATGTGATGTGCACAGAGAGAAGCCAATTCATATGTTGGACGTAAAATTTACATTGGCTTAGTGAAGGGTAACTGCTTAGCTCCTTGTTCCAAAGCTTTTCTCCACAATCTATACCTTACCCCGAGTTTGTCATAGCCTACCGGCAAATTCCAGACGTTTGCCCCGTTAATCATTCGCTCTTGCTGGCCAACGACAAGTCGTAGATCCTCGTTCAACACCTGTGTTGATTGATTTCAAGAAATTAAGAAAGCATTTCTTAGAAAAGAGAAACATGAATGCACAAGCATGAGCTGATAGGAACAACTCTTACCTGTTCTGCAAAATACCTCCATACATATTGCATTAAAGGAATGTGCTTCAGCACGGGAGCAAAATCCAGCGACATTCGGTATAGTAGCCTTGTTTTCTTTGGTGACGAAGGTAAGCAGACATGAAGTTGGTGAAGATGTGTTGCACACTGCCGGGTATCTTGTCCCTCCAATTTTCCCGGCTTTGAGATACCAATGGTTGATAGTACCATACATGGTGGTCGGAATTCCATATCTATTGGATAAGGGTCCCAATATCCTTGGAGACCGGATGCAGGTGTCAAAAACTTCACCAAGCTGAGAATACATGCCGTGCATGAAACAACCAAACAAGAAAAGTGAATCCACTTTGCCCCAGACAAATAGAATCTTTCAAAATTTTCCAATTCATAAATTACAGTGAAGATCATTAATTTTACAAACCTGGGAACACTCCATCCCTTGGCAAAGGTGGAAGTGTGGGTAAACGGTGCATGTGCAAGATCCAAAAGGTTATCTAGAAGTAGCCCATGTTCGATGGGAAGTTCCATGACGATCTGCCATTCAACAACACAAGATAAGAGAGGAGACATATCTTTCATAAAACCAAGCTACCAGGACACAAGTACTTCTTGCATTCATAATTATCTGAAACAACTACAATGCCTTTATATGATACCTCGGCATGGATTTCAAATCCTGAAGGCGGCAGTAAACAAGGAAGAGTGGCCGTCGGAGGGTCATCACCGGGCCAAATCCATATCATTCCCTCTTGTTCAAAACATGGCACTGATTTTATCTTAACATTAAGCAAACGTGTAGATGGCATTTTCTCGCATTTCCCATCTGTTGTATATTCCCACCCTGATATTTATCAGCAACAAATTTTTCATGGGTCAGTAAATTTCATGACAAGACTTGTTTAATGTCAAATATATGCATGTAATTAATACTGACCATGGTAAGGACATTGGATACGGCCTTCATTTACTGAACCGAGGTGAAGCGGACATGCTCTATGCGCACATGTATTCTGGACACATCCGGGTTTCCCACCTTTACCCCGAAAGATAACCCATGGCTCCTCAAAGCAATCAATTGGAATCTGAAACATAAAGGTGCTAGGACACTTGTCAGAAAAATCCACTAAGTAACTGGTTTCCATATAAACTTGTTAAAGCATATGGAGCTAATCTACTGTGGCGATGCAACAATATTAATGTAACCAAAGGCTAAAAAATGTGTAACCCTTGTTATCTCAATTATTTCACTTTCCCAAAACACGAGCTTTGCTTACATTGATTAAGAAGCAAAATATTGATAGACATACCATTGTATCAGCCTTGAGATCAGTGGAGAAAGCAACTGGGTACCAAAAGTTCTTTAAGCGGGAATTGTAAGATTGAACTGGACCTGAAATGTTCAAGCTTTTCTGGGGCAATTTTCCCTTTACAGTATCCAGAGACTGCATAGAAGTACTTGGAGAAGTGCTCATTTGCTCAGTTTCAGAAGTACTTCTATCTTGTAACAGCCTATCATTAACCAATTCTTCCATGTAAGCTAGTTTATCTAAGGCAGTGGCAACCCTTGCTTCAGATATATGAACCTGTTGTTGGTCATGAGTAAATTGGTTATGAGATAACAGTTATAGAGTAAGCACATGATCAAAGGGGCAGAACATAGTAGTGGGTTTCTTTTAGCTTCTCGGTGATGTATGTCCTAATAGACTAATGAAAGGTGTAGTAGCAGGATGCAATGACGATGACTGCTTCAGTCCAGTTGGATGTTTAGTTATCGAGAAAATGAGCCAGCCAAAGAGAGCTTGAAGAGAAAATTGTTTTTTGCCAAACAAGTTGTACTTTATATCAAATTTCCTGAATGCCAACAAGTGTAAATAGCTTCTGTTCATAGTCAAGTCAACAGGTGAGGGATTAGTGCATTTACAGAAGCATCCTCTATATTTCTTAACAGTAACAATTGTGTCCTTGAAGTAAATGTGGAGTCAATGAAAATTGCTCCAGGAAAAAGCATTTCATTCCACATAAGTCACCGACCCTAATTATGAAGAGCATTTACAGTAATTTGGTATAAATGAAAATTAATGTTGTCTGCTAATTTTCCAAACCTGATTATGTGCTTGAGCTAGTTCTTCTTGCAACCCTGCTAGTTCTTTCTTCATGGTGCCAATTGACTTGTAATCTCGCGCCAAAGGATTGAGAACTTCCACAACCTACACCAATGTTCATAAATGTGAGAACTGGCAGGAGGAAGCAACCAAAATCCTATCATGATATTAGCCATATGATAATATCAGTTCAATTGATCATGTTCACAACTTGTGAGATAAAATACCATAATAACACTAAGCATACATAGCTATATAATTGCAAGAAGTAATTATAAACATTTGAAGGAAGTTCAGAAATAGCTGAGACCTTTTCATGGAGGAGCATAATTGCAAGCACATCTTGTCGAGCCTTCCAATCACAGTACTGAATATCATATCTAGCTACTTCGAGAGCTTGGTTCACATCCAAGAACTTTCCCTTGCATTGTGGGACTTTAGACCTCGGATACTCCACATCAAAGAGTGTGCTCCATGCACTCTTCTTATCTACCAATCCCCCGTCCTCCCCAAATACAGCAAACACCCTAAATCCTCCTCGAACGCCCTGAAAACCCACGAGCACGTTAAGCTCACAAATGCTCTTTCTTTTTCCGGCTAAATCAATGACTCGTTTAAAAACATAATACTTCAAAGTCTTGCTGCTATGTAGATAAGATTTTATAACGAAGACTAATAAAAAATATCATCTGTTCCATATTAGTGTCACAATCTAAGCTAAAGAAGCCAGCCAACAAGACAAACTTTATCCTCTTGATAAATTTAACAGTACAAGAATCATATATTTTTCCTACCTTCTGCCACTTATAAGTCACAATGAAAGCAATAATTCAATGATCTTAACTCTCAATATTAAGCAAACGAAGCGGCAACAAAGATAACAAGTTGGGATTGATTTGAGGTGACGCGATGAGAACTAAAACTATAAGATGATCTAAGTTATACATTCATGAATATAGAAAAAGAAAAATAAAAGTATATCACATATTTCTGTTGGGTTGGTTCCTCCCCAACAATTTCAAGCTTCAACAACGCTGACAAAAGCTAATTTTAAACTAAAACTAAATTTTCTTCCGAATTTCAACGCTACCCAGATAAATAAATCATTTAAAAAAGGAAACCTTCTTGGTATTAATCTTCGCCGGTCTACACAGAGAGATTGGAAGAGACAGAACTGCGGCAGTAACGATGGTGGTCATGGCGTTTGCAAAGCACGCGCTTCAGAGGGAGAGAAAAGAAGGAAGTAAGAAAAATGTAAGCAGATCTGGCAAGAGAGACTTATTTTTGGGATTTCGTTGATAAGAGGTTGGTGTTCCGCGCGATCTCGGCTGTCCTCCTGCGGGAAGCCACGTGGATAAACGTGAACACTTCTGTTGTACACGTGGCGTCTTGTGCATCCACATGCTCTATTGGTCTGCGAGAGAGGGTCGCGAAACTTGTGGGGCCCTTTATATCTTCGATTGCTGCCAGCTCGGATTGTTGAGATTACTTTCTCTATCTTACTATCTGCTTTCTGAATTTTGTTTGTCGTGTTTTGGTGTTTTCGGCTTTAGGATTCTGATATCTGTGTCTTTATTTTTTCATATTTTAAAAATAACTGCATATTTATCTATTTATATCAAATGGGTCCCCAAATAATAAATTCAAATGAGTAGCGGTGTGAAGAACAGTGAACCAATATAGCCTGAGAGGTCACGTGAACTTGAAAGTTCAATAAACCAACAAATCAACATGAAAACATAAATATTTATTTATAAAAAAATAAATTAATATTTTTTATTTATTTTTTATAAAAATTATATTTAATGATATTTTTAATTACTTAAAAAAATTTTAAAAATCTAAAACTTAGAATATGCCTGTGATTGATGGCTTGAGGTGGAGTAAAGTTACACAAAGGGAAAGGAGGGATTTGGGTGCTTCACATGCTTTTGGAATATGCTTAGACACTATTTAGTTTGTGAATGAGATCACTTGGTACTATAAACATTTGGCCACATGATATGCTAACAAAGTCTAGGGATATTTTCGGAAACTTCTTCTTCATTTATTGATAATTCTTAAAATTTGAAGTCAATAATGTTTTATTTATCATGTTAAAATAAAAATATATATATATCTTTATCAATGCACGAAGCATAATAATATTACCGAGTCATTCATTGATAACAATTTCATTCGCAAATTTGCACACCCACCAATATTTATTTTAATGAAACGAATTTAGTATATTTTTTAACAAATTTGAAAAAAAAATTAAAAATTTTATCAATTTGAGTATGGATATATGTGTAAATAAATATCAATTAAGTATTTATTATGTTATTTTGTATATTATTATTTTATTTTTAATATATATTTTTATTCAAAATTTATTTTATCTATCATTAGTTTTTAAAATTCTTAATTAAATTATAACTCTAACTAAATATATAAACAATTTACCAAAGAGCAATAAATAAAAAAATGAAAAAGAATTACTTTGATTTACACATTAATACGCGCGCGCATATATATATATATATATATAATTGTTTTAGACTTGATTAAATAGTAGAAAAAATTTTCAAGTGGTAACTTTTTTTTTCCCAAGTTGTCAATTCTCTTGTTTTCTAAATTGTTATGCATTTACGGGTGTAATTTTTAGATTATTTCACAACGAGTTAAGACCAAAATAAAAAAATGTAAATTTGATTATATAGGATAATGTAATGTAATTAGGGTATAATTTAGAAAAATACAATATACTATTTGAGGGTTAATTAATTTATCTAAACTAATGCTAACTTTATAAATTACTATAATTTAAATTATGAAATTATGTTTTATACAAAGAACTAAAATATAGTATTATTTGATTTTAGAATAAAAAATTTTATTTTAAATTTAAATTTTCTATTTTAGCATTAAATAAAGTTTTGAGAGTCCTTTTTTTATAATTTTTTAAAAATATTGAATGAATATTTTTTTAATCACTCTTCGATATTATGTAGTTTTATGTATATATTTGTATAGTAGTTATGTACTTATTTTATAAAATTATTGTAATCAATTTTATTTAATATTAATGAATTTAATATTTTATATAAATCATATATTTTATTTTGAATTAGTAGTAAAAATTTATTTATTTAATTAAATATACTATAATTTTAAATTTAATATTTTATAATAATATAAATGCACATTAAAAAAATAAAATCTCGCTAATAATAAAATGTCAAATTCACTACAGATTTTGTACAAATTTAGTATTAAGTTTTTGTGATGGATGCAAATGTGAGTTTGGAGATATCCATTTCAAATCCGATCTATTGTCATTCCCAAACTCGTTCTTTAACATATAATTATTTATTTTAATTTATATATTTATTATGTTATCTCATCATAAATAATTGAAAATAAATAATTTTATATTTAATTTTACTTATTTTAATAGGACACTAATTAATTGAGAGGAAATTAAGTTTTTTTATCTTTAAATTTCACAATTTGAAGAGTTTGAAAAAATGTTATATTCATAATTTTTTTTAACTTTTATATTAATTATTTTAAATTTTATGTTCGTACTTTTAATTTTTTTTTATATTATATATTTTAAATGATTTACGTTCGTTGATTTATATTTTTATTTATTTATTTTATTTAAGATGTTGAAAATTTTAAATTTAAAAAAAATTGTCACTCAAAGTGCAACAAACTAATTTAAAGATTGAAATTTGGATTTTAAATTTTATGTATTAAAATATTTTATTAAAAATTACTAGTATTAAAAAATAACAATTTATCTATTTAATCGATCGAGCTAATGTAATTAGGGGAAAATAAAGGGATTTAATTTTATTTATTTATAAAATTTTAAAATATAATAAAAAATCAATAAAAAATTATTGTACCGACGTTGCACCATAGCATCAATGCACAACGCGCTTTATCGTTCCATTAACTCACCATCGTCTCAACGACACAAAGGGAAAGCTTCGTTCAAGCTCCAATTCTGGGTCTACACTGAATTAATAGGTAGATTTTTGTTTTCAGAGCTTCTTCTTCAATGGCAAGAACAAGCACCAAACAGAGCGATAAGAACAAGACGGGTGTTTTCTTTTTAGCCACTTTGCTTCTCTGGTCGGTGTCTGTTTTGTTCGAAATTCTATTCAACAAGCGCAAAGAACTTCTCTTTATCGTCTCTGCTGCTTGTTTTTACCAAATAGCTAATTGGCTTATCCGATTTTCAATCTCTCGAGATCCTCTGTTTGTCAACACTTCCGTCTCTCTTCTTCACTCCACCGTCACATCCGGTTCAGGTTCTAATATTTTGCTTGTTTTCGAAATCTTGTTTTAGGTTTTTGCTTCGTTTGCTGAAATGGGTATCTGGTTATTTTTTGTTTATCAATTCTTTTTGTTAATGCTATGCTATGGCGTTTGTTTATTCTTGATGTTTTGTGATTTTGGAGAATGGTTTTGATTTTTCAGAAATGAAATAATTGTTGCCAGATTGCATTTAACTGAAGGGGAAAGTAATTATTTTTTGGGTGGAAAAAGACTATATAAAAATGCTGAGTGTATACGTGACAGGATGTATGAAGGGAAGTGCTTGGCTCATGAAATTTTGGTAAAGGTGTGAATGTTGTGTAGTCGCTGGCTTTGGAGTTGGGATCAATGTTCTTGCTGTTGGTGTTTTTATTGGTTATTATCAGCATGGAGGTGAAGGTGAAACTATCTAAGGTTAAAGTTTGGAGGATTTAGTCAATCTTCATAAGCTTCTTGATATGTGTTGTGAAAATGGCATCATTAGAAATTATACTGAAAATAAACAAGACATCTTCATAAGCTTCCTATTCAATGCCTTTGAGAGTCTGATTGCCCGTACAAGCTGCATTGTTTCCTGTATAGTTATTTCTCTCTAACCAAATTGTTCGATAGCTAGGCATGTTATTATAATTTAGGAGTTGGAGAGATCAAAGATGTTTGTATAAATTTGCAAAAAATTTAGATGATCACATTCATGGCCTACGTCTTGTTAGATGTTGATGCCATTGAGTTTTATAGCCAATTTTAAAACTGGCTATACAGCATTGTTTCCTGTATAGTTATTCCTTTAGAGAAATGTTTAAAACTGTGATGGAAGAAAATATGCAATAATTGATTCTAAACACTTTGTCAGCAAGCGTGAGAAGAATCAAAATTCAAGCTCAACAAAAAAATTTAAAGCTGATCTCCTGGCACAACTTAAACAGAGTTTAACAAATACAGCAAGCTGGCGTTCATCATATTATAAAACTGGTTTATGCATTAATATTTTTTTGATTAGATTTTATTTCAACTTTTTTATAATTAGTATCCTTTATCAAGTGTATATCTATGTTCCTTGCAGTGGTGTTCATTTTGGTTAATCAATGTCTAAGAAACGGTTCAAATGGTATGTTTGAGCACTCAGAGTTGATTGGTGATGCTTGGCCATGGGCATATCCCGCTTTGTGCTTCTCATGTGGTTACTTTGCTTATGATCAGTTGGATATGCTGCTCTATCGATTATACGGCGGTTTGATCCCTGCCATTCTAGTGCATCATCTGCTGCTGCTCATTTGTTTTACTCTTGCTTTGTATCGAAATGTCGCCATCAATTACCTTGTTCTCACTCTCATTTGCGAGGTACATATCCAGTCTCTGACCGGAAGAAGAAGTTGTATATTGTATGATTTTTTTTTCTTTATTGTATGTGTAATCTCTCCATCTGTTGGTTTTTTTTTGTATCATTTAATCATAATGTTGTATGATCTGGAGTGTGAAATTCATTTTTGTGATACAGCTACATTCCATCTTTTTACATGTGAGAAAAGTGCGACGGATGGCTGGTATCCGCAATGCCAAGAGTAGAATTGTAAGAGTAGAATGGACTCTCAATTGGTTCACATTCTTTCTAGCAAGATTTGCCTCTCATATTTTGATCACAATCAAGCTAATCAGAGATGCTCCCAAATTCGAAAAGGGTATAGAGTTGCCACTTGCTTTGTTTGGGATGGCTGGCATGAATTTGCTTAATGCTTTTCTCGGCATAGATCTCCTCCATGCTTTCCGAAGGGAGAAAAATCCCCAGCAGGTGGCGAATAATCATCATCAGGAATGACAAAAAGAAGACCAAAGAAACAGTTGTTATGTATCTTAAAAGATTTCCATTCTTTCCATTGATTTTATATAGTAAGCCAAACCTTTTATCCCACTCTGTATTTCTACTGCCAAAAAGGAATACCTGTCATTTCTGTAAAGTTACTGAATGTTTGATTCATTTCAAACAATCCCCCATCACCAGAATACGATAATGCAGATTATAATCTCTTTTCTTTTTTCCTCTTCCTATAGATGACTTTACAGTCAGGAATCTGTCGGGAGTTTTGATTTATACGCTTCTACCGTAGTTCGGAGATCTATATTCTTATATAATGCAGATGACAAGAGTAATTGTTTCAAGGCTGGCTGCTTCTATCTTTCTGGAAATCTCTCTGCTCCGACAAGGTGTAACATTGTTAAGAGTCATTACACAAAGTTTGGTTTTAAATACGTTTGATATTAAGATCTTGTAACTTTTAATTCACAACTTGTGTGGAATGAAATCATTTTGTCGTTGTAATCTGCTTGCCATGGAACCTACTTGTCAGGATTTCTGACACACTGTCGTATATCTGTAAACAGAACTTTGTATTTTCATTTATAATCTCCTGTATGATTCAATGAATAAAATCTTGCGACATTGTTGTTTTATTCTTCTTTTTAGCAATTGGAAAAGACAAAAAAAAATGGTGTCGTGCAATTTTAGGAAGAACAAAAGGTCAAGACAGCTCTCCGCTTCAGATTGTTGCAGCTTGAGAAGAAACATTAGTTTATTATATATTGTCGTCAAATAATGCAAGGGGTGGTGGCGCAGTTGGCTAGCGCCTGAGTGATATCCTGAGGTCGAGAGTTCGAGCCTCTCTCACCCCATATTTTGTCTTCATTAATTTCTAGTTTCATGATCTTGTCGCTTGAAACTGGCTTTTGCTCTGGTCAGAACTTTTGGGTTCCTTGAAATGAAAGCACTCACGCTTAGAAGTTAGAATGAGTCATCCCAATTTGAAGTATCCAGAGACAAAAGTAATTAATCAGCACTACTTTGAATGAATATCTGAACTTTGCTTGATAATTTTTTATTCACAATCCAACAAAAACAATGGTGTAAAAATGGAAGAAAACAAAACAGAATAAAATAATTACTGCTGATCAAACGGCATTTAATCAGCGTCTCATTCTAAGTGATAGAAATCCTCTGTTTACAAATCAAATGTTCAGTCTTTTATTTTCATTCTACCTGCCCTAAAGTTCTAATTGTATTCCATTCTTAGTCCGAGAAAAGAATTTTGCAAACCCATTTCTGTTCTTCTCAGGATTGACATGATTCGATGACACTACTGATGAAGTAGACAAAGATGCAGACTGGGGCGTGTTACTGTCATTCTTACGCACTGAAGGGCCGGAACTCTCAGCAGCCACACTCGGAGAGCTCAGATCCCTTTTGGGTGAAAATGTTTCATTTGAATGGAACTTCCAAGATTCTTCACTAGCCTTAGGTACCTGTAATGCTCCCTGAGATAATTCTGGTATGCTTGCAGTATCAATCAGAAAGTCTTCCAATGTTGCCAGAGATTTCAGTTGCTTCCCGAGAGATGCTATTGTTTTCTGGCAGTCAGCAAGTTTTCCAGCAGCTGTTTCCAGGTTCCCCTGCCATGGGAAAATTTTTCTGATCATTATAAATGGAGTCTATATAGTATCTAGCTAAAAATGTTTTGTAGATTGTTCATCAATGAATTGGTTGAGATAACTACATGATGACCTACCTGTTTTATCTTTAAATCACTGTTTGACTTCGCAATTTGCTGCAGCTCAACTTCTTGTTTTGTTCTCCAGAGTTCTTCCTCTAATTTCTGACACTTAACTGTAATCTGTGCTGACACGGCCCTTTCTTTTTTGACCTCTTCTTCTAACGAGTTAATATTTGCAGACATTTCTTGAGCCTTGACTTTCATGCCACTGACTTCAGACTCCACAAGCTGCTTTGAATCGTTTGCCAAATTTAGCTCTCTTTTGAGCTCCTCCATCTTCATTTCAGCATCCCTCAGCTGAAACAGTGATGCCTCAATAGAGCCATGACTTTTGGTTAGAACCATCTCCAGTTCAGCTTTCTCAGCCTTCATCTTTTCTATTTTCCCTTCCAGTTCTGCTTTCACTGCTTCCAATTTTTCTATTTTCTCTTCCAGTTCAGCATTCTCTGCTTCCATCTTTTCTATTTTCTCTTCCAGCTCAGCTTTCTCTTCATCCATCTTTTCTATTTTCTCTTCCAGTTCAGCTTTCTCTTCATCCATCTTTTCTAACTTTTCTTCCAGTTCAGCTCTTATTAAACTCTCTGTATGAGTAAATCGCTCAGTAACAGCTTCTGATTCAACATGACTTCCACTTCCATTATTGGGCAATGCAGCAAGCCGTTCCATCTCAAGAAAATCATCCATTAGATCAATTTCAGCCGAAGAGGCCGGGAGATTTCTATCGACAGCTTTGTCATTTTTGAACTGATCAAGCTCAGCAAGAAGAGCCGATGCCCATGAGTCAGAGCAACTTGTCTCGTCCCTCTTGCAAATATCTCTCTCCACAGTGTTAAGCCGCTCCCCACTGTCTGATTGACTGTCCACTAGGGATTCAACACAAATGGAGGAGGCAACAGTAGATTTATGATCATTTATCGATGAAGCTCTACAAGTCATAGCTTTCAACCTCCGACACTCGGCCTCAAGTTTTGCCACCTTTTTTATGCTCTCTAAATGTTGCTTGCTGGCTGTTTCAGCTGCTTGCGTACTCAGGTCCCTCTCAATCACCCTGATTTCCAACTCCTCAGACTGAGACAGGAGCTTCATTTTGAGGGCAGAGTTCTCTTTCTCCAAAAATTGAAGCTTCTGGAAAAGATCAGGGTCAATGACAACTTGAGGTTCGGATTTAACAGTCTCCACTTTGTTCCGGAGCTCCATAAGTTGGCATTCAAATTCAAGCTTCATAGATTCTGACTCACGGGTTTTCTTCTCCACAGCTTTGCGGATCTTTTGCTCCTGCTCGTCTCTTCCTTGTCTCAGCTGCCTAACACATTCCTTCAGTGCCCCATCAAGATGACTCACCCTATCTTCCAGTTTTGAGTTCTGTTGTACAGCTGCCTCAAGCTTTTGCTTGAAGATCACGACTTCATTTTCAGCCTTTTCCCAACCTGAAATTCCACATGAAAATTTATACAAATAATAAGATAAGCAATATGATTAAAGAAGCTTACAACAATGCAACAACCACAACGCATGATTAAGAACACTTGTCAGGCAAACTTTGCATTGAGTAGCAGCTAGCTAGCCGCCAGTTACTACATGATACCTGCAATAGCTTCCTCAGCAACTTTGGCATGCTGCTTCACCAGGTCCTCTTTGGCGCTAACATTCACCAAAGCAGCAGATAATTTTTCTGTGAGAGTCCTAACATTATCATTATTAGCTTCTCCATTAGCTACAGCTTTTGACATGACTTCAGGTGATTGGGCATTGTCATTAGGAGATGCCTTTGGAACTTCCTGCTTCAATAATTAGAAAATAGTCAAAACTCATACAGCAAAAAATTTAAATTAGAAAATTTATATGAAACTCTCCAGGATGCCTTATTGGCTTACAAAATATTTCTCTGCACTCAACTAGATAATTATTCAATGAGATTTTGTCACACAATATTTATTGAGAAGAGTGTAAAGGACTCACGTTCCATTGACATGCTAAGCACTTTTGTCAGTGAGGATTAATCACTCATACAGTGTTTCTTTTAAAGTTGAGTGAAGTTCTCAAAACAATCACTTATTACATGTTTAGTAAAACTTAAGAAAGTAGCAATCAGCATAACCAGTGACCGTATACCCAAGTTTCATAGCTCTTTCAACACTTTTCAACTCTCCAAGAATATTCTATTACTTGGGGTAAGAAACACATCCATAGAAAATAAGCAAGGACAAGGAAGTTCTTTCTAAGAGACAAAGAAACTAAAAACATTATGAGGGAGGGAATCGGTCAAACTGGGACTAGGACTCAAATTTATTAAAGCTCAAGAGAATTTTCATTGCAGACCCTATTGAGAGATCCAATCAAAACCAGTTCATCAATTCAAATAGCAAGAGTTTACTTATGTGTAATCATGTATCCAGTTCAGGCAGTTCATAACTCGAGGTGAAAGAACTAAAAAATGCTGGGATTTCCAACGGGCATGACAGCGAGTGCAATTATTTTTATTTCTCCATCATAGAAAAACAAGACTTACGGGAAGCCATCAAAGAGCTTTGTTTATTTTTTATTTTTTCAAAAGTCAACCGTAAGTTAAGACTTACATTTAGGAATAGGAATACACAACGGGGACGAGGAGTGCAAGGAATATATTTAAACTTGAAATTAGTTGAAAATATGAAACTTTTTAGGCAAACCAAAAATCTGGTAATTTAGTTCTGAGCTTAGAAATAACATTTCAATCTTTTGCGAGTCAATATGTTGTTAATAGGGACGCATCAGTACTGACCTGATCATCGGAGTATCTCTCAGAATGTGAAGATATCGATCCCGAACTCTCAGTTTCTCCGGGGCTTCTCTCAGAAGACTTCCTCTTCCATAACCATTTCCGTTTTTCCATTTCAAGTTATAATATTCCAGCAACAATAGCACGTCACATCACTGATTTTTTATCTGCAAACACATCCAATCCAGCATTCAAATTTTCTGCAAGAACCCATCATAAATCCAATTTGAAATAGCAAGAACCAAAGCAAAAATTAAGAATGATCTCCTAAATCAACTTTCATTGTTTGATACAGGATACTCGCGCTCGGCTCTTACAAAGCACACATGTATAACCCACTTCAACAATCTAAAACATTAAACAAATAGATGACTTAGCTGATCATTTTCTCAGCTTTGCTTCAAATCTAAACCGTTAACTTACCAACTCAACAACAAAATTGTTTAAGGAAAAAAAAAGCAGAAATTTTTTTTAAAAAAACACACGCGCACGCACACACAAACATTGGCGGCAAAGGAAGCAACTGAAAGCTCTAATAAACAAGAAGACAAAGACTATAAAAAGTACCTGAAAAAGCCATTAATTTGTGAAATTGCTAGATACCCTTTACGAAATGGAAGCAATTCAAGAACAGAAACACTCAAAATCTTCCAAATATTCAAAATCTATGGAACAGTGGCAAGTATTCAAAGAAAAGATCCCAAATATAAGTGATGATAAAGCTCAAAACTTTCTTTCCCTTGTTTTCTTAAGACTCAACATACAGAATTAATAAAAATGACACGCACATAGAAGCAGAAGAAGAGAAGATGGAAGACCCGGATCAAATACCTTTAACCGGCGGCCAAAATCAAGTTCAGAGACCAGACGGGAAGCAGAAACAAATTAAAACAAAAGATGTTTTTCAGATTTAAGACTGAAAGAAGGAACCACAACCAAAACAATAAATAAAATGAATAAAATGATTATTTTCAATTTACTCCATATGTTTTAGCATATTTTATGATTCTCTTAAAGTTTTTTTTTCATCATTTCGCCCCATTGTCGGTTGTTGTTATTAGGTTGAAATGATTATCAGAATACAAGGTAACTTAATTAATCAAAATTATTTAATACAAAAATATTAAATATAATTATATTTTAATAATAAAAAATAATCCAATATATCGTATTTAATATCATATATAATATTTTGTTTTTATGTTATTTCTGTTCACATTAAGCAGCACACAGTTAGGGTTGCAATGATAATAAATTGAAATTTAAGACTCTCAATGGTATATTATAAAAATACAAGGGGTACATTGAAAATAATCAATGGACATAATCTGGAAACAAGTTGGGAGATGATGTGGGTTTCTATATCTTGCTGTTTTCCATTTTTGTTTTTGTTTTTTGAAATATTGAAAGCAGGGAAAAAGCAGCCACGTGATTATGTGAATGAAACGAAACAGCTTTGCAGCTTTTTTGTTGCTTGAAAAATCGGTTTTTTTTTATTTATTTAATTATCGTATTTTGAAAATCAAGCCGTCCTTATTCCCGCCCATGCTTGAAGATCACTGCACCACAATAAATGTTTATTAAATGATGGAATAATAACATCCGGATCCCTACTTATTAATTTTTTTACGAATAAGGAGATACTTTGTTCGTCTTAAGCAAAGAAGTCCCTAAACCCATTAACATGTTGAAAATTAATTTTTATCTACTTCCATGATGGTATAAGATGTTGATTACTCACCCACAAACCAAGTGAATTGCATGGCATACCTTTCCTTTGCATTTGGTGGTTTACTCATAAAAGTTCAGAATTTCCCAGCGCCGCTTCTCCTCCGCCAACAACCCCCCCTTTCTCCCTCTCTGCCGTTCGGTTGCTGTCTGGCTCTCAGCCTTTTTAGTGATACACTGTTGTTTGTTTGTCTTGACTTAGTGGAGGAATCAATCTTACGGGAAGGCGCCACTTAAGGCTCTGTTTGCCCTGTTGGAGTTTATTGTCCTTATTTTTTGTGCCAGTTTCTCGATCGGACGGTTGATATAGCATAGGATACGATGCTCCCCCGGCTCAAAACTCAAAGCTGGGTTTTCCTAATATTATTTCGAGCAAATTGAATAAAAATAGAATAATAACATTCAGATCCCTATAATCGTTTATATTTTCAAAATTAGACCTTAATTTTCCCATTTGCATCAAAGTAGTCTTAAATATTCGAAATACACAATAATACTTAAGATTACGTAAGTTCAAACTAACATAATACTTTTAATAAGAATCTGCGAGTACTAATTAGTTTAATTTGTAAATCTTTTTACGTTAACGAAAGAGATTTAAAATTTAAACCCTATCGAATAAAAAAAGATTTGATTTATTTGTATTATAATATTTTTAAAAATATATAAATAGTAAATAAATACATAAATATAAATAATTAAATTATCTTTAAATTGCATTTTTGTTATTAAATTTATATATGCTTGCGCATTCATATTCGTCATCTAAATTAAGAATTTTGACATATTTTTTAATTAAAGAACTCCAGAATGGCTGTTAGGTCACGTGGAAGACAGTGAATGGTGGTGGGGGCCCACAGGAATACAAGTATATGGGCCCAATTACTTTTTTAAGTGGGCCCATCGACAAGTCCTTATTCTCAATTCCCATAATATTGGATGTGTTTCGTAAATTACTTTTTTTAAAAATATTTTTTAAATATAAATCCGATCTTTTTATATTCATTCATAATAATTTTTACATTTTAATTACTAATTAATCCAAATCAATTGGTATAAAATCGATTGTTATTCAACTTTCTTTTTATTAAAATAGTTAATTTGCCAAAGTAATATCATGTTAAAAATTTTTTCAATTAAACCAACTAAATAAATCGGTTTTTGACAAAAATACTTGTATTCAGAAAACACAAATTTGATAACGGATGTTTTTTATTTGAAAGAATGTTACTTAAAACTTTTTTTTCACACTTAAAATTTTGAATTTAAAAATATTAAATTTAAATTTATTAAATTTTTTATTATAATAATATTTTTTATTTCAAATTAGTATCAACAAACACGTAATAAATATAAATTAAAATAATACAATTATTTTGATAAATTAAGTTAAAAATTGACTATTTTCAGAATTTTTTAATGAAAAATAATTTTCAAAAAATACAAAAATAAGGAAGTGGAATTTAACTAGGTGTGGCAGCAGAGCTTTAGAGTTGGCCCGATTTACAAAATTTCTCCCTCTGATACTTAAATTCTTGATGTACTAAAATAAATAAAATTTATTACAATCCATGTCAACGCTATGCATTTGAATTTTTATAATTCTAATAATGTAATATTAAATTAATATAAAATAATTATAATTTGTAAAATATAATATTTTATTACGATTACTGGTGGGAGAGATACTGGCCGTTCATTTGTCGGTGATGTAAGTACTGGTGGGGTCAGGCTGCTGGGACGATGATGATTTGTGATTCACGGGCATGATCTACTGTTGTCATAAGTTCAGAATCACATGGTGTATCAAAGTTGGCTCCACGAAGAAGAAATGGAGGACGTCCTGCAATGCTTATGCAAGAAATTGATAAATTTTTCATGTACTTTTCTGAATCTGTTGGGGTCTCTAAGATAAATGACTTGGCAACTGAAACACAATTACCATTTTTATATAATATTTCTGAAATAATAACATACAGACCCCTTACTTATTTAAAGAATAATATTTTATTTATTTATATTAAAATGATCCAAGTACTCTTTATTTTTAAGCTACACTTCTATATTACAGAAATCAAGTTCAATATTATAAGAATACCGTCTCTTGTGGGATGACAAAAACTCGTATTAACAAAGAGATTTAAGTTCTTAATTTGAGAGTAGAAATTATTTGTTCTAAGTACAATAAATTATCAACAAAGCTTTTGGCAGAACCTCCCATATTTTAAAATATTTTGATTTTTTTGAAATAAAATTTGGAATGTATTTGATATAAATAAAGAATTATATTTGTTAATTATGATAATAAAAAATTTAAGGACCCAAATGTTATTATATTGTTTGTTATTTCCACACACCAATTATGGGAAAGTCTTGAATATTTATGGTATATATTTGGTGTGGAATATTCCACAAAAGATTTTAATTTTTCACAAGCAAATCAATCAATAATAATGAGAAAAACCCTTTTGCCAAATTATTAGATGGGTTGGTATGGCAACTTTGTGGTGCAATTATTGGAATGTGTGATAAAAGAATGAAAGGAAATGGTGTAGTTGTGGGAAAATTACACATTGTCACTACAATTATTGAATGACATATAGCCATGCATCATATTCATTTGTAGGTTTTGTGCAAGCATTGCCAATCAATCATTTAAAAAAAGTCAAAAGAATGTTGAATTTTTCTTATTTCAAGAATCATTTTTTGAGAGCGACCTCATAAGTTAGCCTCCATCTTGGCCTTATGGGATTGAGCTACTTGTTTTTCATTCATATTATTATGCAATAGAATTAGTGAATTTTAAAAAAGGGATAAATTGGTAAGTAAAAATGTTATTTATCAAGTATTTTAATAATTATATTTTTAAAATTAAATAAAAATACAATAATTTTAGTATATATAAAATATTTAAGGTACCCAACGGAGACTTTTATGGGCCACTTGGGTGGAAATTTGAAATGAAACCAAAGCCCAGCGAAACAAGGGCTTTACATGACCCGAAGGACAAAAGTCATTATCACCATGTAATGGGATAGTAACAAGTGGATCCCTAAACTTTTACAGTATGTCAGATAAGTTGTCTGTTTATAACAAATAAGTCCCTAATTCTCTATAATATAACTATAATTTAATTATTTCAATAGCCAATAATCTGTTATGCTAGGGTTAATAACATTTTGATCCTTCTCTTTTTCAAAATTTTAAAAAAATCTCTAACTTTTGTTAAAATAATCAATTTTTCTTATAATTTTGAATCCCCATGTGACGATATAAGAGCACAGAAAGGTATTTCAGACATTTTAATGGGATACAAGGACTTATTTAATAGAAATGAACAAACTACATCCTTGTCTGTAAAAACAGAAAATTTAGGTACCGGCGGCAGGCTGGCGCGACAAAAGAAATATAAATGAAAAATGCCAAGCTGGCAGTGACGGTTACGAACGATGCGCGAAGTTGACGTGTCAAATCAGGACTCGTCAATTGGAGATGTCTTTGTTCCAGTGTTTGTATTTTAGCACAAAGAGATATTACACGTGTCAAGCACATGAGTGACTTTGCGTGGAAAGCTACTCCAACTCCAGTAACTGGGTGGACTCATGCTGAGTTCTCCGAGTGAGAGACTCTGGGAAAATAGTAGTCGATAGGATGTTCCATGGCAACATGGACAAGACACGAGAAATCATCCTGTCGTTCTATGTTAACCTAAACAGGGATTAGGGACTAATTTGGTATGATAAAATAAGTATATTATTGTTTGTGAATTTTAAAAAATTAGGGATCCGCATATTTTTATCCTAATGCTTGACTCAGCATAGCTGGATCAACTCGGATGAATTCCCTAGTTTGCAATAAAGAAATAGTGTTTTTATTACTTTCAAATAAAATTTCTGTGAGCCGAAAAACATTATCTGTACAATTACAAGGTAAAGAAAGACGTGGACGCTCAATTTGCCCATCACCAACCCTGCAGAATCGTATCCACATTTCTGAATGGGAAATCTAGATCATCCCACTCTTAGAACATTATAACAAGCTAGCTAGAACTGGCAAGAGTGAAGTGAAAACCAAAACCAGAGGGCTTGAGAAATCAAAACATTCATGGCTCAAACAATGTTGCTGATGTCTGGAGTTTCCACTTCTCATGTGGGAAATTTGAAAAGGGATTCTTTGGTTTCATTTCAGAGCCAAAGATTGAAGCCTAATAAGCAATTCTCTCAGTTTCTGTTCAATCCTTTCTCTAATTCTGCTGCTGCTGGTTCGTGTTCTAAATCTTTTACTATTCTTGCTCTCTTCAAATCGAAAACCAAAGCCCCTCCCAAGAAGGTTTGTGTTTGTGCTTTTGTTTTTGTTGTTTTTGTTTTTGCTGTTGTTGTTCCGATTGTTGTTTATGCTTTTTATTAACAGGCTGTGTCAAAGCCCAAGGAGAAAGTTGAAGATGGTATATTTGGGACATCTGGAGGAATTGGTTTTACAAAGCAAAATGAGTTATTTGTTGGTCGTGTTGCCATGCTTGGCTTTGCTGTGAGTATTTCTCGCAAATTTCGCATAGAGATTCATCATTTCCTTGAAGGGTTTTCTTTAAACAACTTTGTAATAATGTTTTACAGTAATAATGTTGCATGATGACTCTAGGCAGTAGTATTTACCAAAAAAAAGTTTGCATTTTGTAAATACAAAGAGAATTTCTACAGAAATATAATTATGTTATGTGCAACTTCGTTGTTTAGGCTTCCTTGTTAGGTGAGGGAATCACTGGGAAAGGAATTCTTGCTCAATTGAATCTAGAGACTGGAATTCCCATATACGAAGCAGAACCATTGCTTCTGTTTTTCATACTTTTCACTCTGCTTGGAGCCATTGGAGCTTTGGGTGACCGTGGTAAGTTTGTCGACGACCCGGCCCCGGCCACCGGCCTAGAAAGAGCTGTCATCTCTCCCGGTAAAAGCTTCAGATCAGCATTAGGTCTTAAGGAAGGAGGTAAATTTGCAATTCTTTCTCACGTTTTATTAGTAGCTGCTCCGTATGTGTATCTTAACACAAGCCGAGTGTAAATCTAACTAATGTCCGAGGGTCAATGGAGCTCAATTTGACAACGAGATATTAGCATAATGGTTCCTAAATATTTAGGTATTCACATATGAAAATATAGTTTATCAATTGTAATAAATAGATCCTTAATCCCTATTGAAATGACAAATAACCCTAATTATATATATATATATATATATGCTTTTGACAGTAATCTTCATTAAATGAACATTTGTTATTTTATGTTTTGTTTTGCAATGCAAGGTCCCATATTTGGATTCACAAAGGCAAATGAGCTATTTGTTGGAAGATTGGCTCAACTGGGCGTTGCATTCTCATTGATTGGAGAAATCATAACAGGAAAAGGAGCACTAGCACAACTCAACATTGAGACAGGAATTCCAATCAACGAACTTGAACCACTTGTGTTGTTCAATGTCATCTTTTTCTTCTTTGCTGCTTTGAATCCTGGAACAGGTACATTTGTCACCGATGAAGATGATGAAGAGTAGTAGTTGATCGAATTCAATGTGCTTTTAATTTTGTGTTTTCTGATTATGCAAACTTTCTACCATGTTCATGTGATTTCTGTCTTCTTCCTTTCTTTCTGTGGCGAGGAATATGAATTCGTGTGTCATTAAGCTGAGGAAAGAAAATCCCAGAAGCAAAAGCAGCAAGGGAAAATTCAATATTTAACAAACTAATAATCCAACAGCCGTGTGAGGGCAAGCAACCAACCCCATTAATTAAAAATTGACACGTGTCATATAAACACAGGCAGACGAGTCAAGTAATTAAGCAAATTAAAGTAAACGATAATTACAGTTAGGATAATAACATCTAGGTCCCTAAATTTTTATAAATAAACAAATGCGTTTCCATTTATATCAAATAGATCCCTACTTACCCGATTAAAATAACTAGAATATTCTATATTGTTAACTTATGTTTTATGATCGAATTTTTAAAAGGTTGGTTTAACGTCAATTATGAACCACTAAATTTATAATTAGGGATTTAATTAATATAAATAAATAAATAATATCTCTTATGTAATTTTTAAAAAATAGGACTCCGATGTTGTTAACCATACAAAAAACTTTCCTGTTTCCGTTATGGCCCATGTGGTGGGAGCAGGAAAGGGACAAAACAGAGTCATCTCTTCCACCTCCACTCCTTATTCCTTCGCTTTTAATTTCTTCTCTTCCTCTGTTTTGTGCATCTAGAAAACGGTTAAACTTACCCGATTCAGGTGGCACACGTTTGTCCCCGATCAATTAACGGTTAACGCCTCAGTTTGGGTTTTAATCTTAATACAGTTGATTGATCGTTCAGTTTCACCTATCCAGTTTCGTCTCGTTTCAAAAGTCACAGCCACGATCAGAGCCGTTGGTTTGAGTGAAAGAAATGGAAAAATCTGTGTTTTTCAATAGAAAGCACCATTATTCCTTTTCTTCTTCTTCTTCTTCTCAGACACATGTTGCCTACAGGTCCTCTTTCTCCCTCTATGTATGTTTCACGAAAAAAAAACAACTTTTTTTCTTCTTTTATAATAAATTTGTGGCTTTGTATGTTTGTTTGGTTGAATTTAATTGGGAAACTTATTATCCACTTTCTTGAGTACTTTGCAGCTTGTTTGGAAGGTTAAAATTTGGGTGCGTAGCTTAATTGAGATGGATTTCTAAGTTTTTTGGATGGAGATTATGAAATAGTTTGAGATTAGTTGAGGGTATAGTCTGGGATTCAGATTTTGTCTGATGGAATGACTTGATGTCTAAGTATAAGCACGAGATTAGCCCCAAGTAAAAGTTTGTGTTTATGGAATACTTTAGCTGTATCGCAATGGTCCCAAACATACCCTTAGTGAGTTTGTTTTGTTGAATTGAATTGGCCACCTTAGCCTCTACTTTGTTAAGTAATTTGGATATAGTTTGGAAGGTTAAATTTTGAGTTTATAGCTTGTTTTAGATGGGTTTGCAAGGTTTTTGGATGTTACTTGTGAAATAGCTAGAGTTCAGCTAAGGGTATGTTTGGGATTGGGGTGTTGTGAGACAGAATTGCTAGATATCAAGTATAAGCGGGAGAGTAAGTTCTAAATACTTGCTTTACGTAAAAGTTTGTATTTACAGAAAGTGTAGTGGTCCCAAACATACCCCCTTTACTTTGTAAAGCTTAATGCTTTGAATTTGGATTTGAGGACTGGCTTTAATGACAACAAATTCATCAAATTTATGCAGCTAAGGAGAATATTGTAGTCATCGTGTTCTCGAATGAAAACCAGGATTGTCCACTTGCAAAATTGCACTACTAGTAAAAGCTACTTTACCTAATTGGTTTGATTAGCTATGATTAAAACCATACTAGGTCGTAATGTGAAACTTTGTCTTCAATTTTACCTTCTTGGATTCATGATTAAACTTGAATTAGTGCAATATCCTTGGTTTTTGATATCTTGTAAAGATTTATAAAGGTTACAATTTGATTCTCTTAAAGCCTGAACAAATGGGAAGAGCACCTTTGGATTTGTGAGTTAGTTGCTTTGTATGGGGCAATGCATAAAACGGCCAATATTCCAACTGTCTTGGTGTTTCAAAACGATTAACTAATTTATAAAGCATAATCAACGGTTTCTTGATTAGCTTATTGTACATTTTAGAATTGTAGCTTCAAGGGCTATGCAAAACTAATGGCTTTATTCAATATTATGGGTTGTCTTGGCCATATATGGATCCATTCACTTGTCAATAGCTTTAGGAAGGTGCCTTGTCTTTGTGTCATTGATAGGCGTTGCAGCAGCATCCTCTGCTTTAATCTTCCCTTTATCTGGTGTTATCGTAAAATTAAAGCAAGTGGGGATATCAGAATGTTTGATCGGGCATTGATGTTTGATTGGACCACTTTGGAAGCTGGGCTGTATTTATCAGCTCATTTTCAGTTCCAACTGAGCACACATGCCTTTTTTTTCCTGTTCAAATTGGTATCCCTCCGTGGCCAGCTTCTTAGAGGGACTTTGGCTGCTTAGGCCAAGGAGGTTTGAGGCAATAACAGGTCTGTGATACCCAAAAAATATCCATTAGTAATTTTCGTTGGTGTCAACTGTCAGAAAGTAAAATCGTTGGTTTCACTGCTACACTAGGTGTGGATGTCCTTTTTCCTAATGCATAATATGAAAATTTCCAACTAAACAATCTATCATAATGTCCACCATTCTATGTATTTCTACGAGCCTTGCCAATAACCTTACCAGTATACCAATCTATCATAATTTCCTAAGGTTGTCTTATAATATCTTTAAACTTTACTTTTGTGTTCAATGTGCCACCTACCTTCCTTGTGATTGAAATGCCAAAACTTACCAATGTAAGTTGTAATTTCTTTTGGTCAATGGATTCCAGTGTTTTTTGTGTTACATCTTGATTAAAATCCAGGAGACAGAGCATGACAGCAGTTTTTGTGCAGCTGCGGTGCTTGTGGGTACGAGCTAAAACTTAGCTCCTGTAATCGGAACATCTCAACTATTGGATTGAAATACGGAAAATCTATGAAGCGAGGGATCATTTCATTCTTAAACATTGATGAGAGCAGATTCACTCAGGTTGATGAGTTTCAGTGCATTCCTCATTTTTCCAAAAACACCTGGCGTCTCTTCCGCCACAGAACCAAACTTCTCTGCCGTACGTGTGGTAACCATATTGGATTTGCTTATGATATCAAAACCTCAGCTTACCCACCTGAATCAGATAGATCAGATTCATTCTCCCCCAACAATGTCTCCGGTCGTAGAAAATATGATGTTCGAATACGCTCCTTACAGCCTTCATCTGCCCAGGAGTCTTACACTCCGCCTTCTCATGATACAATGGAGTAAGCTTTTTCATCATTTGTGATATTTTTCATGGTGTCAACGACAAACTATACTAGGAAATTTCTCTTGCGATCATCTGTGTACAGATGTTTTTAGTTCTCATGTTTAATATTTATCATTCTTCTCTTCAAATTTACTTTCATCTATAAGGTCAACATGTCTAAGTGTCAGAGACTGAATCATAGGAAAATGCGAGAAACTGAATTGTTCGTCGAAGTTAGAAAGCATTTTCCGAATTTAAATGTGAAAGAGTGAAATTTCATGATTTGAGTTGCATGGCTAGAGAGCTTGATTTTTACTTGCTTCTTTTCTCAAAAGAGCACAAACTTTTGGACCCTTGAGAAAGTCGTGATCTTGAAATGAATTTTCATTGAAGATATTAACATTGTTCAACTTATTTGCTGGAACAATCTGAATCCAAACCTGCCAAGGCCTAGGTGTATGGATAGTGCACCTAATATTAGTTGCTCGGCAGGAAGCAATTAACATCACCCAACTTTGAAAAATAATTCCTACACAAAAAAAAAGAAAGAAAAAAAAAGTGTATTATCACCAATTTTATGAAGAGTGAACAATGAGTAGAGTTATAAGGTCATTTGAGTTGTTCTTCCATAAATAGAGAAGCATACTCTTAATATCTCTCAAAGTAACGCAAAATTTTTTCTCATATTTATTTTTATAATTTTTTTATTAAAATAAAATATAAAATATATTATAATAATTAATTTGTATAAAAATTTATGCACGCAAATAATATATATTTTCAGGGATATGTGAGTTGTGATGGTTGATGAAATCATATTTGGGTGCATTTTGAGGAATTTGATTGATTGGTTGATTTTTTTTAAAATAAAAATATTTTAATTATTTAATTATTTTAATTAATTAATTAATTAAAAATTATGATATTTAATAATTTAAAATTTCGTATTTATTTTTTTACCTTATTTTACAAGTTACACACATGCATATATGATTATTTTTTTTCTTCTAATTATTTTCATTTAATCATCATGTTTTAAAAAATAATTAAAATGATAATTATTTTTATTTAATAATAAAAATAAAAAAATATATTTTAAAAAAATTAAAAAATTATCTTTATTTTAAAAAATAATTTTTAAAAAAAATATTATTCTTCGCTCGGAAATGCAATTTATGGTAACCAATAGCATCTGACTTGACTCAGGCGCACGTGATGGTTATCGGGTAATCAATCAATGCATGCTAGAAAAGTCTACCTTCACTGTATCAATGGCTGCCAGGGCCTTTTTAGTTTGTATGTTTTTACAAATGAAACATAATTTATCCGTTTTATATCAATTAAGTCCCTAATCTCTCTCTCTCTCTCTCTCTCTCTCTAAAATATCCTTAAATATAAAATATTTTACTTTTACACAAATTTCAATCTTTTAAGGATGGAATCCTTTCTTTTTATTTTTAAAAAGTGAAATTATTTTTATTTTAAAAAATGTTAAATTATTTTAAATTCCCTTATATTATTTTAAAAATCTATTCAAATAAACTCTGTTTAATAAATTATACTAATAGGACTGATAAGAGTAATTTAGTTGTTTGAACGAGTATCAATAGGAACTTATGTGATATGAATAATAAATTATATATGTATCTATTAAGTTATAAAAATTCAGGGACCCGATTGTCAATTAATGTTGATAAATCTCCGTACAAGGCAGTTACTTGAACATCCAGAGTAAACGTTGCGTCTTATTTCCAATATGAAGGTCACTGGCGTATCCGAATTTTCAATCTCTCTCTTATGCTTCTGTGTGCTAATTTCAACTTCATTCAGCAGTGTCTTTGCTTTGAAAACTTGTGATTTTCCGGCAATCTTTAACTTGGGAGACTCTAATTCGGATACTGGCGGATTGGCTGTTGCTTTCACTCCCCCAAACTCGCCGTATGGCCAGACTTACTTTCACATGCCGGCCGGGAGATACTCCGATGGCCGGCTTATCATTGATTTCATTGGTATCATTTTCTAACTTGAGCTTCAGCTTTCCTTGCTTTTGCTTTTCTGCTATATATGTTTCCCATACACCTGCTATCTCAATCAGTTGCAGTGTAGTTTAGGACTTATATTTGTGCTTAACTTTGAAGGTATTAACACCTGTTTGGTAGCTAACAGATAGAAAATATTGGTGAAAATTTCAGCCAAGAGCGTTGGTCTGCCCTATCTCAACGCATACCTCGATTCACTGGGAGCCAACTTCACTCACGGTGCAAATTTTGCCACGGCAGGATCAACTATTAGACTACCAACTAGAATCATACCCAATGGTGGATTCAGCCCTTTCTACTTGGAGGTGCAATTAGAACAATTCACTCAATTCAAATCCAGATCACAGATGATTAGAAACAAGGGTGATTAATTAATTATTCCATGAATTTCATTCGATTTTGCAAATATAGCTTTGCGTTATATATTTGTAAGAGTATTTGATGTTTCTGTAGGAGGAATCTTTGCAAATTTGATGCCCAGAGAGGAATATTTTTCCAAGGGTTTATACACTTTTGATATTGGGCAGAATGATCTTGGTGCTGGGTTTCTCGGTAACATGTCCGTGGAGGAAGTTAATGCTTCCGTCCCTGATATGGTCAACAAGTTCTCTGCAAATATTAAGGTAATTTTAATCTTCAGATTGATGTTATAAAGCTGGTTTCCTAATTGATATGGCACTTATTAATAATTTGCATAAAATACCGAAATTGAGTATTGATGCAGAATATATACAAGTTGGGAGCTAGGTCATTCTGGATCCATAACACCGGACCAATTGGTTGCCTGCCTTACATTTTGGTCAGTTTTCCCACGGCAGAGAAAGACTCTGCTGGCTGTGCAAAGCCATACAATGACGTAGCTCAGAATTTTAATCTCAATTTGAAGAATGCTGTACTTCAACTAAGGAAAGATTTGCCTTCAGCTGCTCTCACTTATGTTGATGTCTACTCCGTCAAGTACTCACTATTCAAGGAACCAAAAAAATATGGTGAGTCATTATTATACACATAACCTAGAAATTTGGTAATTTTAAATATATGGTTACGATGCCAAGATATTAAATATAACTGTCCAAATTTATTCGTATGCAATCTTAAATACTTTTGTTTGTTCTTTATTAATAAATAAATGCTCAAACTTACGAGTTTAGTAATCCTTTTTCTACAATGTAAAACGTAAAATGTGTAATGTTTGTTTTTATCAAAATACAGACTACTATAAGTAATTATTAGATAACTCTACTTAAATTTGCTAAAATAACAAATAAATAGAATTATGTATAAAAATTATAAATACTTCTCTTTAAAATCTATTTGAAAGTACAAAATTATTCTTAAAAATATTAATATAATATTTTTAATTATTTTTATTTATTTATTTATTTTTTTAGTATAAAATTAAATAATTTAAAAGTTGAATGCATAAAAATTATTACTAAAAATATTTATACTAATAAACAATTTTAACATATAAATTTTACTTTTAATGGAATATTTAATAAGAATAAAAAAAATAAATTTGTTAAACTGTTTATTTCTATATTAAAAAATATTTTAAAAATTTATTAAATCAATATTTTTAATAATAAAAAATATTATTCAAATTATTATTTAATATTTTTGTTGAAAATTTTATAAATATAAATCAATTTTATTCTCAATTTTAACACGATTATAAATTAAACTTGTTAGCATGCATATAATCACTCACGATATACACACTATTATTGTGTAGATTATACATTTGAGATATAATAAAATTTCTATTGATTGAAAGCTTTTTCTCAATAAATTAAATCACAGGATTTGAGCTTCCTCTAGTAGCTTGTTGTGGCTACGGTGATGAGTACAACTACGACAGGACTGCTAAATGTGGAGAATCAGTTGTTATTAATGGCACAAAGGTAACAGTGGGTTCTTGTGATTGCCCATCAGTTCGTGTGAATTGGGATGGAATGCACTACACTGAGGCTGCAGCCAAGTTTATCTTCAACCAAATCTCCAAAGGTTCTTTCTCTGATCCTCCAATTCCATTGAAGATGGCCTGTCATGCAACTTTGAATAAGTAGTTTGATTGAAGTACAAGCGTACGAATAAATGATGTGGTTAATAATATCTGGGTTCTAGGTTTATCACATTTTTTTAAATCAGTATGCAGATTATTAAATTGTATCAATAAATTTGAATAAATGATGTGGTTAATAATATCTGGGTTCTAGGTTTATCACATTTTTTTAAATCAGTATGCAGATTATTAAATTGTATCAATAAATTTGCGATTTTGTTAAAACTATATAATATCATAATTTAAAAATATAAAAAATAAATTGTTTCATAAATATCTATTTTTTGCTTTGATAACCAAGATGTATTACCCTCTTACACATTTGTATTTGATATTTAATAATTTTATTTCACGAAAGAATATGTAACATAAAATTGAAAAGATATTTAAGCTATTTTAATAAAAGTAAAAATTTATTTACAATTAATAAATAATTTATATTTTTATTTATAAACATATAAAAATTTAGTGTTCATAAAAGATTATCCTTTGAAAAAAATTTATGATTGGCCAATTATTTGACGTATGAGAGAATTTCTTCCAAATAATTATTCTTATGACTATAAAAATCAGTTTTCTTCTAATTTATAGTTTTGTTTCAAAATTTTGTGCTACATTTTTTAAAAAAATAAAACAAAAACTTGTGAATTATGACAGAAAAATTAAATTTGTAGTTCAATCAATTTTATTATAACATAATCAATTAATTATAAAAGTGAAATACTTAAACGAGCTTTTTTTTTGTTCTTTTTTCTTTTTGGTTTAAATTAAAGGCAAACTTTTTAGAATGATTTTAGAGTCAAACTCATCTTGTACTAATTAGTGCCAATTAATAATATTGACATTTAAAATTTCATGTAATAAAATCTTTAAAAATATAGTGAAAAAGGTTGAAATTGTAATAAGTTGATTGATTATAATATTGTTATATTTAAATAATTTTTTTGATTATAAACCATTGTTTAAGACAAATATAAAATTATATTTGCATCCTAAAATAGTATACTTTCGTTATTATTATTATGAATTAAGACACGAGACTCGTACTTAACAAAAAATTAATTCATTAAAAAGAATTTATAAATGTTATATATATACACGTGCACGAGCGCGCACACACATATATATAACATAAATAATTTGAGAATAGAAAAATGAATGAAAGGTAAAGCCAAAGACACTGTTAAAATCAACAATTTAAGGAGAGTAGATAAGTAAAGAATTCTTTATAATAGCCATTAAATATTGGCTGCTGTATATATTTCATTACTTACAACTCAAAATTTAAATACACCCAAAAAAAGATGATTATTATTATTTTTAAATCTCAAAGAAACTAAAAATAGCAAGAAAATTTTTTGGATAGGGATGGAAATGAAAGGAGGAGAAGTCAATCTGAAATTTTCTTCTTCCAGCAAATATTTTCTATGGCCACCACACAATTTTTCTTTTTCTCTTTTTTTAAATATCTTTTAAACCTTGCAGTCTTGTATTGACAAAGGCTGCAGCCATTTAGGACAAAATAACGAAAAATGTTAGTTCATATTTGATACTGATTGATTTTACTTCAAAACAATTAAATTTGATAAACAGTAATTATGATTAGTACAGACCAACAATGTGTGTAAATAGTATTTTTGAATAATCACGTGTGAATAGTAGATGAACAACGAAGGACCAAGGTTAGTGCTCGTTTGATACCTACTCGAGCAAGGTAAACAGTATCATAAACAGTCACAAACATTGATAAACAGTGTCAAACAGTACTCAACCCTCGATCTCTGCTAGAGCAATTGTATAATTCGGACAGTTCACTTGAACTGAACTTAAATAGTACTCGAGCAGTGAACAGTGTCCGTAAACAATCTGTGAACAGTACGCCCTGCGAACTTTCACACGGGTACTCTATAGTTCTCTATTTATAATACTCTCCGTGCATACAAATACGTAGAAAGCGAGAGTATTATTCATTATTATTTTCAAGAAAAAACACACATCACTTCTTATAAATAAGATTTATATAGAGATTTTCTTTTAGGAGTTTTTCAAACTCTCCCTCTTTATAAATTCAATTGTGAATTCATTAGAATTTTATTTATAGTTGATAGATAGAAATTCTAACTTTGTGAACGTATCATTCAAAAGTTTTATTGAAAAAAAATATTTTAGAGTTTTAAAAAATGTAATAATTCGGAATAGATCACTCAAAGGAATTAGTCTAGATTGAGTAATAGAAATTTTTATATAAAATTATTATTTATAAGTTTTTCTTTATTAGTGTAATATTTTGGTAGCTCTTATTATTAACTCAGAGAATTTTTATCATGTGAAAAAATTTTCATTAGGTTATTTTCTTCAATAACAAATTCTTGTGTGTTATTTATTTTTATTTTTATCGATTATTGATTGAATTTGTTATTGAAATTTAATTATGGTAAGTTTAAATTGATTAGTTAGAGATTTATTCATTTTTTAATTCATCTAAAGTATAGCAAATCTCAAAATATTTTGATTTGTTAGTTTTAAATTATTAATTTTTCACGTAAATAACTTTCACCCCCTTAGAAATTCGAGGATCTAAGAATAGGCAAATTTTCAAAAAAGAAAAGTTAATAAAGCGTGAACAACATAATGAGTTGAAAAGTTATTCAATGTTAATTTGTATAAAAAAGAAGCTTTTCTTTAGTGTCATACTTCAATAATCTAAATGACAAGAGTAATACTAGAAATATAATTTTTTATACAAATTTTATTAATAAAAATTCATATAGTAAAATTACTATTGTATATATATATGTATATGTATATTATATTTTTTAAATACATTTATAAATACAGATAACATGTGACATGGATATAATGTCATACATTTATTTTAGTGTTTTCTCTTGAATAATTTTTTTTTATATTTTCTTTCTCCAAGCTTTTAGAATTCTCAATGGTATTAGTGTTTGGCATTCTAGTCAATTGAATGAATATTTCGTGAATTTCACATGTGACAAAGTTTCAAAGTTTTGAATAATGAAATTGTTAGAGTAGGTAGATGTAGGTAGATTTAAGAGTTGTTGTAGTTCAATCACTAATTGTAATGGTGAAAAACTATTTTATAATTTTTTTTTAGAGTTTTCTTAAGAAAAATATTATCCTATAAGTTTCTTAAAGCACATTGCCCATTATTTTTCTTAGAAGAAAACACACATCTTATTCTTGTGAGTGAGATTTATCTAATTATTTTTTTTCGATAGATTTTTAACTGTCTCTAAAATTTATACGAGAAATGTATAGAGTTCAGTAAGATATTGAGAAAAAAAATATTTTAAAAATTTTAAAGATAAGATAATTCAAAGTGAATTATTTAAGAAAGTTAGTTAAGATTAAGTTACAAAAATTTTTATAAAAAATCACTTTATAAGCTTTTTTTACTAATAAAATATTTTAATTGCTTCTGTTATTAGTCTAAAAATTTGCGGTAAGAATACATATTATATAATGTTAAATATATTACTAATAATATATTTTATATTAATGGCCGCCAGGGCATTTCGAGTTTGTATGTTTTCACAGATAAAAATATAATTTATCCATTTATATCAAATAAGTCCTCAATCTCTATCTTTTAAAGTAATTAAAATGCCCTTAAATATAAAGGATTTTACTCTTAAGAATAGAACCTTTAATTTTATTTTAAAAAAGTGAAATAATTTTAAGTACCCTTATGGTATTTTAAAAATCTACTCAACTGCTCTTTGTTTAAAAAGCTATACTGCATGGACTCATAAATTATAAAACGTCAGGGACCCGACAATTAATTAATGTTATTATTGTCTCTGTATATACTTCAACATCAAGGGTAGATGTTGTCCTCTCATTTTCAATATGAAGGTCACTGACGTATCCAAATATCCCATCTCTCTCTTATCCTTCTGTGTGCTAATTTCAACTTCATTCAGCTGTGTCTTTGCTTTGAAAACTTGTGATTTTCCGGCAATCTTTAACTTCGGCGCTTCTAGTGCGGATACTGGCGGATTGGCTGCTGCTTTCACTCCTCCGAAGTCGCCGTATGGCCCCAAGTAAAAGTTTGTGTTTATGGAATACTTTGGCTCCACCCAATGGTCCCAAGCATACCCTTAGCGAGTTTGTTTTGTTGAATTGAATTGGGCACCTTAGCGTCTACTTTGTTGAGCAATTAGGAGATAGTTTGGAAGGTTAAATTTTGAGTTTATAGCTTGTTTTAGATGGGTTTGCAAGGTTTTTGGATGTTACTTGTGAAATAGCTAGAGTTCAGCTAAGGGTATGTTTGGGATTGGGGCGTTGTGATACAGAATTGCTAGATATCAAGTATATGCGGGAGAGTAAGTTCTAAATACTTGCTTTACGTAAAAGTTTGTATTTACAGAAAGTGTAGGTCCCAAACATACCCCCTTTACTTTGTAAAGCTTAATGCTTTGAATTTGGATTTGAGGACCGGCTTTAATGACAACAAATTCATCAAATTTATGCAGCTAAAGAGAATATTGAAGTCATAGTGTTCTCGAATGAAAACCAGGATTGTCCACTTGCAAAATTGCACTACTGGTAAAAGCTACTTTACCTAGTTGGTTTGATTAGCTATGATTAAAACCATACTAGGTAGTAATGTAAAACTTTGCCTTCAATTTTACCTTCTTGGATTCATGATTAAACTTGAATTAGTGCAATATCCTTGGTTTTTGATATCTTGTAAAGATTTATAAAGGTTACAATTTGATTCTCTTAAAGCCTGAATAAATTTGGATTTGTAAGTTAGTTGCTTTGTATGGGGCAATGCATAAAATGGCCAATATTCCAACCGTCTTGGTGTTTCAAAACGATTAACTAATTTATAAATCATAATCAACGGTTTCTTGATTAGCTTATTGTACATTTTAGAATTGTAGCTTCAAGGGCTATGCAAAACTAATGGGGTTATTCAATATTATGGGTAGTCTTGGCCATATATGGATCCATTGACTTGCCAATAGCTTTAGGAAGGTGCCTTGTCTTTGTGTCATTGACAGGCGTTGCAGCAGCATCCTCTGCTTTAATCTTCCCTTTATCTGGTGTTATCATAAAATAAAAGCAAGTGGGGATATCAGAATGTGTTATCGGGCATTGATGTTTGATTGGACCACTTTGGAAGCTGGGCTGCATTTATCAGCTCATTTTCAGTTCCAACTGAGCACACATGCATTTTTTTCCTGTTCAAATTGGTGTCCCAACATTACATTGATTATGGAGAACAAAACATTTATAAGAAATTTATCCTAAGGTTGTCTTATAATATCTTTAAACTTTACTTTTGTATTCAATGTGCCACCTACCTTCCTTGCGATTAAAATGCCAAAACTTACCAATGTGATCATTTGTGTACAGATGTTTTTAGTTCTTATGTTTTATATTTATCATTTTTCTCTTCCTATTTACTTTCATCTATAGGGTCAACATGTCAAAGTGTCGGTAACTGAATCATATGAAAATGCAAGAAGCTGAATTGTTCATCAAAGTTAGAAAGCATTTTCTGAATTTAAATGTAAAAGAGTGAAATTTCATGATTTGAGTTGCATGGCTAGAGAGCTTGATGCAGCATTAGCTTTTGTAGCAGCAATTTTTACTTGCTTCTTTTCTCAAAAGAGCACAAACTTTTGGACCCTTGACAAAGTCATGATCTTGAAATGAATTTTCATTGAAGATATTAACATTGTTCAACTTATTTGCTGGAACAATCTGAATCCAAACCTGCCAAGGCCTAGGTGTATGGATAGTGAATCTAATATTAGTTGCTCGGCAGGAAGCAATTAACATCACCCAACTTTGAAAAATAATTCCTACACAAAACAAAGAAAGAAAAAAAAAGTGTTTTTATCACCAATTTTATAAAGAGTGAACAATGAATACAGTTATAAAGTCATTTGAGTTGTTCTTCCATAAATAGAGAAGCACACCCTTAATATCTCCCAAAATAATGCAAAATTTTTTCTCATATTTATTTTATTAAAATGAAATATAGAATATATTATAATAATATTATTGTAATATCAATTTGTATAAAAATTTATACATACAAATAATATATATTTTTAAAAATACGTGAGTTGAGGACTGACGAAATTAGGTGTATTTTAAAAAATTTATTTGATTTATTTATTTTTTTAAATAAAAATATTTTAATTATTTAATTATTTTTATTAATCATGGAATTGAAAATTATAATATTTGATAATTTAAATTTTTGTATTTATTTTTTCACCTTATTTCACAAGTTACACACATGCATATATAGAATCGAAAATATATATGATTATTTTTTTTTCTTTTAATTATTTTTATTTAATCATCACATTTTAAAAATTAATTAAAATAATAATTATTTTTTATTTAATAATAAAAATAAAAAAATATGTTTTAAAAAAATTAAAAAATTATCTTTATTTTAAAAAATAATTTTCAAAAAAATACTATTCTTCGCTGGGAAATGTCAATTTATGGTAACCGATAGCATCTGACTGGCGTACGCGATGGTTGCGGTCCATATCGGGTAATCAATCAATGCATGCTAGAAAAGTCTACCTTCACTGTATCAATGGCTGCCAGGCCTTTTAAGTTTGTATGTTTTTACAAATGAAAACATAATTTATCCGTTTTATATCAATTAAGTCCCTAATCTCTCCCTCTCTCTCTCTCTAAAATATCCTTAAATATAAAATATTTTACTTTTACACAAATTTCAATCTTTTACTAATAGAATCCTTTCTTTTTATTTTTAAAAAGTTAAATTATTTTAAATTCACTTGGATTATTTTAAAAATTTACTCAAATAAACTCTGTTTAATAAACTATACTAATCGGACTGATAAGAGTAATTTAGTCGTTTGAATTAGTATCATTAGGAACTTATGTGATACGAATAATAAATTATATGTGTATCTATTAAATTATAAAAATTCAGGGACTCGATTGTCAATTAATGTTGATAAATCTCCATATAAGGCAGTTAGTTTTACTTGAACACCAAGAGTAAATGTTGTGTATTATTTCCAATATGAAGGTCACTGGCGTATCCGAATTTCCAATCTCTCTCTTATGCTTCTGTGTGCTAATTTCAACTTCATTCAGCAGTGTCTTTGCTTTGAAAACTTGTGATTTTCCGGCAATCTTTAACTTGGGAGACTCTAATTCGGATACTGGCGGATTGGCTGCTGCTTTCACTCCCCCAGACTCGCCGTATGGCCAGACTTACTTTCACATGCCGGCCGGGAGATACTCCGATGGCCGGCTTATCATTGATTTCATTGGTATCATTTTCTAACTTGAGCTTCAGCTTTCCTTGCTTTTGCTTTTCTGCTATATATGTTTCCCATACGCCTGCTATCTCAATCAGTTGCAGTGTAGTTTAGGACTTATATTTCTACTTAACTTTGAAGGTATAACACCTGTTTGGTAGCTAACAGATAGAAAATATTGGTGAAAATTTCAGCCAATAGCGTTGGTCTGCCCTATCTCAATGAATATCTTGATTCACTGGGAACAAACTTCACTCATGGTGCAAATTTTGCCACAGCAGCATCAACCATTAGACTACCAACTAGAATCATACCCAATGGTGGATTCAGCCCTTTCTACCTGGATGTGCAATTAGGACAATTCACTCAATTCAAATCCAGATCACAGATGGTTAGAAACAAGGGTGATTAATTAATTATTGCATGAATTTCATTCGATTTTGCAAATATAGCTTTGCGTTATATATTTGTAAGAGTATTTGATGTTTCTGTAGGAGGAATCTTTGCAAATTTGATGCCCAGAGAGGAATATTTTTCCAAGGGTTTATACACTTTTGATATTGGGCAGAATGATCTTGGTGCTGGTTTCTTCGGTAACATGTCCGTAGAGGAAGTTAATGCTTCTGTTCCTGATATGGTTAACAAGTTCTCTGCAAATATTAAGGTAATTTTAATTTTCAGATTGATGATATAAAGCTCGTTTCCTAATTGATATGGCACTTAATTAATAATTTGCATAAAATACTGAAATTGAGTATTGATGCAGAATATATACAAGTTGGGAGCTAGGTCATTCTGGATCCATAACACCGGACCAATTGGTTGCCTGCCTTACATTTTCGTCAGTTTTCCCACGGCAGAGAAAGACTCTGCTGGCTGTGCAAAGCCATACAATGACGTAGCTCAGAATTTTAATCTCAATTTGAAGAATGCTGTAATTCAACTAAGGAAAGATTTGCCTTCAGCTGCTCTCACTTATGTTGATGTCTACTCCGTCAAGTACTCACTATTCAAGGAACCAAAGAAATATGGTGAGTCATTATTATACTCATAACCTAGAAATTTGGTAACTATGCCAAGATATTAAATATAACCATCCAAATTTATTCATATGCAATCTTAAATACTTTTTGTTTTTTATTAATAAATAAATGTTCAAATTTACGAGTTTAGTAATCCTTTTTCTACATTGTAAAATGTAAAATGTGTAATGTTTGTTTTAGTCAAAATACAAACAATTATGGGTAATTATTTAAAAGTTGAATGCATAAAAATTATTAATAAAAATATTTATGCTAATAAACAATTTTAACATATAAATTTTACTTTAAGTGGAATATTTAATAAAAACAAAAAATAATTGTTAACTATTTATTTTTATATTGAAAATATTGTAAAAATTTATTAAATCAATATTTTTAAAATAAAAAATAAAAATGCAGACATTGAAAAACATTTTTCGATGTATAAATAAGCAATTAACAAATTTATTTCTTTATTAACAAAATTTTTTTAAAAAATAAAATTTAATAATTTTTATGCATCAATTTTTTTAATTAGTCAATTTTATATTAAAAATTTAAAAAAAATAAAAATACCACATTAGCATTTTTAAACCGTCAAGGATAATTTAATATTTTCATATACATTTTATTATATTCAAAAAAGCTATAAGTGGTGATTTTTACATATAATTTTTTATTTTATATATTTTTATCTAATTGTTATTTCAACAAGTTTTAGGAGATGTATCTATTGATTATTCAAATTATTATTTTGTATTTTTGTTGAATATTTATAAATATAAACCAATTTTATTCTTAATTTTAACATGATTATGAATTAAACTTGTTAGCATGCATGTAATCACTCACGATATACATACTATTATCGTATAGTTTATACATTTGAAATATGAAAAAAATTGCTATTGATTGAAAGCTTTTTCTCAATAAATTAAACCACAGGATTTGAGCTTCCTCTAGTAGCTTGTTGTGGCTACGGTGATGAGTACAACTACGACAGCACTGCTGAATGTGGACAATCAGTTGTTATTAATGGCACAAAGGTAACGGTGGGTTCTTGTGATCGTCCATCAGTTCGTGTAAATTGGGATGGAATCCACTACACTGAGGCTGCAGCAAAGTTTATTTTCGACCAAATCTCCAATGGTTCTTTCTCTGATCCCCCAATTCCATTGAAGATGGCTTGTCATACAACTTTGAATAAGTAGTTTGATTGAAGCACAAGCGTATGAATATATGATGTGGGTAATAATATCTGGGATTCAGGTTTATCACAATTTTCTAAATCAGCACGTAAATTATTAAATTGTATCAATAAATTTACGATCTTATTGAAATAATATAAATCAAAATTTAAGAATACAAGAAATAAATTGTTTGATAAATATTTATTTATTTTTCTTTATACCCAATATGTATTACCCTCTCACACATTTGTATTTGATAGTTAAACGATTTTATATCATGAAAAATATGTAATATAAGATTAAAAAGATACTTCAGCTATTTTAAAAGAAGTAAGAATTTTTTTATAATTAATAGATAACTTATATTTTTATTTATAAATATAAAAAAATTAAGTGATTATAAAAGATTATTCTTTTAAAAAAAATTTATGATTCACCAATTATTTAATGTATAATAAAATTTTTTTCGAATAATTATTATTATGAGTATAAGAATCAGTTCTCTTTTAATTTATAGTTTTATTTCTTAATTTAGTGCTATATTTTAAAAAAAAATTATAACAAAAGCTTGTGAATTATAACAAAAAAAAATTAAATTTGTAGTTCAATCAGTTTTATTATAACATAATTAATTAATTATAAAAATGAAATACTTAAACAACTTCTCTTCTATTCTTTTTCTTTTTGGTTTAAATTAAAAATAAATTTTTTAGAATAATTTTAGAGTCAAACTCACCTTGTACTAATTAGTGCCAATCGATAATATTAACATTTAAAATTTCATATAACAAAATCTTGAAAAATATAATGAAAAAAGTTGAGATTGTAATAACGTTGATTGATTATAATATTGATATATTTAAATAATTTTTTTGATTATAAATTAATTTTTTAAAAAAATATAAAATTATACTTATATCGTAAAATAGTATACTTTTATTATTATTATTATTATTATTATTATGAGTTGAGACACAAGACTGACACTTACAAAAAAATTAACTCATTAAAAATGATTTATAAATGTTATATATATACATACACACGCATATATATATATATAATAAAAATAATTTGAGAAGAGAAAAATGAATGGTGGGTGAAGCCAAAGACACTGTTAAAATCAACAATTTAAGGAGAGTAGATAAGTAAAGAATTCTTTATAATAGTCATTAGATATTGGCTGCTGTATATATTTCATTACTTACAACTCAAAATTTAAATACACCCGAAAAAATATGATTATTATTATTTTTAAATCTCAAAAAACAAACTAAAAATAGCAAGAAATTTTTTTGGATAGGGATGGAAATGAAAGGAGGAGGAGTAGTCAATCTGAAATTTTCTTCTTCCAGTAAATATTTTCTATGGCAACCACCCAATTTTTCTTTTTCTCTTTTTTAAATATCTTTTAAACCTTGCAGTCTTGTATTGACAAAGGACTGCAGCCATTTAGGACAAAATAACGAAAAATGTTGGTTCATATTTGAAACTGATTGATTTTATTTCAAAACAATTAAATTTGATAAACAGTAATTATGATTAGTACAGACCAACAATGTGTGTAAATAGTATTTTTGAATAATCATGTGTGAATAGTAGATGAACAACGAAGGACCAAGGGTTAGTGCTCGTTTGATACCTACTCGAGCAAGGTAAACACTATCATAAACAGTCACAAACATTGATAAACAGTGTCAAACAGTACTCAACCCTCGATCTCTGCTCGAGCGATTGTTAATTTGGACGGTTCACTTAAACTGAACTTAAATAGTACCCGAGCGGTGAACAGTGTCCGGAAACAATCTGCGAACTTTCACACGGGTACTCTATAGTTCTCTATTTATAATACTCTCTGTGCATATAAATACGTAGAAAGCGAGAGTATTATTCATTATTATTTTCAAGAAAAAACACACATCACTTCTTATAAATAAGATTTATGTAGAGATTTTCTTTTGGGAGTTTTTCAAACTCTCCCTCTTTATAAATTCAATTGTGAATTCATTAGAATTTTATTTATAGTTGATAAATAGAAATTCTAACTTTGTGAACGTATCATTCAAAAGTTTTATTGAAAAAAAAATATTTTAGAGTTTTAAAAAATATAATAATTCGGAATAGATCACTCAAAGGAATTAGTCTAGATTGAGTAATAAAAATTTTTATATAAAATTATTATTTATAAATTTTTCTTTACTAGTGTAATATTTTAGTACCTCTTATTATTAACTAGGAGAAATTTTATCATGTGAAAAAATTTTCATTAGGTTATTTTCTTCAATAACAAATTCTTGTATCTTATTTATTTTTATTTTTATCAATTATTGATTGAATTTGTTATTGAAATTTAATTATGGTAGGTTTAAATTAATTAGTTAGAGATTTATTTATTTTTAAATTCATCTCAGGTGTAGCAAATCTCAAAATATTTTGATTTGTTAGTTTTAAATTTTTAATTTTTCACATAAATAACTTTCACCCCCTTAGAAATTCTAGGATCTAAGAATAGACAAATTTTCAAAAAAGAAAAGTTAATAAAGCGTGAATAACATAATGAGTTGAAAAGTTATTCAATGTCAATTTGTATCAAAAAGAAGCTTTTCTTTAGTGTCGTACTTCAATAATCTAAATGACAAGAGTATTACTAAAAATATAATTTTGTATACAAATTTTATTAATAAAAATTTATATAGTAAAATTACTATTGTTATATATATATATATGTATATTATATTTTTTTTAATACATTTATAAATACAGATAACATGTGACATGGATATAATGTCATACATTTATTTTAGTGTTTTCTGTTGAATAATTTTTTTATATTTTCTTTCTCCAAGCTTTTAGAATTCTCAGTGGTAGTAGTGTTTGGCATTCTAGTCAATTGAATGAATATTTCGTGAATTTCACATATGACAAAGTTTCAAAGTTTTGAATAATGAAATTGTTAGAGTAGGTCGATGCAGGTAGATTTAAGAGTTGTTGTAGTTCAATCACTAATTGTAATGGTGGAAAACTATTTTATAATTTTTTTAGAGTTTTCTTAGAAAAAATATTATCCTATAAGTTTCTTAAAGCACATTGCCCATTATTTTTCTTAGAAGAAAACACACATCTTATTCTTGTGAGTGAGATTTATCTAATTATTTTCTTTCGATAGATTTTTAACTGTCTCTAAAATTTATATGAGAAATGTATAGAGTTCAGTAAGATATTGAGAAAAAAATATTTTAAAGTTTTAAAGATAAGATAATTCAAAAGTGAGTTATTTAAGAAAGTTAGTTAGGATTAAGTTACAAAAATTCTTATAAAAAATCACTTTGTAAGCTTTTTTTACTAATAAAATATTTTAATTGCTCCTGTTATTAGTCTAAAAATTTGAAGTAAGAATACATATTATATAATGTTAAATATATTACTAATAATATATTTTATATTTATAATAAAATATTATGTATTAGTTAATTATTCGTTTTATTCGACTTCTTATAAATATAAAAGGAAATTCTCTTTTGTTGTGAATATAAAAAATACGGTTCGTACCCCCGTATTCTATCGTATTTTTTACAGATAACATTGGGACCAAAGAATATGATTCACCCGCACTCTTAACTTGCCGTGGAAAATCTTCAAATTAACGTTCTGTTCATTCTACTCTTTGCACCTCCTCTTGCATGCAAAACTCTTTATTCATAAACTCAAATTAGATTTCAATAGTTTAGCAAGATGGCATCAACATGAAGTACAACCCCCTGGTTTTTAAGGGTACGGGTGTTTTCAAAGCTGCGAACTTGTTGTCACTGCAGCAGCTCATTTAGCAAGGGAGTTTGTTACAGTCCATTCTAATTAAAAATTGTGACTACCTCTGAGTATATAACTTCTCTGGATTCTCCTCCCACCCGAAAATGTTAATGTCCAGAGCAATCTTTGCATCGCAACCTTTCGTGTAAATCAATCTACAAGATTTTTTAACACTTTTTCTTTACCAAGAAAATTATTAAAATGTTCAACGTTCTATTCCTGTGAAAGTACTATTTTAATTGATAACATTAATTTAAAAAATTATATGTAATATTAATTAAATTAGATATAAACACTTATAAAATTAATAGCGAAACCCATCAACAAGTGTTTATATTTTTAGTTTAGTACCTATGTAGTGCTAATTAGGAACTTACTTTTGCAATTGTTTCCAAGTCAATATGGGGAAGAAAAATAAACCACCTAAATTTTCTTGGAATCAAACAGAAAGAATAGAAAGTTTAAAAGTATAATTTTATTAATCAAATTTACTCACGGCTAGGAATTTACTTTGTGGTCTAACTCTAATCACCATTGATCTGGAATCTCTCCCTTTGAAGGCTAGAAAGTGAAAAGTGTAATTTACTCACGGCTAGGAGTTTACTTTGTGGAGCATATAAAAGTGTAACCTTTTTTATTTATATGATACATTGTGTTGCCAAATTATAAAAGTACTTATGATCATTGTAATGGTAAGCGGATGAAAATAAGTTACAACGAGTATTTAGGTGGTCTATTCGATTTAGACAATAACTACCTCGGACTGCAACAAATGCGTCATTATAGAAGATAGAAGAAGAGCAAGGAAGTCTCACTTGCCCAAAACGAAAGTACAAGCAATTCTCGTCTTTCAATATTCGAAGAAACTAAAAATAGAGAGAATGGATTCCTTGGATGGGGATGGAAATGAGAGGACTCGTCGTGACTGCTAAGGCGAATGGAATTGTTTTCATTGGCATTGGCCACCATCCATCTTTTTCTCTGATAAATATTTTATCTTCAGATCCTAGGACAAATCTTTGTCTTTCTTTGCTTTATCTGATTTTCAGATCCAAGAACAAAACTTTGTCGAATGTCGCTGCCATGGAGGACGACAAGAGATTGAAAAAGAGAAGCGTTTTACCTACTTAATAAAGGGGACAAGTGATGAGTTGTTGAGCCATTTGAATTCGTTAGCCAATGAATAAAAAGAAGAAGCTTCTCTCTTAATGTCATAAATTTTATTGAGTATTTTCAAAAATATATTTTTAAAAATTGAAAAAAATTCTAAGATTACAACTGTACAAAATTGACCATTTGAATTCAATACGAATAAAAAAGAAGCTTCTCTTTAATGTCATAGTTCCCTAATTTAAATAATAAAAGTAATACTTAAAATATAAGTTTTGATACAAATTTTATTTATACAAATTAATACTCTAGAGTTACTGTCATTATATGTTCCATAATTTTTTTTTAATATTTATTTAAAAATATAGGACACGTGATATCCATATAAAATTGTTATGCAATGTATTTATAACGTTAAAAATAAGAAATATGTAAAAATAATATAATATTATTGTATGGCAAAAAATATATATACATTATAATGTTTAAACAATAATAAAGATATAATATATTTAATTTATTTTATTTGGTTGCATTTATAGAATAATTTTATGTTTTCAAAATGAAAAAAAATTAAATATATATTTTATTGAGTATTTTTAAAAATTAAAAAAATTCTAAAATTATAACTGAGAAGTAAAAATTATATTTTATTATTTATTTTAATTATTTTTAAAAAATAAATTACATATTTAATATAAAATATATATCATCGATATAATATTCTTACATTAATTTTGTATTTATAATCACACATGCGACAACAATACTATCACATCATTTTAGTTGAATAGTTCGATACTATTTGGCGTGTAAATTTTTTTCAATACGGTTTTGTTCTTGTTGGAATAAAATATAATATATATTTTTTATTTGGTCAATGTTTTACCCATGATTATGTAATAATTGGAATAAAATCTAAATGCTAATCAATATTCCAAACTTGACGGTCATCACCGTCGACACCGGGTAATCAGTCAAAACATATGGAAGAAAAGTCTATCGTTGCCGTATTAATGGCTGCCAGGTCATTTCGAGTTTGTATGTTTTCACAGATAAAAATATAATTTATCCATTTATATCAAATAAGTCCTCAATCTCTATCTTTTAAAGTAATTAAAATGCCCTTAAATATAAAGGATTTTACTCTTAAGAATAGAACCTTTAATTTTATTTTTAAAAAGTTAAATAATTGTAAGTACCTTTATGGTATTTTAAAAATCTACTCAACTGCTCTTTGTTTAAAAAGCTATACTGCATGGACTCATAAATTATAAAACGTCAGGGACCCGACAATTAATTAATGTTATTATTGTCTCTGTATAAGGCAGTGCTACTTCAACATCAAGGGTAGAATCTCATTTCCAATATGAAGGTCACTGGCGTATCCAAATATCCCATCTCTCTCTTATCCTTCTGTGTGCTAATTTCAACTTCATTCAGCTGTGTCTTTGCTTTGAAAACTTGTGATTTTCCGGCAATCTTTAACTTCGGCGCTTCTAGTGCGGATACTGGCGGATTGGCTGCTGCTTTCACTCCTCGAAAGTCGCCGTATGGCCAGACTTACTTTCACATGCCGGCCGGGAGATACTCCGATGGTCGGCTTATCATTGATTTCATTGGTATCACTTTTTAGATTGAGCTTCAGCTTCCGTTGCTTTTGCTTTTCTGCTGCGCATGTTTCTCATAAATACACCGTATCAATCGGTTGTGTTGTCTTTCTGCTTATTTTTTACGGCATAATAAATAAAATATTTGATAAATATTTATTTTTTAGGTGAGTATGATAATAATTATTATTTATTTAATATATTTATATTTAATATAATTTTAAATATTATTTTAAAAATATAATTATTAAATTATTCAATAAATATTTATTTTTATTTAATAGTTTATATTTGAGCCATATTTATAAGATGATTATATTTTATTTCACAGTAGTTGTTGTTAGAAATTTATGACATAATAGTACTAAACAAAGCTTAAATAGTTAGTGAATTAAAGAGTTGGCCTTTTAGCAATTCAATTGACTGCTGGAAAAATGTTGTGGAAATTTCAGCCAAGAGCTTTGGTCTGCCCTATCTCAACGCATACCTCGATTCACTGGGAGCCAACTTCACTCACGGTGCAAATTTTGCCACGGCAGGATCAACTATTAGACTACCAACTAGAATCATACCCAATGGTGGATTCAGCCCTTTCTACTTGCATATGCAATTAGAACAATTCACTCAATTCAAATCCAGATCACAGATGATTAGAAACAAGGGTGATTAATTAATTAATCCAATTGATTATTGCACGAATTTCATTTGATTTTGTAATATAGCTTCCTGTTCTATATCTGTAAGAGTATTTGATGTTTCTGTAGGAGGAATCTTTGCAAATTTGATGCCCAGAAAGGAATATTTTTCCAAGGGTTTATACACTTTTGATATTGGGCAGAATGATCTTGGTGCTGGGTTTCTTCGGTAACATGTCCGTACAGGAAGTTAATGATTCTGTCCCTGATATAGTCAACAAGTTCTCTGCAAATATTAAGGTAATTTTAATCTTCAGATTGATGATATAAAGCTCGTTTCCTAATTGATATGGCACTTAATTAATAATTTGCATAAAATACTGAAATTGAGTATTGATGCAGAATATATACAAGTTGGGAGCTAGGTCATTTTGGATCCATAACACAGGACCAATTGGTTGCCTGCCTTACATTTTGGCCAGATTTCCCACGGCAGAGAAAGACTCTGCTGGTTGTGCAAAGCCATACAATGACGTAGCTCAGAATTTTAATCTCAATTTGAAGAATGCTGTACTTCAACTAAGGAAAGATTTGCCTTCAGCTGCTCTCACTTATGTTGACGTCTACTCCGTCAAGTACTCACTATTCAAGGAACCAAAAAAATATGGTGAGTCATTATTATACACATAACCTAGAAATTTGGTAATTTTAAATATATGGTTACGATGCCAATATATTAAATATAACAATTCAAATTTATTCATATGCAATCTAAAATACTGTTGTCATCAAAATGCAAGCTATTATTGATCTTCCTAGCACGCACCTAATCACTCACGGTATGCACACTATTATAGTATAATATATAAATGTGGGATGTAGCCAAAATTTCTATTGATTGAAAGCTTTTTCTCAATAAATTAAATCGCAGGATTTGAGCTTCCTCTGGTAGCTTGTTGTGGCCGTGGCGGTAAGTACAACTACACTAGCACTGCTGGATGTGGAGAATCGGTTGTTATCAATGGCATAAAAGAAAAAGTGGGTTCTTGCGAGCGTCCATCAGTTCGTGTAAATTGGGATGGAATTCACTACACCGAGGCTGCAGCCAAGTTTATTTTCGACCAAACCTCAACTGGTTTTTTCTCTGATCCCCCAATTCCATTAAATATGGCTTGTCATGCTTACTAGTTTGATTGAAGTGCATGCTTAGATAAGTACAAGCACATGAATGAATAATGGGGATAATATAATAATATATGAGTTTCAAACTTTACAATTTTTTTTTACAAATTAAGAATATATTTTACTGTTTTTATTCGTCACAATTAAAAAATAATTGTTAGATAAAATAATATTTTTTATTTTATTTTTGTAAAAAAATAAAATATTTAATAAAATTAAAATACTGTTGAATTAATTTATATGAACGTTCGTGTACAAGATAATATTAAAATAAAAATTAATAGATATCACTAACTCAAATTTATTTTGAGTTATTGATATTTAATAATTTTTATTTTATGATATTGTAAATTATATATTATAATTTTTAAATTAAATAAAATATGTTATAATTAAAATAACATGTGATATCCTTTAATTTAGCTATCGTTTTCTTCTCGACTATTATTCGGGATACCATAATATTCGACAATCTAAATGCTTGTCCCCACATCTCCACCTTGGTGGTTTTACAAGTTATACTCATCGTATATAAAATAAAAAAGTAAATGATTATTTATTTTCTTTTTCTTTTTAATTATTTTTATTTTAAATATCACATAAATGTCAACCAAATTCTATCCTAATTCTAATATAAATAAAATTTAAATATTAAATTATTTTATTTTTAAAAATTTTTTCTATTAAATACGTTAGCACGATTATATTTTTATTATTTGATTGCGTTCTTTAAAATATTTTATATTTTTAAAAAAACAAACTTAATTATATGTTTACTTGAGTTTTTTCTTAAATTATTTTTAAAATAAAAATAAAATATTTCTAAAATTATAATAAAAATTAAAAAATTATTTTCAATTATTTTTAAAAATAATTATTTTATTCATTTTTAAAATAATACGTTTTAAAATATTATTTGTAATAAATACTTTTTAATTTTTTAAAAAAATACTATTCTAAAAACCTTATCGAAACATTTCGCTTGGCAAATGTTAATTTATGGTAATTAATATTCCGCGTTTAAATTTACGTATCACTCGACTCTGGCCTCCTTGAGTGATGATCACCGTCCATACCGGGTAATCAATGGTCCTCAATCAATCAATGCACGAAAGAAAAGTAGCATCGGCTACGAGAACTTTTGGGTTTGTTTGTTTTCGCAAATAAAAATATAATTATCCATTTACATCAAATAAGTCCCCAATTTCATTTCTTAAAATAACTAAATGCCCTTAAATATAAAGGATGCTTCTCTTACATTGTGATTATAAAAAATTAATATATAAAAAAAAGAGCAAGGATCTCTACTCGAGGAAGCTCGAATTTCAAACTTTTAACTTCATTTTGCTCTTAACACAACCTTAAAAAATTTGTCTATTAAAATAATTACTTAATTTTGGCTATTAAAATTGACCCCAAGAGTAATTTGGTCATTTTAAATAAAATAATTATCATTTATTTTTCGGAAATTTATTTGATATAAATAAATAAATTATGTCTGCATTTATTGAATTATAAAAATTTAGAGAACCGATTGTGAATTAATGTTATTATTATCTGTATATAGGGCAGTGTCACTTCGACATCAAGAGTAAATGTGGTGTCTCGTTTCGAATATAAAGGTCACTGATACCCAAATGTCCCATCTCTCTCGTACGCTTCTGTGTGCTAATTTTAACTTCAGTCAGCTGTGTCTTTGCTTTGGATACTTGTGGTTTTCCGGCTATCTTTAACTTGGGGGACTCTAATTCGGATGCCGGCGGATTGGCTGCTGCTTTCACTCCTCCAAACTCGCCGTATGGCCAGACTTACTTTCACATGACGGCCGGGAGATACTCGGATGGCCGGCTTATCATTGATTTCATTGGTATCACTTTATAACTTGAGCTTCAGCTTTCCTTGCTTTTGCTTTTCTGCCATATATGTTTCCCATACACCTGCTATCTCAATCAGTTGCAGTGTAGCTTAGGACTCTAGTATTTCTCTTTAACTTTGAGGGTATATAACAGATAAACACCTGTCTGACAGCTAACAGAGAAAATATTTGTGAAAATTTCAGCCAAGGGCTTTGGTCTGCCCTATCTCAATGCATATCTTGATTCACTGGGAACCAACTTCACTCATGGTGCAAATTTTGCCACGGCAGCGTCAACCATTAGGCTACCAACTAGAATCATACCCAATGGTGGATTCAGCCCTTTCTACTTGGATGTGCAATTAGAACAATTCACTCAATTCAAATCCAGATCACTGATGATTAGAAACAAGGGTGATTAATTAATTAATCCAATTAATTATTGCATGAATTTCATTCTATTTTGTAATATAGCTTTGTGTTATATATTTGTAAGAGTATTTGATGGTTCTGTAGGAGGATTCTTTGCAAATTTGATGCCGAGAGAGGAATATTTTTCCAAGGGTTTGTACACTTTTGATATTGGGCAGAATGATCTTGGTGCTGGTTTCTTCGGTAACATGTCTGTAGAGGAAGTTAATGCTTCTGTCCCTGATATGGTCAACAAGTTCTCTGCAAATATTAAGGTAATTTTAATCTTCAGATTGATGATATAAAGCTCGTTTCCTAATTGATATGGCACTTAATTAATAATTTGCATAAAATACTGAAATTGAGTATTGATGCAGAATATATACAAGTTGGGAGCTAGGTCATTTTGGATCCATAACACAGGACCAATTGGTTGCCTGCCTTACATTTTGGCCAGTTTTCCCACGGCAGAGAAAGACTTTGCCGGCTGTGCAAAGCCATGCAATGACGTAGCTCAGAATTTTAATCTCAATTTGAAGAATGCTGTACTTCAACTACGAAAAGATTTGCCTTCAGCTGCTCTCACTTGTGTTGATGTCTACTCCGTCAAGTACTTACTATTCAAGGAACCAAACAAATATGGTAAGTCATTATATACATTAACAAGAAATCTGGTTAATTTTATATGGTTACTACGCCGGGATGTTAAATATAACCGTCCAAATTTATTCATATTTAATCTAAGATACTTTTGTTTGTTCTTTATAAATAAACTCTCTAATTTACAAGTTTAGTGGTTTTTTTTTAAATGTAAAATCTGAAATATAAAATTTGATATATTTGTTTATTTGTTTTCATCGAAATGCAAGTTATTATGGGTAATTAATAATAACTCTGTTTAGATTTGTTAAAATAACAAATAAATAGAATTATATGAAAAAATTATAAATAAAATAAAAAATATAAAAATAAAAATTTAAAATTTATTTAAAAATATAAAATTGTTCTTAGTTGCTTGAAAATGTTAATGTAATATTTTAATTATTTTAATTTACTAATTTTTAAGTATAAAAATTAAATTATTCAAAAAATTGAATGTATAAAAATTATTAATAAAAATATTTACACTAATAAATAATTTTAACATATAAATTTTACTTTTAACAAAATATTTAATAAAAAAAAATTTGTTAACTATTTATTTTTATATTGAAAAATATTTTAATAATTTATTAGAATTTTTTTTTAAGAATAAAAAATAAAAACGTACACATTCCAAAATATTTTTTGATGTATAAATAAGCAATTAACAAATTTATTTATTTTTCATTTGCAAAATATATTGTTAAAAATAAAATTTATACTTTAAAATTAATTATTAGTATAAATATTTTTATTAATAATTTTTATACATTCAATTTTTTAATAAGTTAATTTTATATTAAAATAAAAATTAAAAAATTAAAAAAATAAAAATACTACATTAATATTTTTAAGTAACTAAAGATAATTTTATATTTTCATATAGATTTTATTATGTTCAAGAGAGGTATTCGTAGATTTTACATATAATTTTTTTTAAAATTTTTTTATGCTCTAACTTTTTATTTTAATAAATTTTAGAAGAGATATCTAATAATTATCCAAAAATATTATTTGTTATTTTTGTTCAAAATTTTATAAATATAAACCAACCTTATTCTCAATCTTAATGCGATTAAAATATTTGTGTTTTATAATTTGTGCTATTTTTATAAAATTTATCAATTGAACTTATTAGTATGTGTGTGATCACTCTTGATATAACAAATTTTATATTGATTGAAAGCTTTTTCTCAATAATTTAAATCACAGGATTTGAGTTTCCTCTGGTAGCTTGTTGTGGCTATGGAGATGACTACAACTACAACAGCACTGCTGGCTGAATGTGGACAATCAGTTGTTATTAATGGCGCAAAGGTGACAGTGGGTTCTTGTGATCGTCCATCAGTTCGTGTAAATTGGGATGGAATTCACTACACTGAGGCTGCAGCCAAGTTTATTTTCGGCCAAATCTCCAATGGTTCTTTCTTTGATCCTCCAATTCCATTGAAGATGGCTTGTCATGCAACTTTAAATTAGTAGTTTGATTGAAGTACAAGCATATGAACATATGATGTGGGTAATAATATCTGAGCTTTAGGTTTTTTACATTTTTTCAGGTCAATAATTTGTGTCAATAAATTTATGATATTATTAAATGATATAATATTAGAATTTAAGAATATAAAAATAAATTATTTGATAAATATATATATTTTTTCTTGTTCACCTTCTTACATATTTGTATTTGATAGTTAACGATTTTATTCCACGAAAGAATATGTAATATAAGATTAAAAGGATATTTTAGTTATTTTAATAGAAGTAGGAATATATTTACAATATAAAAACTTACTTTGAAATTGGTTTCAAGTAAATACAAGGAAGAAAAATAAAGTACCCACTAAAGAAAAATAAATTAATTTTAAAATTGATATTCATTTACTTATATATTAATTTTGAAAAATAAGTTAAATAGAAAAAAAAAGAATAGAAAGTTGAAAAGTGTAATATTATTAATCAAATTTTATTTAGGGATATGAATTTTCTTCGTAGTCTAATACTAATCACCATTGACATGAAATCTCCACTTTGAAGGGTTAATATTTGATTGAAATTAATCTTATTATATCATAATATTAAGATGGTTATTTTCTATTTTAATATAAAAATTTCAAAATTTTACTTCATAAGATATAAATCTTTTTACAAATGAAATTGTAACCAGTTCATTTATATGATTCAAATCTTTAACCCTGTTGAAAACAAATGAATACTAGGTGTTCTAAATTGTGTTGCCAAATTATAAGGATACTTTGGTCATTGTAATATAAATAAAAATAATTATATTTTTATTCTTAAAAACCTAAAAATTTAGGAACCCAAATTTCAATACTTAACAGACAATTACGAATGAGACTGAGTCATGGGTGTGCACAGCCCACGTGCTATAAAGAAGATAGAAGACAAGCATACATCCGAACATTCAAGAAAATCTCACCTACCAATATGGGGAAAAAAATTTCTTTTCTTTTAATTTTCAAAGGAACCAAAAATGGCGAGAATGGAATTTTAAACAGGGATGGAAAATGAGAGGAGTCTGTTAAAATTACAAAACCAGTACGTGATGGGTCTTATTTGACCAAGTTGTTACCATAATGCTTAGTGAATTTATTTGATGCCGAATCTAGTGGTAGTGGAATTAGTTTTTACCAAATTTGTAGTACCTTTATTTGAATTCTGTTGGTAACGTGGAGTCACGGGTGTTTTCAACGGCCGTCGCTCATTTTGCAATGGCGGCGGCTCAATTTTTCTTCTTCGCTTTATTTCAAAATTATATATATATATATATATATATATATATATAATAAATTAAAGAATGTCAAAGTATTCTTCTACCATATATTCTTTCAATTTGGTGTTTGTCTTCTACCTGAAATTCCTCCCCCTTGGTGTCGAGTTTTATTTTTTTCTAAAATGTACAGCTATTGACTAAATTAACAAAATATATATTTGATCAATTATTTTTAAAAATAAAAAATTCAAAAATAAAAAAATCTAAATTTTTAGTATTTATTTTTTAACTATTTTCAAAAATTAAATTACTTTTTTTTTCAAAACAACTATTTTATGTGTTTTTAAAATAGCATTTAAATATATTTTTATACATATTTTTTATTTTTTTAAAAATATTATTTTGAAAACACTAATTTTATTTTTAAAAACAATAAAATTACGTGTTATATTAGTTATTTGAAATGAATAGCTTGACACAATTTTGTATATAATTTTAAATATATTTTTAATAAAATAAGGTTATATTTTTATTGGAAATAAAAAATATATATATATTTTTTATTTTTTATTTGATATTACACGTTTTCTTTACATGTGCCATGACTGTGGCCTACTTGGCGACGACCATCACTCTCTAGAAACCGCTGGATGGAGAAAGTGTCTTGTCTTCACTATAGAGACGGCTGGCAACAAATTCCTTTGGGGTTTCTTCCTGTTTTCCAAATAGAATATACATGTATATACGTTGTGAGAGTAGAAAATAAACACACTTCATTCTCCTGTATTCTATCCTATTTTATACAAATATAACATTGGGACCAAACCATGTCATCTCCCTCCACTCATAACTTGCCATGGAAAATCTTCAAACGTTCTGTCGATTATGCTCTCTGCAACTTACTCTTGCATGCAAAACTCTGTGACCACAAACTGCAATTATTAAAGAAAATTAGTTTAATTACAATGGAAATTTCAATTTCACTATTTTTTCTTTTTTCTTTTATAATCTCCGTCAAATTTTTTCACCCGCCACCACTAACTTGGGAACTTTCTTCTTCTCTGACAAATATTTTTACCGTCGCCGTCCAATTTTTAACCTTTTCCTATTATTTTATTTTGCTCCGCAGCCTTGCTTTGACCAATACTGTCTTTATCCGAGGTTGAGCCATTTGAAGATGCTTCTCGTAATGGCAAGTGTATTACTTAAAATGTAAGCTTTAATACAAATTTTAATCACACACAAATTATTATTATTATATAATTCATAATTTCTTTTTCTTTTAATACTGAATAAATTAACACCGTACAGTAGAATAATTTCATAGGATAAAATTTCAATAAACTAAAGTGATGTCAGTATCGGAATGAAATATATATACATATATTAATTTAATTGTGGTTGTTTTCTTTTAATTATGTTATTATTGGAATAAAAAATATATATATATTTTTTCATTATTTGGTAATATTATATGTGACTCTAGCCTACTTGGTGACCGGTCGTTGCTGACCAGAAACCATTACGTGGAAGAAACGCCTATCTCACTGTAAAGACGGCTACCGAGCCCTTTGGGGATGGCGATTTGTGTTTTCCAAATAAAAATATAATTTATTTATATCAAATAAGTGTAGTAAGAGGATAAATTATATCTTTATTTTTAAAAATTATAAAAATTCAGGAACCCGGATGTCACTCAATGCTATTATGTTTATATAAAGCCATAAGCACTCGAGCATGATGATCAAGAGTAACCATTGTGTCTCATATACAACATGAAGATCACAAGCATTTCCACTTATCTCGTCCCTCTCTTTTGCATCTGTGTGCTGAGTTCAACTCCTTTCAGCACTGTTTTTGCTTTGGAAACTTGCGATTTTCCGGCAATCTTTAACTTCGGCGACTCTAATTCGGATACTGGCGGATTTGCCGCTGCTTTCAATCCTCCAAACTCGGCTTATGGCCAGAGTTACTTTCACAGGCCGGCCGGGAGATTCTCCGACGGCCGGCTTATCATTGATTTCATTGGTATCACTTCCGGACTTCAGCTTCTGCTTTCCTTGCTTTTCTGCTATACATACTACACATGCCTCTTATCAGCCACAGCGTAACGTGTGTTATATTTTTGCTTCACTTCAAAAGCTACCAAGTTGGGTTAAACAAATAAAGTATTTATCACTCACTTAACGCATTTGCATTCGATATTATTTAAAACTGTTGTATTCGTACTTGATTTTGAAAATACAATTAGTAAAATATTTAACTGTAATTAATAAATATTATTTATAATTAAATTTAATTTCACGACAGTCGTTATTTGTAAGCAATTCTAACGAAATGGTTCTAGTGGAATGCTAAATAGATAGTGAGGTAATGTGGTGTTCTTTTATTAACAATTCAATTGACTGATATAACACCCCACCCTTTTTTTTTATGGAAATTTCAGCTTCGAGTTTTGGCCTGCCATATCTCAGTGGATACCTTGATTCACTAGGCACCAACTTCAGTCATGGTGCAAATTTTGCCACAGTTGCATCAACAATTAGACTACCAACTAAAATCATACCAGATGGTGCGTTCAGCCCTACCAGTGGTGCATTCAGCCCTTTCTACTTAGATGTGGAAGTTGAACAATTCAGACAATTCAAATCCAGATCGCAGATGGTTAGAGAAAAAAGTAATTAATTAATTAATTAATTATCAACCCTTTCAATTCTTGCACGAACTGTATTTGATAATATTGCAATACAAGTCGTATTATTTGTTAAGAGTATCTTATATTTCTGTAGGAGGAATCTTTGCAAATTTGATGCCCAAAGAGGAATATTTTTCCAAGGGTTTATACACCTTTGATATTGGTCAGAATGATCTTGGTGCTGGATTCTTTAATAACAAGACTGTAGAGGAAGTTAATGCTTCTGTCCCTGACATGATCAACAAGTTGTCAGCAAATATCAAGGTAATTTTACTCTTTAAAGTAATATAAAATTTGTATACTAATTAATATAATTATTAATTAGTTATTTTATTATTAAAAAAATTTAAAATTTTTTAAATATATTTTATAAATTTTTATTTTTTGCATTATCATAATTTGTCCACATTTAAAAGTGAATATATATAATATAATATATTTTTTTTATTTAAAATTTTTGTTAATTACCAATGCGTAATCAAGTATCGCTAAGAAATCATTGATCACATACAGTTTTTACATACAAATTTTATAATTTAAGCATTACCTTATGTACATTGATAAATCTTGCATAAAATAATGAAGTTGTGTACCGATGCAGAATACATACCAATTGGGAGCCAGGTCATTTTGGATCCATAACACAGGACCAATTGGCTGTCTGTCTTATATATTGGCCAATTTTCCCTCAGCCGCGAAAGACTCAGTTGGTTGTGCAAAGGCTTACAATGAAGTAGCACAAAATTTTAATCAGCATTTGAAGAATGCTGTACTTCAACTGAGGAAAGATTTTCCTTCTGCTGCTTTCACTTATGTTGATGTCTACTCCGTTATGTACCTACTATTCAAGGAACCAAGAAAATACGGTGAGTCATTAATACAAAACTTAGAATTTATAATATTTTTATCTGTTCTTTATAAACAAAGTTCAAACTTTTGAATTTTTGTTTTATGTCAAATATCAGACCATGTTTTATGTAACATGGTACAGACGCAGGATAGAACAAAATTTGTATTGATTGTAAGTTTTTGTCAATAAACTGCAGGATTTGAGCGTCCTTTTGTAGCTTGTTGCGGCTATGGCAACAAGTACAACTTCAGCAGCAGTGCCCCGTGTGGAGCATCAATTGTTATCAATGGAAGAAAAATAACAGTAAGTCCTTGTGATCGTCCATCAACTCGTGTAACATGGAACGGAATTCACCACACCGAGGCTGCGGGAAAGTTCATTTTCGACCACATCTCAACTGGTTCTTTCTCAGATCCCCCAATTCCACTGAAGATGGCTTGTCACCCGACTTTGAATCAACATTAGATTGATTGAAGCAATAATCAAGTACTTGCATGTGAATGAATAATGGGACAACAATGTACCGATTTTGAACTCTCGTCTTTTTATGAATTAAGGACTCGATTTTTCATTCATATCAAATAAGTTTATGATCTCTTTTAAAGTGACACAATCGTTCCTAGAATTAACCCCAAAACACAGGAATAAATACTTACATTTTTAACTTAGATTTTGCTAATTAGTACTGCCAAATGGACGCTTATTATCCTTATATCAAGAAAACAACACTATCTTAAGAATACTTCGTAAGCAAATATTAAGGTTTACGAAACTTAGACTGCTTATACATCAAAATTTTTCCTGACAAACATAATCAAACAACGATAGGTCACTCATGGGGAGATTTAAATATATTTAAGTTAAATAATTGGATGATGAAGAAACGAATATGTGGAAGAAAAGTCCATCTTCACTTTGTCCACGGCGGCCATGACTCTGGCCTACTTGCTGATGACCGACAATAAAATCTAACTTATTATCAAAAGTAACCTATTTGATATTGATGAATAATTATATCTTTATTTTTAAAAGTAAAATTATAAAATTCAGGACCCGAATTTCACTTAATGTAATTAAGTGCAAGTAAAGACATATTTGAACATGAAGATCAAGAGTAAAGAGTAAATATTGTGTCTCATTTCCAATATGATGAAGCTCACTGGCATTTCCAATTATCTCGTCCCTCTCTTCTGCTTCTGTGTGCTAATTTCAACTTCATTCAGCTCTGTTTTTGCCTTGGAAAGTTGTGATTTTCCGGCAATCTTTAGCTTTGGCGACTCTAATCGGATACTGGCGGATTTGCTGCTCTGCTTTCATTCTCCAAACTCGGCCGGCAGATCACTGATTTCATTGGTCTCACTTTCTAACTTCACCTTTTGACTTCCTTGCTTTGACTTTCTGCTTTTCTGCTATGTATGCTACACGTATGTCTACTGTGTCGATCAGATGTAGTGTAGTGTCATACTGTTGTATTTCTGTTTGATAATAAATAAAGTACTGTAGACGTTTATACTTAATTTTTAGGGGATAATAAATAAGTATTTGATAAACGTTCATTTTCGCTTGCCTGTTAATATTTACCCCCACTTGACACATTTATCTATGATCTATTTTCAAACCGTTGTATCTGTGCTTAATTTTAAAAATACAACAATATCATTCATCGAAGACTAAATTGCTAGTGAATTAAAAGTGTTGGTCTTTAACTATTCAATTGACTGAGAGGATTGTGCAACTTTCAGTGCATAGCTTTGGCCTGCCATATCTCAGTGCACACCTTGATTCACTCATGGTGCAAATTTTGCCACAGTAGCATCAACTATAACAGACCACCAGCCAGAATCACACCCGATGGTGCATTCAGCCCTGCCAGTGGTGTATTCAAGCCTTTTTACTTAGATTTGCAATTAGAACAATTCAGACGATTCAAATCTAGATCACAGATGATTAGAGAAAAAGGTAATTAATTAATTAATCCAACCAATTATTGCATTTGATATTTGAATGCAAGTTGTGTTTTTTGTTAAGAGTATCCGATCTTTTTTTTAGGAGGAATCTTTGTAAATTTAATGCCCAAAGAGGAATATTTTTGCAAGGGTTTATACACTTTCGATATTGGTCAGAATGATCATCGTGCTCGGCTCTTAATAACTTGTCTCTAAAGGAAGTTAACGCTTCTGTCTCTAATATGATCAATCAGCAAATATTAAGGTAATTTTACTCATCGAGTGAATGATGCTAAGATGGTATTCTAATTAATACAATGCTTACTAATAATTATCATGCATGAAATGATTATTGACTTCATTAATATATTATTAAAAAAATCTTGATAAAATAGCAAAATCATTTAATAAAATTCTATTGTATATTTAAAATTTTGTTTTTTGTATTATCATGATTAATACGTTTAAAAATAAATGTATATGACGTAATACAGTTGTTTTGTTCAAGAGGACTGTTGATTTTATTATTTCATAATTAAAAAAATTTTAAAAGATTCTACTTCTAAAAATTATTTAATAAAAATTCTATTTTATATTTATTTCTTTTTTCATATTATTATAATTAATAAGTTTATAAATAAATGTCTACGATCTAATACACTTATCTTACCTAAAAGAATATCAGATCTAGTTTTATGTAATGTAGTTCATACAAATAGGTTAGAACAAAATTTGTATCGATTGAAAGTCTTTGTCAATAAATTGGAGGATTTGAACGTCCTTTGGTAGCTTGTTGTGACCATGGCAACAAGCACAACTACAGCAGCCATGTTCCATGTGGGCAATCAGTTGTTATCAATGGCAGAAAAATAACAGTAAGTCGTTGTGATCGTCCATCAGCTCGTGTGACTTGGAATGAAATTCATCACACATTCAGTTGTTATCAATAGCAGAAAAATAAGAGCAAGTCCTTGTGATTGTTCATCAAGTCGTGTAACCTGGAATGAGATTTATCACACTGAGGTTGCATGCAAGTTTATTTTCGACCAAATATTAATTGGTTTTTTTTCTCTGATCCCCAATTTCCATTGCAGATAGCTTATCACAAGCTTTAAATCAACATTAGATTGATTGAAGCTACAAACATCCGCATTCGTATGAATAAATGATGAGATACTAGTTTTAAACTCTTTATCTCTTTTACAAATTAAGAAATAAACTATTCGATTATATTAAATATATTTATAATCTCTTTTAAAGTGACATAATTATTTATATAATATTAAATTTGAACTATCGAAATATAAGAATTAGTTTATTTAATTATTTTTATAATTCACTCGTACACTTATGATAATTTTATATTCATAACAATTATGATCTATTTAAAAGAGGTAAAAAGATACAACTTGTTATTTTACTGCTTAAACAGATAAAATATATAATATAAATTTTTTTAATTGTTTTTTTAAAAAGTCAATTTTTAAAATAATAAAATTAAAATTATTAGTAATTTGAAAATTGTTGAAAGAATATCGAGAATAAAAATTTTCCGAATAGGCCCATAAATTAGTCCCTTATCATATAATCTGGTGAATTCCGTCAAATACCCTCGCTTTAGCCGCACAAACAAACGTGGTAAGCTGAAAATTGCACAATTTCTAGACTTGGGACTCGTCACAAATTTAAAACTTGGGCTAGTTTGGGCCAAATCCTATGGTAGCACTCCATTTCCTTGTGTTTCTGTCTTAAATAACAAGTAAAATTTTAAGAATGCGTGGAATGGGACACAGCACAAGTTATACTAAGTAGCGGTGTTTCGTGATCGTTGGCAAATGATTCTTATAGAAAAAATAACCCAACTAAAAAGGGACTTAATTACTTAAAATATAATACAAAAATTTTAAAATAAATAATATAAAAATTAAATATATTTTATATTTAATATATTGTAGTCAAATTCAATTAAAAAGAATGCATAAAAATCTTATAAATTGGCTTTATCGTATGTTACCAACATACGATAAATTATAAGTTCTTATACAACCTTTTCAAGAATTAATTTGGGGAAGAAAAAAAATGAATAGAGGATGGAACCAAAGACACAGGTAGAATCAATAATTTAAGGGGAGTGGATGAGTAAACAGAGAAAGACATGTTGATGATTCAACAAACAAATCAAAACCAATTCAGTCTTTTCCAGTTTCTTACTTGTCCCATTTCTGTCTCTCTGTTTCTTCACATTAATTATACTCAATTCTCTTTCATTTTACATTTTTTTTTACCCATTTTAAAAAATCTAAAAAAATAAAATTCAGTCTCTTTTTTATTTCTTTATTTTTAGTTTTATCATGTTATATAGGAGAAGAAACGTTGCCCAACGCCACATGATGAGACGCATTCATTTCATTTTGGTTAATAATTAATCTTTTATTATATATTCAGGATATGGAGTCTTCCCAAGTTTTCAAAAGTAATTCTCAACTTCAATTTTGAACAAACATAATTTAATCATGCTTGTCACATGAATTTCAAACTCTATGAGAATTGAATTGTCCAACTTCATCTTATATCATAGATTCTATATAGATATGTACATGTAATAAAAAGTAAAGTTATTTATTTTTCTAAAATAAATTTACTTACTCCCAACATAATTCGATTAAATTCTTATCGTGAATCTATTAAATTTTTTTTATGATTGATTGTACGTAGTATTGAATTTAGAAATATTGTTTGAAATAGCACGAGATTGTTGGATATCATTTTATAAAAAAATATTTTTGTTGTCTAAGAGTGTAGATTGTGTTCAATAAGTATTTTATTTGAAGATAATATTTCACAAATGGAAAACATGAATTTTATATTTTATTTGTAAATTAAAAAATATTTTTCGTATGTAATTTAGATCAAATAGTGTTATATACCGTATGTAATTTAGTTAAAAATTATTTTAAAAAAATATTGAGATGATATATATTATATTTTTTATTTGATATAAATAATAAAAATAAAAAATATCACAATTAAATTAGATATTTTTTGAACAATTTAAACTAATAAAATTAACCTATTACATGATATCTGATAAAGAAAATTATCAAAATTTAATAGTTTGAATAGATGTATTATGTAATTTTCAAAAAATATTACCCGATGCATTCTTGAATTCTAAAAATACTAATTTAAAAATACTGTTTTTTATTATTTTTATTTTATTAAAGCATTAATTAAAAAATAATAATAATAATCGTGCTTACAAAATTTTTCTTAATTTTTTATATTTATTTTGAGAAACCATTTCTAGAGTATCATATCAAGAACAGAAGAACATAAACATCTTGAGATGGCCATATGGTAGGTCTCGAGTTTTATATTCAGTTAAGACATTAATTTCCATACTTTAAATTACTTCAGAAATTGTTTCCAAGTCAATATGAGGAAGAAAACAAAGCACCTAAGTTTTCTTTGGAATCAAACAGAAAAAGAAGGATAGAAAGTTTAAACCAAAGGAAAAGAAAGTTGAGCCTTGGGAAAATATACTCAATTATTCAAAAAGAGAGAAAGATTTGGTCATGTGGGATTGTTTCCAAAATTAAATTGCAATGAAGAGAAGAAGAAAATAGATCAAAGTTTAGGCATACCCAGGCCTACCAAATTGTCCAAAAGTCAAAAATGCTACAATTTTTAGGAATACTTTGGAGCTCTATGGATAGAATTCGCTCTCCTTTTCTTCTCAAGTGTGAAGAAAGTTTTGTGATTCTCAAAAGCTAAAGTTGACCAGCAAGAGCTTCCCGAAGAAGCACTTTTTTCCTTGCAACTAAAGCTGCTTCCCTTTATTGTTGCGTGACCAAATGTGAGTTCTTCAATTTTGGTGGATGGAAACACTTGAGGACTGTGGGAGTCCTTGCTTCCAAGTATTGATTGTTTGATAATGAATTTTATTTCTGCCCATGTGTATAATATATGTCGTGTGTATACATATATAAAAATAAAATAAAAAGAAGAAGATATTTTTTCTTCGTAATTTAAGTAAAATTTAAAATATGTATAAAATATTAATATATAATATTTAATTTTTTTTTAAAAAATTAAAATTGTATATATAAACATTAATAAAATATTTCAAAAAAAATGTAAACATTTAACTAATTTTATTTTGATAAGTTATTTTTTATAAATTTATGATAATTATCATCGATGAAATAATAATTTTTCTTGTTGACAAATAAATAATAAAATAAGAAAATTATGTGTATGTATCCACAAGAGAATCATGTTTATGCATCGACAACACCTAATAATCACCTAACAATGGGGTGTTCGTCACTTAATTGAGGTATCAAACCTCTTTAAGTAATGGATAATAAAACTTTGTCAATGATCAAAGTCAAATTTCTTAGAAGATATTTGAATAATTGAAAAGAAAACGCGTATTATTTTCTCTGGGGTGAAAGAAAATTCTTGCGCAAATAATGGAATGTTAGCTGACCGATTCTTGTGGTTATTTTGAATTCTTATTACGGGGTCTTGAAACGAAGGTTTATTTCAAACTAAGCAGTTATCCCATTGTTATATGGGTATGACTTCTGTGAATCGGAAATGAAACGTTCCTATTATTATGGAATACTATCATTAAGGTCCCTTGAGTTTTAAGTTATTACAAATAAAAATAGATATTTAGTTAGTTAAAAAGTTCCTAATTTTTTCAAAAATAATTGAAATATCATCTAAAGTTAGGCTACATTTTCTTGTATTTCAATAATTAAATTTAATACTAAAAAAATAGTATGATCATTCCAAAAAAAAAGAAAGGACCAATATGATATTAAATAGACAAATTATGTCTTTATTTACAAAAATACAATAATTAAGAAACTGAAAAACTTTTCTTCATCACAAATCACAACAGTAATTGATGATGATGAAGAGTTCAATTACAATTTTTTTGGTGGATTTTTTAAGTCACCCCATATATGCTTTTAGTGACAAGCCTATTTTGGCGTTCTGTGTCAATGGAATGAAATTCCAGTTACATAATGTATTAATTTAGGAATTAAACAGACTCATGAAGCCATGATTTTCTTCTTCTTCTTCTTCTTCTGTTGTAGTTGGATTGAGTTGGGTGAAAGATTTATGTCTTGTCATTCTCATCCACTCCATTTAAGCCTTTTCCCAACTTCAATTGTGGTCCTATTGTTTAATGAAAAATGGTCCCATTTCTACAGCTTGCTTTTGTACAAATTGCTTTAGCCATACTCGTTAGCGAACAAAATATGGCCTTGTCAATAGCCTTCATTACACCGAATTACTAACACGTGGAGCGAACAAGGAAAATATATATATATATATATATATGTATAAAAATAAAAAAATAAATAAAAATACCAGTTAAAAGAAAGAGTTACAATATCATATTTATTTAAATAAATTTCAAACATCTTCATTCACGTTACTTTTTAACGATTTTAAGAAGACTATCTAACAAGATTTTATATTTCATAAAATATATATTGTGACATAAATATAAAATGTATAACTTTATTCGTTAAATGTATAAATTTTTTTATTTATCTCACATAATTAAATATATGATGCACATTAATCAATTAATTTTTTAAAATTTAATTACAAAAACTTAATACTATTGAAAAGACTAGTTTTTTTTTGAAATTTCTAACTGCAGAATCACCAATTAAATTTCATAATCAAGTTTTTCTACCAAAAAATTTTCAATAAACAACATAACTAATTCATTTAACCTTTCTTAGGATATGATTGATCAAAGATAAGATTTGATCAACTTCAATTTCAAAAAGCATCTTTTTGCATGTGCAATAGTAACTCGCATGGTCAACAAAATTCTATGTGCAACCCATACATTTGGAAAACAATCATCTTGTGACTTTGAATAATTTAGAACGTCAATTGTTTTTGTTGTGTTATTTAATAAATTTTTTTTTAAAATACTTAATTTTGGAAATTAATTAATACCGTAAATATCAACATCTTTAAAAAAAAACACTTTAAAATTATTAAAATAAACTTTAAACCAAATTTTTAGGTTATATTTAAGTTTAATATTAGACACAATATATATATATATATATATATATATATATATATATATATATATATATATATATATATATATATATACACTAGTAAGCTATTGGTTAGATTTGTGGCCCCTAATTTTTATAAATTTTAGGATATCAGTTTGCCACCCCTGACTATTATGGTATTGTAGCTAAGCCCTACATCTATCATTTGATGGGATGTAATGAGAAGGAACAAGATATTACCTGAAAATAGACAACTATCGGACAAGTGCTACTGCTAAAAAATTTTAGGCTCTTATGCTTCAAATGTTCCTCATTATGTCCCCAACATGTTGGTAAGAAATATAAAAACATATCTTTATACCTTTACAAATAAATATAATAAGGTTTTTGTATGCCATTTACTGTGCAAAATTTGAAGCCAAAACACAATGTAGAGAAATATTCTTTTACAGTCAGATCTTCTGTTTACAAATTTAAAAAAAATACAAGAATCCCATGAGTTTTTCAAAGCAGAGGAAAGAAAAGCACTCTACTATCAAGCTAAATTTGACTCTATCATGCATTATCTCAATATTGAGCCAAAACCCACAAACTTCTTTTTTTCTGTCTATATAATTCCTTTATTCTTTGGTCCTCCTCTCTTTGTCAGAGTTCTTATCCAGCCTTTCCTCATAACCCTGACTCCATCAACATTTCCTTTGCTATTTGACCTCTTCCATCTGACAAGCTGGAGCAAATGACCAATCCTCTTTCGCCACCTGAGCGTCGTGCCGCGCTGTTTGGCATGCTCTATCACACTCTTGTTTTCCTTGGGGTGGTTGTTGCCATTGCTGCCAGTGTTGCCGTTGTTTTTCCAGGACGTGTTGTTGCAATGCTCAAGGGAGACCTTAGAAACTGTGCCCTTTTCCCATGAGGCAGCACCGTTGTTTTCAAACTTGATTGAGATAAATGAATCTACAAAAGCTAAATTTTGACCGTGAATTATGGATTCCAATGAAAGCAAAAACAGTTGAAAGACTTGGCAAATCTATACATATATTGACTCGATTAATAAAAAGTTTACAAAACGGCCGTCATAGTATAACTGTCTTTGCTTTTATGAATCCTATTTATTTTAGCCTTCACTGATTTTCAATTATGTGATCTACCGACTACATGTTTATAACTTTTGATTTTTGAAAATGGAAACAGGGAAAGCCAATCTCAACTACCAAAACAAGAACAAAATTTCTGGAATTCTGAGCAGCGGATTTGAAAAATGCTTCCATTGTTGCCAATACTTGTTAGATTTGTCAGCCCTTCTGAAGATTTCTCTCCGTTAAAACTATCTGAAGCAAAAGAATGTTTAATTTATTCGACATATTCTACACATCTCCAAATAATCACTGTTTGTCTGAGCAGCAACCTAATCTTTGACCATTGTTTTGTTCTTATACAAACAATAATTCTCCTCACACACGTGAAATTTAGCTGTTTCCTTGCAACAAAATTATGAAACAGCAAGAACATGTAATTTATCTTTATCAGTAACTGAATTTTTTTTTAATAAAAAAGAAGGCATACCTTCTTGGCTGCTACATGCATCATGTTCATCAGAAATATCGGATTTCCAGTGGCGGAATTCGAAGCGATTGAGAAGCGAACTGAAAGCGAAGATCTTGTGAAGATTAATACTTGCAGCAGCTTGTTGCTTCTTGTCTGAAAAAACTTTACTTCTGCGATTGGTGCTGCTTCTGTCTTGCTTTGAAGCCAAGACGAGAAGTCTTTCATTCAAACACAATGCACAAACTCCGACAACAATTTCTTTGGGATGAAAATAACAGCAGGAATTGCTGTCTTCTCCGTAGCCATTGTTCATGTTACTGTGCTGATGTGGGTGCATTTCTTTTGAAGAGATGAAGAAAGCTAAGAGAAAAACATGTGAACTTAAAAAGGGAGAAGAGAAAGAGAGTGAGAGGCTTGAGTTGTAAGAAATATGCACTTGTATTTGTATATACACTCATATTTATATTTGTTGGGCTAATTATATACGGACCTCTAAATATTTATATTTTTATAAATAAGTCCTTTATTCATATAAAATGATTGAAATACCCTTTGAAATTAAGATATATATATATATATATATATATTTTAAAGATCTATTTCTTTTTTAATCTGAAATATGAATGAATATGTAAATCCAAATGGATGTGAATCCATAAATTTGAATGATTATGAATAATATATTTACCCTTTTATTTATAATGCCTATAAACTTGGAAAATTAGTGATTTGATGTATTATATTTTAGAATAATTCTTATATATTAAAAAAATAAATGAATAAATATATAATAACACTTTTATTAAGGTATTTGTATACAGTATTAAGTAATATATATATATATATATATATATAGATTTAACTATCAAGTATTTAATATTAAATTCCAAAATAATTATCCCTAAAATATTTGAATAAGTGAAAAACTTTGTATTCAGTCAAGAAAACAAATAGACATATTGATATTGTGGTTGAGGGTGATTGATGCATTGATATGGTTATTTGAATAAGGATTAGAGACCCACTTGACATAAGTGAATATATAATTTTTTGTTTCATAAAAATGTAAAAATATAGGGATGTAAATGTCATTATCCCATGAGAGAATTTAAGTAAAGGTGAGGTGGAAGAACAGACTCACCAACAAATAATAACTTTGGAGAATATAACAGGTAGGTATGGGTAATGTTGTTTTGGATAGCTATTCACAAACATTTTACTGCTTGTTAAGTCTTTTGTACAAGTTTGTCTTGACACATACAAGTGATTGACAAAATTTTTTATTATATATATATATATATATATTTAAAAAAATAAAATCAATTGTAACATATAAATTAAAAGTAAAAATTTAAAATAAATTAAACTGTGCAATCAAAAATTTAAAAAGTTTTTCTTTTATTTAAAATCTTTTTTATGATTAAGCATTCAATATAAAGATCTTTTCTTGCGATATAATCCTCCATCTATTATTGTTTGATTAGGTTTCAATTATTATACTTTATAGAAGAGGTCAAATGATGTTTTCTTTTACTTTTCTCTTAACTTTCTTAGCATCCAACCACAAAATAAAAGCCTAGTATGGTTTTTCCTGATGTGCATGGTAGCTATGTGTTTAATGGTAGTGTACACTAAAATCAATGGTATTGTATAAAATTTTCTTTTTAAAAAAAATTATTATAATTTTTAAATTATTTATTATACATTTAACTTTTGAAACTATGTGTTACAATCATAAACTGTAAAAAATTATAAAATAAAACTATTGTACAAGAATAAAATCTTAAATTTAAATGGAATTAATTTAAAAACAAAGATATTAGTCTCGAAAAAATTTTAAATAAAATAAATGTATCACATCACATAATATTTATTCAAATAAGATATTATTCTATATATATTTATTTTAAAATTAATAATAAAAATATATATTTAATATTTATATTTTAATTTATTAAATAATCTTATTGAAATTCTCTAGTCTAAAATTTCCTGTGACATATGATTTTTTGGGACTAAACCATGGCCTAATAACAGAGAGGCAAGTGGTGGGTTAGTTTTCTTGGGGTTGTCCAAGGTCAAAAATTGGAACTCCAACTTGATTTGGAACCATAAAAACAAAAACAAAGGGGCACAGGGATTGGTGTAACACAAAGCATAGGCTATACTGTTTGACATAAACCTTGTAAATTGTCAAGTGGGGTTTCCAAAATGAGAATGCTGCACAGAAGAAATAGGGCACTGATGTGCATGAATTTTGTAAATTTAGGGTTTCCAAAAATTATGCCATGAAGCATCTGTATCACAATCAATTGTGGTGGTTCAACTCTTCTTAAAATTTGTGGTACTATACTGTTTTCAAAACCCCATTACGAGCTAGCATAGAAAGCTTGAAGAAAATCTTCAATCTAGGAGTATGTTTGTAAGTCACTTCCCGTTTGGGGTACTTTGTACCAAAGCACTTTTCAAGTCAAAGTGCATTTTTCTGTTAATGTTACTCTAAGTTTTAAAAAGTAATTATGATATAAAAAGACTAAAACACAACGTGTTAAACTTTTAAAATAGAAATGTTTGTTATGCTGAGATTTGAAACTTAAAGTAACGTAAGGTGTAAGGTTCAAAGAGTACAGGATTAAGGGTTTAATTTTTTATATTAGAGTTGAAACTTAAAATTTAAGTAAGTATAATCTTTACGAGAGCAAAACCCTAATACCCATTTACTAAAAAGTGTACAAGTACTAAAAAGTGTACAAGACCTTCGTCAATTATATGGAATACAAGCTTTCCAGAACAACTAAACCCACGAAGTTTTGTCTGAATTTTGAGAGACTTAACAAAGAATCAAGTATCAAATCTTTCATTATTTTTTCTTCTTCTTTTCTCCTCAAATCAAGCCTGTCTTCTACACGCACACTGACACTTTCACGGACACATCTTATGCGTTCGTGTGTCTTGTATAAAGAACAAGATGATAATTACGAATAATGGGCATTTTATTTTTCAATATTTGGTTTTTTTTTCAGAAAAGAAAGTGCTTTAGTGGGGTGTACATGAGCGGAACATCTTTAAAAAGTGATGGAAGCAAACAAAGTAATGGAATGGTCACATGGGAAGAAGAAGAGTTGTTTCCATTGTGGTTGGCTTCAACTCAACCTCACATCATCCACCAAAAGTAGTGTGTATGCATTTTGGAATTGTGGGTCTCCTTTTGTTCTTCCTCTTCCCATTCAAACCCTTTTCCTTTTTAGTTTTCTCCCAACTAACATTTCCAACAACTTTATTATCTCTCTCATGTTTTTTCTCCCATTCCAATAGCCTTTTGAGCCTCTAGGTTGCCAAGAAATGATTCCTATTCCTGCCTAATTATTGGAAATTTAGAGTCCGGAATCTACTAACACCCTATTTAGACCAGATCAATACTTTTTGAGAGTAAATTATACACTAAACTATCTTATTCCTTGGATCGGATCTGTCACAACGCAACCTGCACTCTACTTAAATCAGATAAGTTATATATAACACCGTCTAAATATGCGAGCAGTGTCTACCCTCAAGACTTTTGTTAAGAGTAATTCTATCTTTTACCTATCTTACTATTAGGATCGGATCTATCAAAATACAGTCCGGACATCTTCTCCTATAAAACAGTTTCTACTCTGAATTTTATTTATTTTCTTTAGAGTAGTTCTACCTTAATTCACAAGAAGAATCATACCATGTCCTCAAATGGGAAAAGGGAAGTGAGAAACCAACTACCCAGATGGTTGAAGCAAGATAAAATGTGTGTAGTCAAAGTAATCTATGTTCTATATGTTAAAACTTGGGGTCATTTGGCTTTACCTACATTAGTGACAAAAGAAAATTAATAGTTGTACGGCAACGACTGGCGCAAAAGAAGACTGAGAGACTACGATGAATCAGTTGAACAATGTCAAATTGCAAGCAATAAACTTGAACGGAAGGACTAGATTGCATTAGTTAATGTTTCCTCTAAAAACTTACTTGCCAATATCCGCGACGACAGAAAGAAAATATGATAGATAGGGTCTCTAAGTTTTTAGATTTCACAAAGGAAAACATAATTTGTCTATTTATAACAAATATATCCCTAAATGGCACGCTGTTGGAATGACAAAAATTTCCTTTACAATATCAAAATTTGGCCGGATGTTTCTTAACTATAAGGGTATATCAGTCATTTCGATAAGAGTTGGGGACCTATTTGTTATAGACGAACAAACTATGTTCTAATTCGTGAAAATATAAAAACTCAAAAGACCTGAATGTCATCATCCCCACAGAGATAAATGTGCCTTTACTTGCGGCTTAAGATGTTAAAAGAGCGCGAGGGAAAACATGTAGCACCCCCCTCTCTTCTCTTTCACCCTTTTCACTCAACTCTTCTTTCATTTAACAGTGTCGTAGTAAATCAAGTCCCTGCAGCTATACCCTGTAGCTTCCCCACTTTTTATGTTATAATTTCCAACACTTTCATTTTAATTCCCAACTCTTGGGTTCTCAACTTATGGGTTGCATTTGAAAAATACAAGGCACAATTTAAAAAATTACAACATAAGAGTTGAGAATACGACGAAAAAGTTGAGAATAGATGCGGTACAGCTGCACGCACCACAGCACAAGAATTTAAGTTTCTAACACTAGGCTACATCAGCAATAGTTTGCTATCACCTATTGTCTACACCAGCTACTTGATGATTCAGTTCTACCCATAAAAGCCGCAACAAAGTTTAAATGGCAACATAATGGCAGCAGAGTTTTCTGTAGAAGGAACCATGAAGTTGACCATCATTCACTATTTCTAAATCAATGCCCGTAATTATCAAGTTTGGGCAACCCCACATACGTAATTATCATATATTCATTCTTCAAAATATTCATAGCATACAACATTTCTTTTCTGGCTACTTTAACAAGCATAAGAATACGGGTAAAAAGGGGAGAATATAACCTAAAGAAAAGCATCAAATTATGAAGTAAATCTCAGAACATCCCAGAACAGCAGCCGAAATTAAAAACAAAAAAGGGGGCCAAAGTTTCCGGGTTTTAGTGCTGTAAATAAATAGAATGCAAAATTTTCCTAGCTGTAAATAAATACTCAATCATCTGCAGGGAGTTAAAATTCATGAAAGTAACCTGCTTATGCTAGTAAGCTACTGAAGTTTCGAACTCTGAGTTTGCAACTTCTTATTAGATTTTCACATATTTTCCCATAAATAATTCCGAACAACAAGTACAAAAGTCCGAAAACTAAAAAAAAAGAGGAAACTTTGGTCCATCAGCAAATGAGGATAAAAAGGATCCTAACCAGAGTCCACCTTTCATCAACATTCTGCACAATCACCAAATTGAATCAAAATTTTCTCATCATCCATATAACTTTGCAAGTTCATCAGCAAATGCTTTTCTAATGGCCTCTCTCTTAATTTTCATAGCTGCAGTAACCAAACCAGATTCAGGAGTCCACGGGTCAGAAAACAATTTGATCTTCGCAGGGATCTCAAACTTATCCAAACGCACGCTCTTGCCTGCCTGTGAGTTAAGAAAGAACCACAATACCATGGGTAAGAAGTAATTCAAATGCATTTTGAGTGTTTATAGTATATAGTTTGGCCTTTCCTATTTGCCTAAACTTATTGGGATTAATAGTGTATTACATGGTATCAATACCAGGTCAATTAAGGGTTTCAGGTTCAAATTTCTCAATTTTGTTATTTAAACTATAGCATGAAACATATAGAACCATTATTTGGAGCTACGCATGTGTGTGCAATGTTTGGTTAGGTTCCCCAATATCAGGTCATACCTTCACTAGAGATGCACACACTTCCTTCACAGTTTCTTCTTTCTGGCACAACTCTGTGAAATCATTATAAACAATTTCTTGCTTTGCAGCCCATTCTTCCAAAGCAGGCTGAGAAGCCACCACAAGAGCCACACAGTAGCTATGAAATGGATCAGCATGCAACATAATATTGTCTACATATGGGCTGATGATGAGAGCAGCCTCAACCTGTGGAAAGAAACATTAGTCTCCAAAGCATGAGATATGAAAAATTACATAGAAAGCACGTAGTATTCGGACCTTTCCTAATGAGACATATTCCCCGTGCTGAAGCTTGACTATGTCTTTTTTACGATCAATTATCTCAAGGCAACCATCAGCATGAAACTGCCCCACATCACCTGTATAGAACCACCTCATTCCTCTCTCATCAACCTTCAAACCACATAATATTGGCATCATTTGCAGCTCCAAATAATAGTTCTTTACAAGTTAATATATAGGCAGCAAAACTTTGAAACTCTACCTTGTACACTTCCTTTGTTTTCTCTTCATTTTTGAAATATCCAACTGTGACATTTGGACCACCAATCACTATCTCCCCACGAGGCATTGGTGAATCGCTCATTAAATAACCACCTTCTGGCCAATCTATTAACTGAAAACAGGAAAATGTTGCATCAATATTTTTTGTAATCCAACCACTGAATAAACCATCACAATGTAATAATCAAACTGATGTCCATACGAAAAGTAGCAGATTTATACAAAGACTAACATGAAGAGCGCATCTGAGGCTTTATTACAATAAGATAGATGTTGAGCAGCTAGAGAGAGAGAGAGAATAAACTGATAGGTGTATGTACATATAGACAAATGCATGCACGAGTGAGCATGTGCAGTGGAGAGATGAGAAAAAGGTTGGCCAGTGAGGGCAGAACTGCTCACTTTATAGTTTCAGCCATAAATTTAGTGACACAAGAGCAAACTTTTTGAACTTCAAACACAACTAAACAGATGAACTGCTCTTAGGAATTTATCATTAACATAGATGGTCAAGAGAAGTGCATGAAGTTGATCAAAGTGTTGCATCACAATGCATGGAGGTAAAATATGTTAAGATTCTTCTTACCTTAATGAATGAGCAAGGAAGTGGAGCACCAACACGACCAACAGATGTATCATCAACCTCAGAGAAAGTACCACCAGCACAAGTCTCAGTAAGACCATAGCCTTGGCCTATCGGAGCACTGGAAAAAGCCATCTAATTAAAGCATGAAGCTTACAAAAAGAAGACAAAAAAATTATAAAAATAAAAAACAGAATATGCCCCCAGAAGACAAAAGAAAAAAATCCAGAAATCATCAATCTTTCTTGTAGATATAATCTCATGGCCAAAGTGTACAAGGATAATTTATTTTATTTGTGAAATACAGATTCAATAATGAACACTGCTGTATCTTCATAATTGTCTTAAATTAATTTGCTATCTTAATAAACTCTAATTCTTGCAAATTATCAAAGTAGCTTGGTTTCTTGTCTGTAAGAGCTCAATCTTTTCTGCATTTCTTTTTCATCACGATGATCAACTTTCTATAAATGATTACTATTCAATAACATTAAAAGGTATTCTTATTTTCTTTTCTTATTGCATTTCTTCATCAATAAGGACCTGTTCAAGAAACAGGATTAAATTCACATCAGTGTTCTCAGAGAAAAATCGAACGTCCCTGTCCCTGTCCTCTCAATAAACAATTATATCTGGCTAACTTACAATTGGTCACTGGTAATGACTCAGATTAATACAATCATATGCAGCTTGTTTCACAGATCACTCAAGCATCAATCCATTAGATAGTAGATACATCATGATCAATAACAACTACACATACCAACGAGGAACCAAGAAAAAAATATAGTTGTCTCTGTTTAAGTTACTACTCATCCTAAAAGCTTCAGCTTAAAGATAGGAGCCCAAAAATTAGTATCAAGCTTTAACAATCTCAAAACATCAGTAGGGAAGAGAGCATAAAAGCCTAGTTGTAAAACTATGTTATTATCATGGAGTCAAGTTCATGTGATTCCCAAACCAATACTCAATCAAAGTGTCAGAACTATTAGATCTAACAATATCACTAAATTTATCATATTTTATCTTCCCAAGAATAACTTTTCCTCTTCTCCCCCTTTAGTCCAAAAAAACTATAAGATTATTGAAAATCATGATCCTCTTAATTCTTCATGTATTTTGCTTTTTAAAATAACAATTTCAGTAGGGAAAGAAAGCATAAAAGCCTAGTTGTAAAAACTAAGTCAACCAATATCAAGACACAGATAAGCAATGATGCAACCACCTTCTTAGTATTTACTTGGTAAAATGGTTCTGAACTTCAGTGTTTTTGTATTATGTTCAAACTTGATGCTTAACAATGTAGGTGATCATAAAAGCAAGGCAGAATACACAGTCAAGAGGGTGCATAACTTATTTATTGGCAAAGATCAGCTAAAATATTCTAAAGCCACACTTACCCAAGACAAATGTTGATAAATCTTTGAGTATCAGCAGAAAGTGGAGCACCTCCAGAAAGGATAAATCGGATCCGACCTCCCAGAATTGCACGAACTTTGCTGAAGACAAGAAAGTTCCACAGAATTTTTTCCAGGCCCCAAGCCCCAAACCAGCTACCATTTATTGCTAACAGCCTACGAGCATATGCCAAATCAAACAATTTCTTGGAAAATCCACCTTTTGCATGTACCTGAAGTGTTAGAAAGATCTCAGCATTGGTGGACAGTACATTATTTCATAAATCAGCTTTCACACAAACAAATATATGCATCAATTCATAAAATTTTACTTTCTTGCGCACACCATCTCGTACACGGTCAAGAATTGCAGGGACAGCTGCCATCACAGTTGGCCTTAATACAGTGGCATCCCCCTTTGTTCCTTTTTTTATCTTGCTTGACGTATCAGTGAGAGTCAAAGGGGTACCATAGCCTATCGCACTTCCAACACCAACTATTATATTCTAGAATATGCACGAAGAAATTAGTTAAAGTTGATTAGAGAGGAGAAAAGAGAACCTTACAAAAATTGACCATAAACAGAAAAAAAAACAAAAAACAAAAAAATCTGTATTCACGAAAACAAACAAGTAAGAGAACGCTCTATACCTCGGCTGCTATTTCAAGGATGTGAGCCAAAGGTAGGTATGCCATATAAACATCCTTGCTTCCTAGGTCAGGGACAATTGTCATCACTGCAGAAACTGTCGCTAGGACATTGGCATGTGTCATCGTCACACCCTGCTCAAAGTTGATATAATGAAAGTTATTGGCATACTCAGAAACTCTGATCTGACTTCAAAAAAGAATGTGTCAATTACTTTGGCCAGCCCAATAGTTAATAGTACTTCAACCTCACTGCAATGATAATTATAATAACAATTATAAAATAACTATTGCAGTTTTTGAATGATCAATAATATGCCAACTCCAAGATTTTGGATGGCGTTTCAATGACAATGGCTTCATATGAATATGCCTAGTAATAAACTTCAGAATACAGTGAAGAAGACCAAATTAGTCTCTTAAAATATCATTCAACCATTAAGGAACAAATGAGAAACTAATAAAAAACCAAGGACAACTTAGAGAGAAACATGTGATTCATAATATGTCACAATAATTCTAACCTTGGGCAATCCAGTACTTCCACTTGTGTACATTATAACAGCAACATCAGCAGAAACAGGTAAATCAGCATCAACAGGATTTTCTCGACCAAGATTTTGTACATCAGCAAATGAAATGATCTTCCAGCAACCACTCTGTTCAACTGATGAGGCATTAGATGGAACGTTGGGATCAAAACATATCACACGTTTCACAGTGTCAAGTTGTCCACTTATGTCTACAAGCTTTTTCAGTTCTTTGCTCCCACAAATCACAGTTGTAACCTCTGTCTGATAAAAGAAGGAATAACACAATTAAATAATGGATATCAGAGATACAAAATGGAAAACAAACCTCCATGCTAATCCACAAGTTCATTCAGTCATCTCCATTTCTGCTCAACAATATGTTCCAACAAGTACTATTCAATTCTGTAATGAGGTCTTTTGGAAATCATCAACATACAAAAAGGGCGTAAAAAAGTATTTCAATAAGCAAACCAATTTTGTCAGTATTAGGTTCACTACCTATAAATCATACAATTGATATCAATACATGACAGCTGTAATTTAAACGAGAGACAATCCAAATGTTTGGAAAAACTAATGTTTTACATAAGTGGAACACAAATTGAGAAGTAATCTTCTTTGACCAGTTTATTAATTTGGCATAAGCTTAATACATCACAAAAAACCATGAGCTAGAGATTAATTACCTACCAAAGGTCAAGATCTATTTATTTGAAAAGGAAAGCAGTAACTTAAAGAAAAAATCAAAAATTAATTTGGCAAGTAAGAACTGGTAACATAAAAAATTGCTTTAGGAAATTTTGCAAATTAATTTCAAGATGGCCATTTCTGAAGGGTTTGTAACAATACATTATAGCTGTTGCAAGGAATCATTTAACAAGTATAATAACCAGCAATGATACAAGGTATGGAAAGTTGAAAAAACTACACTCCAATTGTGCAAAGCAGAGATTCGGGCTCTGATACTAGAATTACATTGTACGTACACATCTTTGGTTACTGCTGACAATGTAGAATGTAAACAAGCATTTTATGCAAGCACTTCCAGTGGTGTTCCATTTTTGACAGCATTCCACATGGTATGAGAGAGAGAGATTAAACCTCATTCAAAGAATAACACAGTGCCTCCTCGCCCAAAGATGCATATATGGTCACCACAGTGACATTGTGTCTAAAGCAACCCTGTTAGAAGAAGACCACATAAGCATATTGCATGAACACAAACAGCAAAAGAAAGAGCAATGTTGCATCATTGTGAAAATTAATAATAAAAAAATAAAATAACTATTTCTGCAACTTAGTTGATGGAATTGAGTGCTATTGTTATTACTTGCACATGCTGACAAGAAAGCATGTACTTGGAGTAAGATATGGTTCACTCACAACATGTGTTATCTAACAAAGTTTTGGTTAAATTAGAGAAGAAAATTCAAGGAAAATTAATTATGATGGTCACCACAATTATTAAATATATAAGGCAGACCTGCAAAGCAAGAAACCATTCTTTTCTTGTATCAGAAAATATTGCTACTCGTTCCTCTTTTTTGTGCCCAAGCTGAGCTAAGCCAGAAGCAAAGTTGCGTACTATTTCAAATGCTTGACCATAAGTTAGCCACTCATACTCTCCCAGATGAAGTTTCTCAAAGGATCTTCCATCTTCAGAGACTTCAGTCTCCTTTGATATCAATTTCCGAGTTCCAAGTAAGAACTTATCTCGGTGCTCCCTGCATGACTGCTCAAAAAGCTGTGCAAGAGTAAAGATTCCTTCCCACGCCGTATTCACAGGTGAAGTAAACCGATGATTTCTAATAGCATACCCAGGTTCCCCACCGACATCAATGGGCACACCTCGTTTCTTTGTGTTCTTGGAATTCCGAAAGAGAAGAGTAAATACAAGAGGAACAAGTACACCAACAATGTAGGCACTCATCTTTCAAGGGTTGAATATCCCCAGCAGATCTACCAATTCAAATCCTGAAATAGAATCATATCCGGCCATATTTATCAATTTACAAACATCCAAGAGCAAAACCAATGACAGAAAAACAGTTGGTTTTAACATTTACCATCATACTGGAGTAATATTATTACTGAAATCAAAATGGAAGATGACATGAAAGAAAAGCATCTTATATTCTAGAAACCAGCTTAGTTCAAAACTAAGCAAATTTATAACGTTCCCGAAAGGCATCAAAAAATTATAAGCCAAAACGTAAATCCCAAATAAATTGCACCAAAACCAAATTGTGCTTTACGTTAATTTATGAGAAAACAAAAACAAAACAGAGTCACAAACATGAACATAAATTACAAAACTTTGACGCCTAAAAAAGGAAAGCAATAGCAACAGAAAAACCCCAGAAAGAAAAAACAATAACAGATGGGAAAAAAATACCTGAAAATGAAAGAAAGCAAAAATCAAATTATCAGCATTACAAACTAGAAAGCACTCATGCAAGAAGAAAAGTGAATGGGATCATGGAGAACTCAACGATCAAAAAGGAGGCGTTCTAAACAGTTGGGTTTATGGGCGGAAAGACCCAGAGTTGAGAAGTTTCGCAACTCGCAAGTACTCCTTTTTTTTCAGTGCTTCTGGTCCCTTCTTTTAAATTCAAACGCCGTGGGGACAAGTCAACAAAACATTTGACTTCATAGCACATTTGGGTTTAATCTAGACCGTACAATCGAGTAAGGAAGAAACGGCCCAGATGACGAGCAAGGAGGCTAATTATGAATAATTAATTTAAAACACATTCAACAATATAATTTATTACTAAATATTATACATTTCTCGTAACTAAAAATTATTTATTTTATAAATTATGTATCAAAATAATTAATATATATTTAAAATATTATAAAATCAAACAACAATGAAGCGAACACTAATTTTAATGTGAAAATTTTATAATAAAAAAAACACATAATCATAATTTAATATTAATTTTTATTATATCAAATAATAAAATTATAATTAAATACTTATCTTATTAAAAAAAAAGAGAGAAAATAATCACTTACTTGCTCGTGCAATTGCTTCTTCTTTTAATCCCGCTCTTTTTTTTTCTAAAAATTTTACGTTTTTTTAAAATATTTTTTTATATATAATATAAGAACTAAATTAAGTTTACAATTTATATAAAATTTTTTATTTTTCTTTTTCATGTAGGATTATAATTCCTACTATTTTATTTAATTAAAAATCTCTTTGACGAAGAATTCCTAATCATGGTTGGAAACTAATCCCAACAAATTTAAAATTATAGAAATTTTATTCCCATAAATTTTAGGAGACTATTTTTAGGTGAAAAGTATAGTCCTCTCAGATCTTTTATTAGGTAGTTTTTTTATTTTTATTTTAATAAATCCAAATGAATTAGAATATGTCGTTTTAACTTACAAAGAATATTACAACCTACCACTCTTTTGAAAAATTTTATAAAATAAATTATACATAGTTTTTTGTTTCGAGAAATATACCAATATTTTTTTGTTTTAAATACAAGTATTTTAGTTTGAATATTTACCAAAACCCTACATACGCTAATTCTATGATGAAATCAAGCCTTTTACTTTAAACAACCGACCCTCAACATTTTAATAATTTGATGTTTTTAATTAAGTGTTTATTGAAAATTTATTTTTTCTTTTTAAAGTTCTGAATTGATATTTGCTCTCAAATTAAAACAAAGCCAAAATTAGACAGCATTAAGAAGTAGACAAGGCTGGAAAACAGTAGGGTTTGATTTTGTTTGGTCTGGTCAATTCCTGCTGAATATTGAATAATTCTAACTTTTCTTGTACAGAAAGTTGGAAAATAAAAATATATTACTAGGAAAAATGTATAACGTATGAATTATTTAAAAATCTAAAGCGCAAATAAACATCTAAAGTATTTAATAAATACTAATTTTTACTCGATATCTACTGTTTAGAGTTGGTTTTAATTTATGGTGAAAAAGGGGGAAATTTTGACTATACAGAAATACATGTTTCTGTTTAGGATTTATGGTGGTGCTCATTTATAATTCTTTAAGCATGGGGGGGAAAAAATGAAACCAAATGGTACAAAAGTGTTATAGTAATTTAATTTGTTGCTGACCTTCCACTCATGGAACTATCAGAATCTTGAGCAGGATTTCTGTGGGAAGATGCACCTGAAAACATTTCCATCACTGATCTCAATGCTCCTGTCAGTTCTTCAGGCATATTTTCTCCAAAATTCAAATTGATATTCCCACCCATTCTGCCTCCAGGGTCGTCAGATACGCTTAAGTTACCAACTTCTCCTTGTCCAGTTTGAGAGTGCGGTCCCTGGTGAATATTTGAAGCCATGTTCATGAACATGCTTGCAATATCAGGGGGTCGGGCATTGGTGTCAAAAGTCATCGTGAATGGAGGTGATGTTCCGTGACTTCTGAACCCTCCAGTTGACTGGTTTGATTCTTGGTTATCGGAACTAGAATGCGCACTCTGAACAAAGAAAAAAAGTACTATATGTTAGAAATTGTTCTTTTGGATACGACAGACGACTAAGTTCCTGCTTTCTTAATGAAGAAAAAAAGAAAAAGGAGCAAGAAATTAGGCATCCATTAAGATCAGAATAATGCAGTGATTTTGACCCTGCAGCTTTGATGAATTAGTGATTCAACAGCCATAAGGACAAAAATAAAAATAGTAAATAAGGATTTTATTTTCCTTTTTCGAGGAAAAAAATTTGTGAGTAGACCATCTTGCTTTTTCCCACATAGAAGAAAAATAGTGTTCAATCAATCATGATAATTGTGCTAATAGCTGGTATGATTTGCAATCCAATTTTTAAGAGACTAGGCCTTTAAGTTAATCTAAATCTTACCACATATATTAAATATGTTACCTGATCCCGTCCCATTTGTTGCATCTCTTCTTTCAATTTCTGCTCAGCCATCTATGTTTCACAACAACAATGCAATCATCATTAACAAGATTCACCAATGACTATAGCTAAAAAAGAAAGATGAAGAAGCAAAACAAACCTGAATATTTTCTTTGACGGATTGGTTATCTGGATCCAATTGCAAGGCTGCATTGGTGAAATCTCGGCATTAGAGATTAGCTTCTATATGACATTACTTTGAAATAGAACAACAAAAATGCACACGTTATTCAATCCAACAAAGGGATAATTAGTCCAAAGGATATAATTAAGAAATTAACTTTGTTACCAACCTTTCTTAAATCCTTTCTCGATGGCATCAGTATAGTTCCCTTGAGCATAAAATGCTAAACCCAGACGGCTGTATGCCTTGCAATAATTTGGGTCAATCTCAATTGACTTCAGACAGTCTCTGATAGCTTCGGCATATTTGTGGATGTGAGTGTAAGCAGCAGCCCTGATAAGAATATACATCGTAGAGAAAAATCAAATTTTCTAAATTCAACAAAAAGTAAAAACTGAAAATGTTGGAATTTGTCCCCTTCTCTTCATTAACAGCTGAGATATATGAAATACCATAATAAAAATGTAAGGTAGGTTTCAATCCTCCTTTGCATCAATGCATTTAAAACAAAAAATAAAATAAAATAACTCAATAGAGATTGTTTAAGTGAAATCGTGAGAATACCTACTTTCAGCAGGCTATATATCACTACCAAATAAGTCACTATAATTTTAAGAAAGGAGTTCATCTAATTTCTGGTAATTAGCATAGATAACAAATTATCAATATGTACAAGTTAGTAGCGTACCTGTTACAGTAGTAAACAGCATTGTTTTCATAAAGTGCAATAGCAATAGAATAAAACTCAATTGCATCAGAGAACTGCTTTAACTGCATGGCCTGATTACCTAAAAGCAAAGAACAAATTTTACAGCAGCACAATCAGCTTGTAAATTAAATAAACAACATAACCTGCTCTCAATAAATTATATATTCTCTAATTGTTCTTAGATCCATGCCTTAACGAGGGTGAACAAGTTTACATGTTTTTTCATCAATAAGATCCAAATGTTTCTACAGATTGTGATTCATTTATAGTAATATTATAGCTCAGAGAAAAAATCATCAGAGAGAGTGAAAGGACGAGCATACAAAAACTTCCAGATTTAGAAGCATCATTTGTCAACTCAATTGAAGGCATGCAACCTGATAAATACCTTGGCTTTTAAATGTCTCAGCTAGGTTCTTCTGATTATATGCCGGAGAACCAGATCTTTCCATCTCCTGACATGATGCAGCACAAGAGATTTTGCTTGTCAATAAAGGTATATAGCGGAATGTGAATAGCAAGGACTAGGATACTTGCAGATATAAAAACAATATAATCCTCAAATTAATGAAATTTATAAATAAGCTTCTTCCATGTACCACTAGCAAGTGGTATGCACCAGTCAAATAAATGATCAAAGTTAAATAGAAAGGAAAAGGCCTGAAAGTAAGTATTATGTATGACAATAATATACATGTTTAATTTGCAGATCATAATACAACACTAGCTATTCAAATTATGCTCCAACCTTTCAAACAATACTGAACAAGACTTTCTCTTTTTGTAGTCCTCCAATTTCCTGTAGATCTTACATGCTTCTGAGCCACAACTATGTTTAACTAATTTAACTCAAAGGAAATAATTTTCCAGGTTCCCAAGGGTGCTTACATTCTAACATAAAGAGGTCAAAACATAGCATCTATCTAACAAGTAATTATCTCAGATTTAAATCTGAGGCACTGAACTATCACTGTCTACATGCCCTTTCTCCAAAACACGGGCTCTTTTCTTCTCAAATACCACATGGCAATGACCATTTCAATTATCATGTTGGTAAGAGATTAAGAAGCTATTGATGTGTTCTTTGATTAATTTCATCTCTTCTGTTCTCCCTTTCAGTCTCAAGTGAAAGGGGCCAGAGAAATTTCATTGTGCTGACTGTTCATCTTGATTAGACCAAGTTATGCAATTTTCAGCAAGTGATAACATTTTATTCTGCCACTAAACCTATGAAAATTACAATTATGGTTTAAATATACTCAATAGCTGGGAAGTGGATAACCAAACATTAAAGTGAAAACTTCAGTAGCAAAAGTATAAATGCACATGAGTATCACAACATAACAAACCATTTGAGCAACTGCTATGGCCATGTAAATTCAATATTCATTAGATGCAGCAAAACAAAAATAAGCAAGAAAATACATCTTACATTAAGAGCATCATGAAATAAACATGAAGCTTTATCCAGTTGCGAAGGGTCATCATTCCCATCAGGCATTATCTCAAAATAATGCATTTTCTCAAGTGCAGCAAAAAATTGCCCAAATAGTTCATCTTTTGAGACCCCTGCAAGTCACAGGGCAGTTGAGAAACAATTAACATGCAGATACCTAAAGCATTACAAGATTTCAAAACAGCTTTAAACTCGTAAAAGTGAGTACAAATCTTCACTTCAACACCATCGCAAATTGTATGTCCCAAATATGGGATTATAGAGATGAGTTCATTAATATATCACAACTTACTTTTCAACTAAGAGGAGATAACTCAAAGCTGGCACAAATACAATATTTTATAAATTTTTTTTGGATAAGAAACAAACATTATTAATACAAAGAAAATAGGACAAAAAGAGAGATGAACTAGAGACCCATCACTGGATTACCAAAGATCTAATAGACAGAATTTATAGTTAATCCATACAAAAATGAGCTACCAAAAGAATTCTTGCAAAACAGAATGCCAATTCTCAAAAATTAAAAAACATATATGCATGCAAAACATAATGCCAATTCTCAAAAATTAAAAAACATATGCATGTTTAGCAGTTTGAATTCATCCACCTTTTCCTAAAAGACTTATATTGGATGAAGAGAAAAACATATGCATGTTTAGCATTTGAATTTGTAATGCAACATGGAGTTGATAAAAATCATGGTCCCTATGATTATGTAAGTCCTGAATCACCTTATCTCCTCAAAGTTCTAGCAAAACAAACCCAACTAATCCACTGATAATTCCGCTCCATAGGTTTATCAAACTTGACTCCACAATTTCTTTTTCCATGTCCTTTGACAATTAATCAAAGGATCAAACTATTTGCCTTAGACTCAAAAATAATCCCAAAAATTCTTTCTATTATTCAAGCATTTCCTTCCTCAAAAGACTTGCACAATTCCAGATCTCTCAATTTGCAAACTATCCTATGCCTGGGACTGACAAAATATTCAAATATGTGCATAGCTAAGGAAATAGTAATTGATATTTGACATTCATAAGGAAATGGTAATTTGTCAACAGATACAACCTTAGAGTTTACTTTGAATGGGAAAGAATACACTGTAGCAAACACAAATATTATACATGGACAAAGTAGAATTTTCTTCACCGTAAACCAAGTCACTCAGCCTAAAAAAAGATAAAAATAAAATTAAACAAGCATAACACTAAACACTAAAAATCTGATTTCTATTTGATAGAATTTACAATTCTAGAAAGAAAAAGATTATAAGCCTGCCTGTAGAGAAAGGTTCTTTTGTCCAGTCATCACCCTGATCAAGTAGAACATTAAACAGAATCAAAATTCAGAACTCACATTTCATTTTATAAAAGCATTTACATCTATATCTTATAATGATTTTAGTAAGGACTACCAGTATAAAAGGAAAAAACACAAAGACCAATAATAACAAATTGAATGAGAGAGTGCTAGAACCAGAGATTTTGAAGCTTCAGAAAACTTGGCATCAACATTCTGGGCAGAGGATGAGCTAGGACCATTATCTGATTTCATTTTCAAATTATCACTCACTTCTAGAGAATTGAAAATATCCATTAATGAATCGGTTTTTGTTTGACCGTTAACATAAGGTGAATCAAGCTTGAACACCTCTGACAAACATTCCCTAACAACTTCAAGACCTTCAAGATCAACTCCTGGGACCGGTTCAACTACAAAAGAGAGGAAATTACCGTCAAGAAAGGAGATTTAACAACCAGAAACAAACCTTAATCAAAAAGAGCAAGGGTAAAACCAAAACAACCATGACATGACATACATTCTAGACCTAGAGGAATTCAAATTGTTCATGCATACAGTATTCCAGAACTCTAAGAGACATTAAAACAAAGTAGTAGTTACACGAATTGCAATCTCTATTTTTTTCATTTTCTCATGAATCAAAAAGTATATAAAGGTATAACCAGAACAGCAAGAACCTCCCAGAATAGATAGTTCAGAACCAGAAGAACTCAAACTGTTGATTAATATCAAATACCCAGAACTCTTAATGACATTAGAAACAATATAGTAGTTACATTTCTCATGAAACAGAAGGACATTATATAACCCATTCAACTTCAACTTAAACTTGCCTCCCCATAATCACATTCCTTTCTAGTTTAGAAAACGAATTCCCCTTCCGAGACAATACTACACATCCAACACAAGCCAAAACATAGTTAAATACTAAGCATATCAACAGGAAAGCTAACAGAATGATCTTTGACCCGAAAAAAAGTAACAAAATGTAAAAAAAATGAATGCAGAGATGTAGATAGAGTTGGACCAGAGTCAAGGAAATGAAGGAAAGAGCGGACGATGCGGCGAGAGAGCGGGGAATCGGTCTTCAAGTTGGTGTTAGCCGCCATCGAAGACTAGCTGCGCATGAGCAGAGCAAACCGCAGAATTTTCTCAGACGAGAGAATAGAAGATGATTGGTAATGTTTGAGGAGTTTTCCGTGTCAGTACAAAGAAACGCCGTTTTGGTAAATTATTATTATAAAGGAATTTTATGATTTTTGTGTCACGATAAATTTATATTAAAAATAACAACATTTTATTTTTATTTATTTTTAACGCAAATTTTATTGTTTTTATTTTAATTTATTTTTAATAAATATTTTATGTATTACAGATATTAGTATGAATTTAACCTACCTTCATTATGGTATCTCTACTAAATAGGTTTTAATTTCTTCGGACTGCAGTGGAGAACCGACAAGAGGAAGAAGAAATATTCTTGGGAAGATAAAATATAATAAATTTGGCGCCATTGTCGGATCTAATAGTCCCTAGACATTGACTGGGTATTGGCGTGGGAATCATATGAGCTTGACTACATGGTAATAACATGGGGTCATGATACCTTATATGCCGATTTTACTTCAGTATCAAAAAATAAGAAAATAAAATTGCATCTTCCAGCAAGCAGATTCCATACAAAATTCCCAGCGACAGATTCACAATATGTTGATAAACTAGTCAATTACATTACCAACACAAATTTCACGCTAAATAATGCATCATTCAAGGGCAGAAGTTCTGTGCAGCACTTGGCTTTACATCTGATAATATGTGCTCACTATACAATAATGCTTACATTTTGAAAAATATTTACAGTGAAATGAAATAAAATAAAAGCCGGGCTCGTTAGTTCCTTCTAACCATAACATAAGACGGTCCAGAGTCATGGTAATCCAGTTAAAAGTCCTAACAAATTTTTTGGTTTTCCAGTAACAGAAATAAATTTCCAGATAGAAGGAAATTAAACTATAGAGTGCGTGCTTTGAACTTTGTGTCTCCGAGTTCTTCTGGCAACCTGATAAAACAAAAAAGAAACAAACTTAAGAGGAATTTCATTCTAGACTGTAATTGATATAATGGCTTCTGAAATATAAAAGGATCTATTCATGTCCATCGCAGAAATTAATGGCAATATCAACAGTAGCGAGATAAGTTGTGTAAGCATTTTTTTTATTTTCATTTAATTGATAATATCACATATATTGTTTGACCTTTATACAGAACAAGAATTTGTAGGCATATAACATGAATCCACAACTATCCAAATTTCAACAGAAAAAACTAAAAAGTACTCATTTTTTAACTCATAACACTTTTTCATCAAGAGGTTTAGTTTCATATAATCATAAAACTTCCACTAGGGACTAGAGAGTAATGAAGGGACAAGAAGAGTAAGGCTTACAGCATCATCATTTCCGTTTATGACTTCTGAGGCTGACGTATCTTTCAATACTTTCCTTCCCTTCTTCCCCTTTGCTGCACACAGATATTAAAAAGTTGTCAATAAGCTAATATCAATGCACTTCACCAAAGAATTAAGGCTGATGCTCCCAGCTTTGCCAGAAAAGATGAAAATGAAGTTAATGATAGAAACAAAAGTGCAATATCATTGATACAGTCAATTCTGTCCTATTTTTCAGAATGACAACGGAAAAAAAAGGACCAACACAACTTGATTTTTGGGGCAGTCAGTGTACACTCAGCTATTCTAATATATGAAATTTCACAAACACATTGGGTTTCGGCAGCATCTTGACAAGATAGTTGGTAGCATGTCTTGAGAAATGACACACTTTACATGAGTTTTGTGGAACAAAATCTTTTGAGAAGTGCTAAGATATGCTACTGATCCTGAGTAACAAAACAAAATTGTTTAAATATTATCCACCATTTTGATGCCCAAAACAAGAAGTTATAAACAACTGTATTCAGTCTTTTGCAGAATGTACTACTTGATATTTAAGAATAAGAACAATAATGAACAACTGTATTATGCTTCCATGATCCAGTGAACTTAATGAATTTTGATAATTGGTGCAAGGGCGGTGTAGCAGAAATTATATGCAACTTATAAAAAGAATAATCATAACAGAATAAAATAAATAATGATACACAAATCAACAGAGAAAATTAGACTTCAAAGAATCAAATTAAACAGCTCTAGTAGTTTGACGGGCAAAAACATCATTGCAGGAAGTAAGTCCATAAAATCATAAAAAATGTAAAAGAAAGCTCATCAATTGGATCTTGAATTTGCAACTTACTATCCATGCTGCACACAACCTGTTGTGATTTTAACAGAGGTTCTTAGGAACATAAAGCATCCTAACAAGTACCAAAGTATTGGCATTATGCCATCACTCAAAGAGAGAATTACAGCTGAACATTCAATCAGCAGTCTTGAATCATTCAGCTGATGTTACAGACCCTGACGCTGCCCATAAGGCTAACAACCAGTAACTGTCACATTAAAATGTTACTTTAATTTAACAATAGAAAAAAGGGAGAAAAAATCTGTTCAAAAAGGACTTCCACAGCAGCCAAGTGGAACGCAACACAAAATTCTACTAAACAAGTTTACAGAAGCAGCCAAGAAAACAAGGTTTGTGAGATCTAGGCATACGAGTAACTTCAAAAATAGATGAATAAAAAGAAACAGCAACACATGACTTACTGTATGCTGTTTTACAACTGTAAAATTCAATCAATTTTGTGAATGCCTCACATGGCCAAGAAGGTTCATGATCATGACATGCATAAACAGTTCACCATACATAAAGCAACTGGCTTTTGCAAGAGGTAACCAACAGAGAATGTCTAGGATACAAAAATATGCACAGATTATTACCGGCTAAAAGAACAGTTCTTCCAAACAACTTCCCAGGCTTCTGTTTTGATAAGGTTTTAGGCCACTGGGCGGAATCATCACTGACACTATCACCAGTTTTGTGTAGATTTCTGCTAAATCAATGTGGCTGTTAACAGAGATGTCCGAGCTAGGATAGAACCACGTAGAATGAATGATATATGAATACAATTAAATGTCATGCTTTAGATATGTGTAAGCCTTACCCGCAGAAATCTTACAATAATTCACTTAGGTGATAAAATGTCATATCTGATCAAAATGGTGCTACAACAATTTACTGCATCAGAAAACTTAAGAGAGAATTTTACTTGAAACGCTGCTAGAGCCAAGATTTCTTAAGAAAGAAAGTCTGGAAAAACTCTTAGAACAGTAGCTTTAGCAAATTCTAGAAAACACTGATTTTTCTGCTATAAACTCTAATATTATTGAGTACTTTCTGCTCTCTTTTATAGTACTAAATTACAACAGTCTTTTAAGGTTTCTAGGGTATCTCTGCAACTCTTAGATTTTCTTGACTTCATTTACCAGGGATTACACAAAACAAGAATGACACTTGACTCTTAGTAATTTTCCCCTTTGAACTAGACTTGACTTTTGACTTAATTTATTACATCAAAATTAGCTATTGATGCCAGAATCATCAAGAAGAATCTGAGAATTATCATGACCAGAATTCCCACTAAAGAACTCACACCACCAAGCCAGCAAATAGCAGAAAAACAAATATATCCAAGGTCTACATAGTAGATAAAAAGAATAAAGTAAAATAAATTCACAAAAAGATGCCTAACAGGCACAACCCAGATGCACAAGTAAACCATATAAGAAAAAGAAATGGTGAGACATCAAGTCGTCTTAAAGTCTCTAAAAAGTCAAATAAAAGAACCAGAGTTGACAGTTACAGAAAGGAGGAGAATGTTGAACGAGACAAATAAATTAAGAAGAATAGTGCTACCATGCCCAAGATTCAAGACAGAGAGTAGAACTCACCCATGCCGCAAATGTAAGGTATTTGAATCCTCTTCCAACAAGACCTCCTTAAAGTACAAAGCCATCAGCAACATAATATCATTACGATCTAAAATAACAAGTGAATTCACAGCAAGACTACAATAATAGAGATAGCTTTGCCAAAATTGAAATTTTTACACAACTATCAGAACTGAAACAATTACTGGACATGGACAAAATTAAGAACAATAGTAATTACAAACTATAATAACAATATCAGAGCAGTAGATCCCTCAGACTTCTATGGTCAAGCTCACATTTGCAAAACAATTAAGGATTCTTGATATTTCGTTCTTACCCTTTGTGACAAGTTAGTCTCCTCACTGTTGCTATCCAAGCACAATAATTCAACCTCTCCAATATCATTTGTGATCTGCGAATTCAGGAAGGCATCATTGTAATGTAAGTCAGGGCAAGAACAAGAAAAATGGAAAGACAAAAAGATTTCATGCAAGCATGAGTCAGCCACAGAGCACCTAATTTCCATATGTGGTAAAAATAAACAGAAGGATAAAACATGTAACCTGTCTCTCAGAACAAATATTAGTTTTCAAAAATTGGGAAGATAGATGCACAACCAGCAACAAATTATCAGATGGAAGATTGTTGGTGTAGAAATCAATTTGATTTCCTTTCTAAAAACAAGCATTAGGACAGCTCTGTAAAGTTTCACAATTTGATCTTCATGATTAAAATATTACAAAGTACAGGCATTTAAATTCAAAGTCAGAACACTCCCATGCTTTGTCCCATAAATAACGATAATAAATACAACAAATAGCAACAAAGATGCAGGATAATCTTTAAATTCCAATTTTATAAAACTATCCACATGCTTCTCAAATCCTTTACAATTCAAGAAATATATTACTTGAGACTCTGGAAGACAAAGACCAAGCAGGGAAATGGTGCGTAAAAACAGTATAATACATACATACCTTTGCACTGCACAGGTCCTTGGACATTTTAGCTGTAATAGTACTAACTGGCCCAATATTTTCTTTGAAAGAAGCAGCGGTTCTTTCTATTTTCTGGGATGAAACTTGTGATTCAGTAAGAGAGAGTTCCATAGCTACAGAATCACACGAAGAATTTACATCTTTCTCCAGAATTGCAGCTGAACTTTTGGATGCAGCATTTTTGCACCCCTCCACAGTAAAGCACTTGTTGGGTTCAGCTACAAATGCAGATGCCAAATGAGCCTGCTTTTCTCTACATCCCATAGTGGAATCCCGCTTGATAATTTTACTTCTGGTCTCCATCACCTCAGTTAATGGCAAATCAAAATGTTTGCACGCTACCAAGTCCAATGTGGTGTATTCAACATCTGATTTTTTGCTATCCTCTTGACGCTTTTGACCACGTTTACAAAGAGCCGTACCAGGCTAAAATGTAAGTAGAATCAATGCCCACCAAAAAGAAAAGAAGAGAAAAAATGAACAAAATTCATTAGATGATAATCTTACAAAGCACATGATCGATTTAGGCTCCCGTAAACATACCAGAGAAATATGTGACTTGAAAATATGAACGATTCTCTCAACAAAACTTTGTCTGGAAAAGAAATGAGAAAGACAATCCAAATTGACCTGCACAGAAAAATTAAATTAGAGGTAGTACAATGTTTCACATATCAAAAGTTTATAGCACCTAGCAAACTTGCCGCTCCACTCTTCTTAGTAAGACTAAGTTGGTATAATGATGACGGCAAAAGAATCAGTCCAGGGGCACGTGAGGAGATCTCATTACGATTCAATTCTTTTACAATGGAGATTCCAATGTCTGCTAGAATGTGCAACTTCTGCATTATGAGAGACCCTGGCAATCAATATATAGCACAGCACAAGGGAAAAAGAAATCTGAAGCACAATGCTTACAGGAGTCCTGTGAGCATCAAGAGCATCCTCAGCTCTTTTAACAGCACGAAAAATAGAAAGCAGATATAACATGGCATCATTAACAAGATCCATGTCACCATCAACAATACTAGCATTGACTAATGCCCGCAAGAATGAAAAAAGTGGACTGCAAGAAGGAAATATTCCAAGTAGCATTAACATTCAAAACTAGGTGAAACCATACGCCAAAAAAAGTAATTGTCTTCAGAAGTACACCTACCAGAAAAAACAAGCGATCATTCCTTCATCTTGACAGTCTTCAGGTGGGAAGCCTGTGTCATGTGCAAGAATATGGATCAAGAATACCACTATGTATACTGGATAATCAGTAATTGATGCCCCTTGCACTGCAGAATTTTGGTGAATACGAACTTCTCTACTGTAATCTTTGATGAATTCTGCCATATATTTTAAGGACTAAAATGGTAGTGTCAGCATCCAAAATCTGATAAAAGCAGCTGCAAGGTAATGATCTAAATGATATTTTAGAGATGATAGACATGAACATACATCATCTCGCAGATCCTTCTGGCAATCAGAGGCAGCCAATGCAAAAGCACATGCATATCTACTAGGTATAGCACGTTTCTTTAACCATTTATGTGTTTTATCGAGAAATGCTCTCCGTACAAATGCAGAAGAGTCCTGGAACATGACAGTAATCAACACAATCGACAAAGAATACAATGGAACAGATCAATAAAAGAAAATTGAACAGTGATAAACAAAGAATACAATGGAACAGATCAATAAAAGAAAATTGAACAGTGATATTCAAAGAACAAGCTTCAAGAAGCAATGAAGAAAATAAGGGAAAATGAAAAGAGAGAAAAATTCTGTGTCAAACCTGTATTACTGTTCTAAAGAAAGCTAGTCCTACTAGAATGCCTTTTTACAAACATTTGTCTAATCCATATCCAAAAATATTTCTCTAATGTGAAGTTTGCAAACAAATTCAAATGCAACAATCAGTCTGTGTGATTTAATCACTGGCTGGAATAAAAGCTTTTAAAAACTAAACTTTTGATAGCTATAAACAACTGTTTGTTCTGGGCCTGCTGGCCACTTGATCGCACTATTAAACCTACTTACTTTGGCCATCAAAATTGTAGAACAGAAAATCTCTGGTGAAATATGCAAGTCCCATCTGCTGGAAAGCTGGAGAACAGATTTTGCGGCAGCTAATCTGATATGAGCATCATTACTTTCACTGCAAAACATGATAATTACAATGCAAATAAGCATTAAAAAGTCCCACTAAATTTTGCAAAAAGAAAAGTTACAAGAACCCAACCCATGATGCTACTAACACATTTAAGATAATTCAACAAGTCTTATACAAAACAACAAAAATAATGTGACAAAACTATTAAGCATCCTCAAAGGCGTGCATCCTTGTGTTTTTATACTTCAATTTTCGTCTTGCTTTTGATAAGCATCAAAGATGCTCCTACTTATCGCCAAACGATGCAATCAAAAACAGAACAAAGAAGCTCAAATATCTGATTTTTACTCTCCTATGCTTCCCAGCCAAAACCACTGTCAAGATCTTTGATAGTGGTTATTATATCCATCTTTTATGCTTTAATCAACTGACATTCACAAGCATCAAATATTTAATTGTCTTATAAATGTGAAACATTTCCATCTACTAACTTCTAGTGATGCACATAGATGACAACATAAAGCTAATAACACTTGGCTAAACATGAAAGACCAAGCCACAACAGGATGCAAACAGATATAAAAACAACCACTCAGCTTCAATATTTAAAAGGAAACCACCAACATCAAGAATATGATTCTGACATATGACGCCAACAGCCTCTCAATAACTAATCAAAAAGAAATGAAATCTTGAAAGTTCCTAATAAGAAAGTCCAAATGCTATTTTTTACTAAGCCTTTAAAGTTCCTCCCCTCCTGAACGTGCTACAATGTCAAAAAGACAATACTATTCCACTGTCATACCTTATCCATGCCTCAAATTTCAGCAAGCTTGAGTAAACAAAAATAGAATACAGAACCCAAAAAATAATAGTCATATGTTTATATTAGACAACAAATGAAGCAAGAAGCAACAGAATAACATGACAACTTATAGAGACAGACACTTCATAACAACAACACCAAACCTAAACCACACAAGGGAGAAATTGTAATCATCCACTCAAAGAGGAGTTGATTTAAAACATATATACATGTACAAATCAATGACTATAATATGGCAATGACTCAATTCCCAGTTCCACATTCGCACAATAGCAAGTTAATACTAGGTATTCATCAGTTCATCCTAACTTAAGTAATATTTACTCTCTCAGAAAAACAATTCCCCTGAAACCTAGACCATTCATGCTTTAAAGCTTCGAGTAGCATCCCATCAAATTTACTTTTCATATAAAAGTAAGGCCTATGAAACTCAGCTTTGGCATTTAATGAACATCAGAGAATGTAAAGAATGTCAGTTATAATCAATGATTACCAAGTTAAAGATGTTAAAAAGCAAGTATATAGGGGCAAAAGCTAAGCCACCTAAAATCCCTAAAGATTTTAAAATTCCATACCACAATATGCGACCATTGCAAGCATCTGCCTTTTGCAGCATCTTCGACAAAATATCTAGCAATTCATTAATTTTACATCTGACATGAGATCCTCGATGTGGCAAAAAACTCTTGACTAGAGTTTTAAGACCATAAATCTGCAAAGTACAATAAATAAAATGAGAATGATCACATGGAAAGTTATCTTTGGTGATGTTATGACTTGCTACCAGCAAAAAACTGTTATTTCTATTTTGATCATTACTTTAGAGCCTGCACGTAAAATTTTTTGGGTTAAAGCTATTGATTTTCATTATGGCAAAGAACTGTTCTCTTAACTGTCAATTTAATAGCATTCCTGCATAAAACAAAGCCGGTCCAATAACAGCTACCAATGATTTACTTTTTAATTACAGCCAAAGACCCTGAGGCATACTGGCATGGACCCCTGGCAAAAAATTTGAGCATCACAATTACAGCATAGGATGTCAACAAATTCAATTTGACATTAATCTAAACTCCACAAAATCCAATGGCAGTAATTGTCACCTTTATTTTCTTATATTATATACAAATACGTAAAGAGAAGAGACCAAAAACTCAATAAAAGAGAATAACAAAGAGAAAAGCAATCTCAAAAACTAAGAGCAACCTACATAACTATGAAGATGATCTATATAGTACAAAATGAACAGCTTAAAAGAAAAAAGGCTTCCATAGTTTAGCTTTCATAGTCATAAAGTAACTAAGAAATTGTTCAATTCCCATTATTAATCTACCTATTTACTGCTCACAACAAATTTAGCCTTGCTTGAACATACATACTTATTCCTGTAATTTTGCCATCATTTTATTGGTCATTTTCTAACCATACACTTACTTGATAGCATGATCAGCCTCCAGACTAAAAGAAATCATCATGATAAGAATAAACTTAAACTATTAATCAAAGATTGAGTATTTGTTATTTAAAACTCACCCTCAATTTACAAAAATCACCGCACCCAGAAGTCTCATCACATGAAGCAAATAGATCTAATGGCTCCACCTGCACTCAGATTACTCATCTAACAATTATCTACAAGCATATGAAACACACAAGAATGTCTCCATCCAAACTATTACAGAAACTCAAAAACACATAAACAGAAATGTAATATAGTAAACCAAAAATACCTGTATAATATTTTTATTTATGTAAGGGGTGATATCTTCATTTTGAGATTCAAAAGTTGAAACAGAGTATTGTGCAATGCAGCCCAGAGATTGCAGCACAGTTGGAACGTTCCTCCCACTATGCAGAGAATCGACAAGTCCCTGAGAGAGACAGAACCAAGTTGGATTATCACTTCAAACATGCATATCCGAAGCACTTGACACATCAGCAACTAGAAACAGATCATCATGCAGAAATATAATAAGAATGATAGACTTTTACACTGCTGTACCATCATTACAGTTGAAAAAATCTTAATAGTCATGAGCAGCAACATCCTTAGATGTCCCACATAAGCTACTGATTCAGAAAATGAAAAACAGTTTGCTTATTTTGACTTATCTAATTATGCCTATCAAAGAGTGAATAATGCATGTTATCATGCACAGTGAACAGTCAGTGTACAAGAGTTACCAAACTAACATTTTGCAAATGCATAGCTAGCTTAAAGCCCATTTGGCAATGCTGATTAGCATTACAAAAGTACTAAATTAAAAATATAAATACATGTGTTTGGCTATTGGCCTTAAAATGCTTTACATGTAACATTATATAAAACCATGACTAAACTTTCAGGAAAATTTGCATTAAATATATCATTGGAAAAAATAAAGCATGGCATGATCTTTACATGTGAGTTAAAAATATATAGATAAAAATAATATCCAACAGTTGTTAATATTAAAGAAGTTGATAAAATACACCTTGCATAATTCTGTGAAAGCAAAATGCTCAGAAGCACCACTTAATGAACCTATTGCAGAAACAGCAGATTTCGACTGAGCACGAGTTCCCTCAAGACACAACCTCTTCAATGAAGGATAAATATCACTACAGAGACAAACAGAATAAATGTATGGTTATGTGTACAATAAAAAGCATTAAAAAAAGAAAGAAAAGCAAAAAAGAGAGCTTAAACTCAACAGCCAAGGAAGATTTGGAAGCCTGCAATAACAGACATTAATAAAACCATGAACATTGCAATTCAAAATTTTCTGTTTTCAAGATTTCGAGGAAAAGGGATTTTCTTATGAAGTGTTCATTTCATTATTCACATTGATAGCACTATCTTTTAAAGAACAGTTAGCTATCATTTAAAATTTATAAGTGTCATACCAAGAAGCTGATATCAACTACTGCCTGTACCAAGGATGGGGGAGGTTGAAAGGGTGTGAGAAAGTTAAATTTGATAATACAACAACTCCCAATACCATCAATATGGATTTTTAAGAAATTCAACCAAGAAGAAACATTCACAATAGGATTGAGTTTATTTCAATAAAAAGAACTTTTCAGAAGAGAAAAAGCAATGAAACTAACTTAAACGGTTCTTCTATGGGTGAGCATTTGATCTAATAGCCAATTCCCAAGGTCCAGAAAGATTAACCATAACACATTCAAACCATGTCTTAAACCCCCCACCCCCACCCCCCCCTCCCCCAAAAAAAAAGCATAAGAGAGAACACATACCCAACCAAGCTACTGATCGTCTAACTTCACAACATGCCATTCTAATAAAAAACTGTAGTTCATTGTCCAAAACCAAAAAAAGACTCCAGAAGTTACCTGAATTTAAAAGAAACATGAGAGGCAGCTTTTGCTAAAACTTCGATCAGCTTATCATTAACCAGGTCATTCCTCTCCAACAACTTTTGAAACTGCAGTTCTGAACCTCTCAACAGTGAAGGAAAAAAGCTAATAATAGCCTACATCAGGTTTAATGCAATTAGAAGATAGAAATTCAAAATATACATCTAACCGAGTGAATTTATTTTCATGCAGATTGAAATATCATTCATTATTACAACATCAAAGGCTGACGGTCTGAGAAGCATGCTATGTCAAATGACTGCTGCTTCATTATTACAACACCAATTCCTTCTTTCTTCCACTCTTCCCTCAAATAAAAAGTTAAAGAAAATAAATTCTTTTAATGCTTGTTCTTATGATTAATATTGTAGAGGGTTTAAAAATTCCTCCTCATCTGAAAAACTACCTCTACTCTCAAGGTTTTTGCAATCATCAGCATGAACATGGTATAATTGAGTCAATGCAGAATGCAATAAAAGTTCTGGACAAGAAAGTAAATCGGATAGTTGACTCTCTGGTTCACAATTTATGCAACCAGAGACTCACAGACCCAAATGTGTGAGACTAATAAAAAATGAAAACTTCAAGCTTGGGAATTGAGATATATACCACGCCAAAGAATATGCCTACTATGAAACCAAACAAGAACAGCCAACAGTCTTCCACAGTCTAGCTGCATTTTGTATACTACTTTTACCACATAATAGTTTAAAACTGAAGTCTCAATATTTGCTTCTTTTTCTTTAAAAAAGATATAATAGATTTCAAATTCATCATTATAGAAGGTTAACAATATCTGAAAACTCCAAGTCAGCTTATCTGTTTTCCACTTTCAGTTAGTTTATTCCTCTCTCATGACCTGTGACACTGTATAGAATGCAGATGAGTTTTCTGACTTCATTAGGTCAAGCCTTCAAAACTTTTCCTAATTGTTAGATTCCAAGTTAGAATGAAAAGTTTTGATGCCAGTTTAGAAAACAAAAAATAAAAACACATTAATCCGGCGATTGTTCTTACCAAAAGAAGTTTGATAGAAGAAGCCTCAAAATGCTTATCTTCGAATCTATTGCTGGAAAGACCTTCCACAATACAGCGAACATGCTCTGAATCAAATACATACAAGCATTTTGAGGAGAGCAACTGAAAAAATTCAAATTCTGGATGCTTATATCCCATCAATCTCAGAAATTTATCCTGGAAGAGAAGAATCATAAAATTAAAGCAGAGAATAGCCCAAATTTAATAGGAATGGAAAACAAATGGAGAATAAATGTTAAAAATAGTCATAAATATTTAAATTAAGTTCATTAATCCAGTTTACAAAATACAAAGGACAAAAACTTTAGAACAGAAAAAGCTACCCCTAGTTTCTAAAATCTAGTTTAGATTAAATTTAAAATAATAAAACCAATCTCAATGCCACCACTATCAACAAGAAACAACTTCCAACCAAATCCAAATAATAAAATGACAAGCAAACCAAAAAAAGTAATCCAACTGTTGCTTGGCAGTAGAAAGTAAGTCATTGCTAAATGATCAGATATGTCATCACTCCAAACCACAAATGCAAAGAGCTAGAGAGCATGGGAAACATCAGAACAATTGGAAAATGTATAATCTTTTATATGAGGTAAAAAAATTAATGTCTAGTCTTGAACTAATTCAAATCAATCCCAGGCTCTCATAGGCCAAATTTTTTTTTATTATTACTATTTCAGTTGTTCTGGCACTCATAAGTGTCCCAACTAAGGCCCAACACCAAAACACGACAAAGATAAAAGGGTTTTCACAATCTGCTTTTATCATATGCTTAGACAACAGATCAAATGTGCCATTAGTGCAACATAGTGCAATTATCCCTCCAGATCCTATAATAACTATGCAGGCAAGAGAAACCTAGATGCTCTCTTTCCTACCATGCATTTTTCTATTTATAAAAGGCAAAAACAAATAAAAGAAAGAAATATATGCTCCCAGTGGGTCTATTCAAACTTCTCCAAAACCAAGTTTCTCAATGTAACTTGAAAAACTGTTTCAATTTCCAAATGTCATAGGTAATCCTATTAGTGAGAATACCTAACAAATTTTTTTCAGATTCATAATTTACAAAATTAAAATTTGCTTTATGGAAAATTCCAAATAGGCCTGAGAACATTTCTGGAAAGCATGTAATGTTTCAGTATTACAACATTTAATATAGTCTGCAGGCAATGAACAATATCTGAATGCATGTGATACATTATTCTTCCAATTATGTTAAAAAATGGAACAAGTAGAAATCTTACTCTGGAAATCTTGCCATTTTTTACTGTCAGGTCATTCAATAATTCCTCCAACACATTGAAAATTTTATTATCCTTCATCTTGTTCAATCTCTGAATGCACTCCTCCGCTTTAGGAGGATCAGGAAAGGAAGCTGACATTTTCTTAAATAAATTTTTCATTTTTTTCTGTGTTTCTTCGGGGAAATTCTCCTGCAATACATATTTATCATACTTCACTGATCAAAATTTAAAATGCAAAATACTAAACTAAAACCCAAAAGGCTGCAAGCTAGTAACACACTAGCAAACATCACCATTTCACACAAGAAATATCATTCTTTAACAGCATATTTGAGGACAAAATCAAACAAAGAAAAAGTGCATGTTGACCAAGAATAACATCCTGGAAAGTCATATTATTTATTGACAAAGAAATCTTTGGTAGGCACAAAAAGAAAGGCAAATCATGCAAGTAATATTTATCACCTCTATGTTTTATATGCCAACACCCGAAGGTAGCTGGTTATGGTTACTGTTCAGACATGCTTCTACAAGCAGAAACATCAGTACTTAATTCAGTTTGCCAACAGTTATTAACAGTACAAGGGCCAGAAGCAATGACAATGGCACCATGCATGAGGAGTTTTTCCAATTGTAAACACAATGCTTACCTTCTCTTTCTTTCGTAGAGACAAATATAACCACATTTCAGTTCGTAACCTGAAAACATTGGTAAGTGGTAAGAGAACAGCATTTTTCAGCCAAACTGTGGCAGTTATTCGGTAACAATACCTTTGTTTCTGAGATAAAATAGAGTGCAGTGCCTTCACATGAAGAGGGGTGAAAAGAGAAAACAAATGCACCCAATGCCTTGTACTCTCCTCAATTTCAAGAACAGGAAACAAATCCTCCACAAGCATCCGCTCAATATTTTGAGACCTGAAATATTAGAATAAGTGATATATTTGACATAATAAAAACAGGTTATGTCATTATAAGCTTACCTGAATTCCTTACAATCTTTATCATAGCAAAGCATCAAGATTTTACAAGGAATTTGTTCAAAATGATCACATATTATCATCTGGCCTTCACTACACTTTGTACAATATTCTCGATATACTTCCAGCAACTTTTGCAAGGCCTTCTTTCTAACAGATATCTTCAAAAGAAAAAAATAATTGAGGGTCAGACATTCTAATTGTCTATTAACATAACCAGAACTTCAATAGCAAGTCACCTTCTTATCCCTTAGTCTTTCAGTAGCTTCAGATATAAGTTTTGCTGGAACAAATTTCGGGCATGACCTGGCAAGATCACAGGCAACAATCACAGCCTCTGTTCTCACTCTATCATCAAAGTCTAACAGACGACTTTCAAGGGCAGCTGCCAACAAGTTATAAACATAGGAGATGTGTAGATTAGATATCCAAGAATCTGGAATTAGAAAAATAATGCATTAAGAGTATCAAGAAAAGTGCTGAATAGCTTACTGAGAACTTCAAGGGATTCTTTCCTGAATGGATTTGCTAAGTAACACACTTTAGCCCATCGAAGAGCACTTAATCTAACTTCAGCAGATTTATCAGAGAACCTTTTCAGAAACTCTAATAAAAGCTCAGGATATCTTTCAGCGAGACAGTTTTGTGGTAGTGCTAAGAGTTTTCCAATTAAATTAACTGCTTTTATTCGGACATCAACCTGATCAACCTACAGATAAATTCAATGTGTTTATGAATGTATACATGATCAAACAATTTAAAGTATAGAAAGAAGAGCACAAAAACAATCATTTAAAAAGCAATAACATGATACCCAAAATGCTCATTACAGACTAATTAATGATATAATGAAAAAATTGAAAAACAGTACCAGTAATTCTTGGATCAAGGTTGGGATGACAGCAAGAAGCATCTCAGGAGAATATTGAAAAATTTTTAAAATAATTTCATGGTATAATTCTTTGAGATCACTCTCTACAGCATCTCTGTCCACAATACATGATGTTAAGAACCCACAAACAAAGGGCTCAAGCTTTTCTGCACAACTTTGTATAACAGAAACAGCAAGCTGAGAAGCAGCAGAAGTTGCATCCTGTAATGGATATAAAGAACAAAAGAATATATTAATTTTCAGACCAACGAAAAGATAAGAGCATTTTTTCATGAAACCAAGGCGTTAAATGCTCCCACTAGCACATATCATCAAAATGCAAAAAGCTTAAAGAAAAGAAACATTCGACCACATTGCAACACAGAAAATTGGATCAAAACAAAGCTCAGTTTGCTCTTGCACATGCAAAATATAGTTGGACATAAGTTCCTAGACTCCATATTTCATCTTACCAGAGAACATATTTCATCTTTCCAAGTTGAACAAACTAGCAATCACAATATAGTTGGACTTAAGTTCCTCCACTCCAAGTACATATTTTACTAATTTTTCATGCATAATTGCAATACGGCCATAGAAACAATTTCCAACATTACCTTTTCCTGCTTTACAAGATTTTGCAGAACTGCTTCCAGAAGTGGCTGAGAAGCTTCCTCATTTAAAATATGTGTCATTATAGACAATACATGATTAATCAAACTTGATAGACGAGGTTCACTGAAGAACCTGAAATACAAAGTCATCACTATCATTATAAATTATACACGTCAAAACGAATAAAATCAAGTTAACAAAAGATAGTAACAAGATGGCGGAAGATATAACAAGCATGAAGGAAAAGAAAAAAGAAAATTTAGATACTAAAAATGAAGAAAGAGAAAGGAACTGACCTCACAACTGAGAAAAAATTATTAAACATTTGGAGAACTAAATCATTGCAGTCAATATCCAGCATTATGACAAAACATTTACATTGAGCAACAATCTCTAGTATCTTAACCCTCTTTGAAAAGAAGGGGCATCTGGTATTACCTAGCTCCTTAAACAAACTGACAATAAGCTCAAAAACTCCCTGAAATGAGAAAATTCAAGTAAGTTGCAGAGATACATATGGATAGAAAAATAACTCAGGCACTTAAGTAGAAGAAACTTGTACCCTTAGGTATTTGTCTTCAAAGGGTGGTTCAGGTGCCAGAATCCGAAAAATTTCAATGACACAGGTAGCCACAGAGAGTCTAACATCTTTATCATTTTGATTAAGCAGGTCATGCTTAATGATAGATTTCCTCAGAGGCTTTGTGGCCGCTTCTAACTTCTTGACAGCTTCCACCTTATTGGAAGCTTCAAGTGATTGAGGCTGTTCAATTTTTGACAGAGCACTTTCAGCTTGCTGGAAAGAAGACATTACATGCATCAGAAACAAATTATACCACAATTTTCTAGCAACAAGATATGCATAACATAAACGCTAAGCTCCTCTGAACAATACATGGTACAAATCACTATCATAACCGAGCACAATTTTAAAAAATTAGAACATAGTTGGATGCCATTTGCAAGCAAGATTTAGGAAACGCTAAATTCGTTTCTTTCAAAAACTAGAAAAACGATTTAAAACTTATTTCCAGTACTTTCAAATAAATGAGATTGGAGAAGTGAAACAAAAATTTTTTCATGTACTTTTCCGAATTCTACGCTATTTTCAAGATACAGTATAAAGCATATTGGAAAACAACTTCGGAAAGTGATGCAGAACTCACCTTTTGATTTCAAGAAATTCATGTAAAAACTTTTAAAGGAAAAGAAAAAGAAAAACGGCTTGCCATTTAAAACTTGTATCCAGTACTTTCCAATAAATGAGATTTGAGAAGTGAAACGAAGATTTTCATGTACTTCTCCGAACCCTGCGCTATTTTCAAGATACAGTTCTAAGCATATAGGGAAACAACTTCGATAAACAGCGCAGAACTCGCCTTTTAATTTTAGAAAATTCATGTACAAACTTTGAAAGGAAAAGGGAGAACGGCTTACTTTAAGCGAATCGAGGAACAGGTTTTTGTTGAAGCGAGTGAGAGTGAGTTTGGCGAGTTTGGAGCCGATTTCCGAGACGAGTTGCAACGGTGACTCGTCCATTGAAGAATCTTCTTGCAGGGAAGAAATGAGAACCCTCGGATTAAGATTTTAGTGGTTTAGCATTTTAGCGAGTGAGTGAGAGTTTTGGGAGCGTCTGATTTTCTGCTGCATTTGCAAAGAAAAATTTGAGAGGAGAGAGAAAGAAACATTAAGCGGGTAGAATCCCGCCTTCTGTGCGCATGCATTCACGCGCGAGCAGTGCTTTGTGTTTAGGTGGATGGATTAACGAAGATTGCTTAATCACATACTGGTCCCTGAGTTTTTTCGTTCTCACAAATAAGACAGTGTGTCCAGAGACTCAGACTTAGCAAATGCACCTCCAAATTTCAATGCAATTACGGTATTACCTTAACGATATTGAATTTTGACAAATACTAGGGGAGGAATGCAGGTGAAGGTTATTTTAGTTATTTTAATAATATGAGGACCTATTTGATATAAACGGACAAATTATGCCCTTATTTGTTTAAACTATTTTAGGGACCACGTGTTATTATACCAAATGAAACATAGGATTTGACGAAGGGTTCTGATATTTGATCCAACGTCACTCAATTAATCAGGGTGTAATGCAGTCCCCCAACGTATTTGCTTTCACAGCACGTTCAAATCCGAGTGAGGTAAAACCTTAAATAGAAAACAAATAAATGCAAGGTGATTGGAGTTATTTACGAAAAACACGGGGGGCACTTAGACTACCCTTAAACGAAAGGACGAAGAAGGCCGACTTACGGCTCACAACATGCGCCCATTCAGCGTCGATGGGCTCTGGGCCAGTAAACCAATCCTACACACAGCAGAACCTCACCTCTTCTAAAACCTCCCTCGCTGAAATCCCCAAAACTCAGTGATGGAGTTTGCGAACAAGCTAGCCAACGCAGCAGTCAAAGCCGTTAACAGCAACGCCGTGATCAACACTTTCCTGTTTGCGTCGTTCGCGGCCTTGACCATGAGATCGATGAAGCAGCAGAATGAGATAGAAGCTTTAGAATCGGAGAAGGAATCGCTCGTTAAATCTAACAAAGCCATGAAGAAGACCATGTGGGACTGGAAACAACAACTCTACGCCGAAGCCGCCTCCACGGAGTCCGCCTTGGTTCCGCTCGCTAGACTCAAGACCATCTACGGCGAACCCCCGACGCCGCCGGCTGGTAATTTTATTGCATTAATGGTTTTTTCTTGCTTGCTACAAACGACACCGTATTTAAATTCCATCAATGTTGTGTAATGAAAATGCCAATATTAGAATGTAATAAACGATTTACCGCTTGTGAAATTATTCAAGGCCGTACAGAAGGAATGCTGTTTTCTGTGTTGGGTAGTGGGGCGTAAATATTAAAAATGAAAACAAAAATAGAAAATATGTTTTATTGCCTATTCCTGTTGCATTAGATCAATCTGTGTCTCTCGTGGGGAAAAAAATTGCTAAGAGATTTGGATTTTGCGGCATTCATGGCCGTGGTGCTTGTTTCAATTCAGTAATGGATTTACTGTTATTATATGTGTGTGAGAGTGTTTCAATTTTGTATGAAAGTACTTTTTGCATAAGCAACTAAGCACATTAGAAGTTACATATGAAGATGTTTTTCCAGGATCTTGTTATGATACCATCCAGCTGTACCATATAGCTTCCCAATTCATCGGTTGTAATTTCAGCTCTTTCGTTACAGTACCCAAGTTTTGTAACATTTTCCAATTAGAATTGGGGACCCCTATGGCACAGATCAATGTGCCGTAGTCCTGTCCATTTGCTGAAGCTCTGGGCCCATAAACAGTGTTTTGTCTAATTCAGTGTAACATTACAAACTAGGCATAAACTTACTTCAGCTATGAAAGACGTTTGGTGTTGTAAAAAATACTCCCTTACACACCGTTAATTTCTATACAACATGTTTCCCAAATACTGTGATGTTTGTGTTCTGCAGTAAAATTTGGCATCCAAAGCATGTAACCTTTGAGATAGATCTGCATGAAATGAATAAATGATGTTGACATCCCTATATATTTATGTTTTTAATGATCATCAAGCAGATTGTTATCCCTCTTCTTGCTTTCATTTATATGTTGTGCCAGGAGAAGCTGTGAAGGAAGATGCAAAATCAACTGCCCCCAAATTGATAATCTGAAATTGTGGTGGTTAGTTTCTATGTAGAATGTACTACAATAGTTAGACATTGGTTTTGATGTTGAAACACTGTATAGAATCAAAAGCATATTGTATCAATCATAATTTCTTACCCACTTCTCAGAATTGAAATCAATGCTTTTGTAGTTTGTGGTATCTCTTTGGAAAACAAAGAATGAATGAGCTTTGAGACATTTAAATCCTTCTCGTCAAACCATTATAAATTATGGTTTTTGGTTTCCTTTTCTTCAGTTTCAATGCGGATGTATTTTTGTGAAATGTAGAACATATGAACTTGATATACGAACCGAGTGTCGTTTTGGTTCTGAGTTTTGACTTCTATGATACTGATATGCAACATTTGTAGGCTGAATTGTGTATCTTTGTGGTAGAATATTACAGGATTCTGAGGACAGATATAGGAAATTGATCTGATCGTTCCTGAGTTCCCTTAATCATGGACGAGGTTATAAATCACCCTAGTTTCCTATTTTGTCTATGACATTTATTTTTGGTGCATAGTCACTGGATTAAATCTCCTTTATAAATAGACATTTATCATAAATGGGTGGTTGATTATGTCTTCTTGATTGTTTGCATTTGCGAAATTATGGCAGATACTCATTCTGTGCGCAGCTTTGCTTGACCATAAGACTGGCAATCCAAGTTCCATTATACCAGCATTATTTAGAAAGAACAGTGGAAGAAGATAGTGATGTCTGGTTATTTTCCAGTAATTTTACAGATCAACTCTCTCTTCATTATCTATGAAACTTTTCATTTGCTTATTCAATGGCATCGACTAAATTACAATGTAGCTAGCCTTCTCCATTATGATTTCGAATTTGAATTCTTACTACGATTAATTTACTGCATAAACTTTTTAAATGTATCCCATAAATCGAGAAATAGTTTTTCTATCTACTTATTGACAAAAGACAAACAAACATGGCTTAATTTTATGCCAAATATAAAAATTTATAAATAAATCAATCATTGTAAGAAGTAATTCTCACATTTTAAATCACTAAAATTCAAATGTCAATTTATTAAGATTTGATTTTAACATTGGACATTCGTAATTTCAAATAGTAAGATTTGATAGCGAAACACACTCGTCAGTGACATAATGACTCAAACACCCTTTCGTGAAAATATAAATATTTAAAAATTTACAATTTTATTGTAAAATGATAGATAATTTCTTTATATTAAAAATAAAATAAAATAGAATTATTTAAAGTTTATAATTAATAATTTTTTTTTGACATTTGTATTTACATTAAAATAATAAATTTTAACTTAAATTTTATTACAATATAATTATCAAATATTAGTATTCATTTTACAACTCAATTTTATTCGAACATAAATACTAATTTTTTGCATCAAGTTAAATAACTTTAAAAAATACGAATATTTAGAATAAATTTAATATTTTTGTGTTTAATAAAAAAAAACAAACATTGGATATTATTTTTTAAAGTTCGATTTATCTAATAAATTTTAGTCGTTTATGAAAATTATAGATAAGAGTCGAGAAGTCATGTATGTAATAAAAATGGACAGACAAATTATAGGTTTATTTTATAAAGTTTTCTCTTTGTAATTAACCAAAAAAAATATTATTATAAAGGGTTAAAATAGTAATTTTGGATTTAATGTAATTGTTATCAAATGCCCTTAAAAAAATAATAATAATAATTAATAAAATAAACAATTTTGGCTCAAAAAATTTCAAAATTAATTAATTTGTTCCCCCCAAGAGGACGCAACACACGCATAAGAAACTACAGACATAATCTTTCATCTGAAAACGAGAGAGAGAGAGAGAGAGAGAGAGAGAGGGAGCAAACGTTTTGCAGAAATTGAAGAGAAAACGAACCAATACAGACTACGTGGAAGGACGTGTAGAAGAAGCTGCCTAATTCTACCATATAAACCGTTGCAGTTCCCTCAATTTCCTACATAATCTCAACTAGGGTTTTTTTTTAAAAAAAAATAAAAAGTTTCTATCTTCATGTAATTTGTTCACCGGTTTCTGTTCGTATATCTCTTAGCTTATTAGCAGCTGCTGTTGTTGTCTGCTCATGTGATTTAACGCCGCTTGAACTTTAACTGGAATTGGAGGTGGCTTTTTGATAAAGTTCGTGTTTTTGATCTGTTTCGAGAGAAAAGACAAATGGAGGAGAGCTTGTGTAATTGGGGAGTGGTCAGATCTCTGTTAGCAATTCTTCAATGGTGGGCTTTTAACGTTGCTGTGATTGTCACCAACAAGTGGATCTTCCAGGTCTGTTTTTCATTCATCAATTTGCTATATTTTTTATTGTTTAGGCTACGCCCAATTTTGTGTATTTTGTAGTGTCTTTAATTTTATGTTAATTGTGTTTGGTTGGCCAACTTATTTTTGGTGTAATCAAGACTTTCGATAATTGCGTGATCTTGATTTGTTCAATGTATAAGCTCATTTATTATTAGTATTATTATTATTTTTTGAGTTTCCATTCTCTGATCTAAGGCTGTGACGGCAGCTTGGAATTTTTTCACATAATTCGAATTTAATGGCAATTGGATCAGATAAATTAGAGATTGGTGTCTCAGATCCTCTAAAATTTGGCTTTAAAGGTTTAATTCCATATCGCCAAACACAGCAAGAGTGTTTTGAACCATCGATAGAGGATTATATTTCATTTCTTTGAATTGTTTCTTGGAATTATTACATGCGTATTCTCTATTTGGATTGAATAACTGTTGATCAGCGATCCTTCATATGGAAGGGGAGAATAATGTCTGAAGATTTTTTTTTCACCTGTTTTCAGCAGTTTCTGCAATACAAGATTTTGAATACCAGCACGGCCAGGGAGAAAACTCTGCTAATTTTAAGGAAAAAAATACAATGTTGTAGATTTATGTATAATGTTAACACAATGATGATTCATATGACATATTTTATTAGAATTTTATAAACCTAAACATCCAACAATTGATGAATAAGTTGAGCTGGTCAATTATTCATATTGTTCTATTTTCAATTTGTAATTTTGTTTTACAATGTTAATCCTCAGTCATGGCTTATTGATGTACAAGAAATCATGTGTATGTATTTGGTGGAGAAGCTTATGGCAAAGCTGTTGGCTATGTTTGCTTCTATGCAATTTGGTTGAAATACTTTAGTTTGTTGGGGAACAGAAATACGGATCTAAAAGACTTGCCATAGTCAGTGTTAATCATGACCATTTAGTAGTTATCTTGAGAATTCGTGTGCAACATGTTGAACTGTTAAATCTATATGCAGGAAATAATTTTCTTCACACTTTTTTATTTTTTAACCTCAAGATGGAGATTGACAAAGCTTTTTATGGTGCTTGGAAAATAGAGATTTGGATTGATGTTTGATTTTTTGTGCATGTATCATTTATTGATTGAGTGGTTATTTTTTACTCAAAATCATTGCTATGAAATATAGGGAAAGTTATTGAATGGTTTGTATGGACTAGTTGGGCCTTGAAGAATGATGATGTTGATGATATCTCTTTTCATTTCCACTGTGTTTAACAGAAATGTGATTTCAAATTTCCTCTATCCGTGTCATGTGTTCACTTTATATGCTCATCCATTGGAGCATATATAGTGATCAAGATTTTGAAGCTTAAACCCTTGATAATAGTTGACCCTGAAGATCGATGGAGAAGGATATTTCCAATGTCATTTGTGTTCTGTATCAACATCGTGTTGGGGAATGTGAGCCTACGTTACATCCCAGTTTCTTTCATGCAAACAATAAAGTCGTTCACTCCTGCAACCACAGGTCTGCTTCAGAAAATTAGTATAATCAATCATTTTTCTCACTACCATTCATTACAGTATCTTTCACGTGATAATACCAGAAAAGCATCTTATGTGGATGAATTTGAACAGTTGTTTTACAGTGGCTGGTATGGAGAAAATACTTTGACTGGCGTATTTGGGCTTCACTAGTGCCCATTGTTGGAGGAATACTCCTCACATCCGTGACAGAGCTTAGTTTTAATATGTTTGGTTTTTGTGCTGCATTATTTGGATGTTTGGCTACTTCCACGAAGACCATCCTTGCGGAATCTCTGCTACATGGTTACAAGTTTGACAGGTAGTGTCCCTTTATTGTTTTTTTTAATCCTTTTGAGCCACTCAAACTAAGTGAACAGGGCTTGAATCCTTTAAAATAATTTAATATTTTAAAAGTGTTTGGATTTGTTCGCTTGCACAATTTATGCTGACCTTTTCTGTCCCACTGTATTTTTTTGGCCCTATGAAGCATAAATACGGTTTACTACATGGCACCCTTTGCAACCATGATATTGGCAATACCAGCACTGTTGCTTGAAGGCAGTGGAATTATGGAATGGCTTTACACCCATCCGTCTCCTTTGTCTGCCTTCATCATTATTTTCAGCTCTGGCGTGCTGGCATTCTGTCTTAATTTTTCCATTTTTTACGTGATTCACTCCACAACTGCTGTCACATTTAATGTTGCCGGGAATCTTAAGGTGAGATAAATCACAAGGAATTTGATCCTTCAAATTGCATCTTGCTTGCTTCCATGTTTGCATGAGCTTTCTATAGTTCATTATTTGCTTGTCGGTGTTTTAAGCCTTAATAACAATTTGTTGATGTGTTGTGTTACGATGCCAACAAGTTTTAATGATGTTGGAGTAATATTATGCAAATACCATCCTCAATTTTGTCAATGCCTTATTTTACACAGGTTGCAGTTGCTGTGCTGGTTTCATGGTTGATATTCAGGAATCCAATCTCGGGTTTGAATGCGGTCGGATGTGGTATCACGCTTGTAGGTTGTACGTTCTATGGATATGTCCGACACATGCTTTCGCAACAGCCACCGCCGGGAACTCCACGAACGCCAAGGACACCTCGAGCACGGATGGAATTGCTTCCCCTTGTAAATGATAAATTAGATGATGATAAAGTCTAGTTATCAGGGTTTTCTTCTAAAGCTGTTGGAAAAGGGTTTATGGAAAGGAGCAGACATTTTCGAAAACAAAACGCAACATTTTGCGATTTCAAAAGATTCTCAATATATATTTTTTTCTTGCTTAAAAATAGATAATCTCCTTCTTCTTTTTTTTAAATTTTTCCTCTGTTCTTATAATCCAATTGTTATTTGCAAATATAAAATAAATTTTATCCAATTAATTTATCAAAAAAATCTAAAATTCCTTAACCTGATTATTATTTGAAGCAAAACTAACAAAACAAAAATTCAATACCAGCTCAATTTCTTGAAATTGCATGAAACCAAAAAAAAGATGTTTGAACACAACAAATCATGAATAATGGGATGGGGATAAATCCATGAGCACTAATACTCACCTTGGCGACGACGTTTCTGCTGCTATTTTCAGAAGCAGAGCTTTAGTCAAGAACACAATGCAGTAGACTTCCAATATTCTTGCTCAATTCCCACCATTTCAAAAGTCCTCAGGTTCTTCATGTACTTTTCATCTATATTGCCGAGGAGAGCCCCTCCCTCAACCAGGTGTGAGCCGGATTTGTATCTCGAACCACTCGTAATACCCAAGAAAACCAATTATCACCCTAGATTACGCATGTAACTTGTATCCCAATTGATATAAATAAATCAGAGTAAAATCAATGGTGCAGTTTGAAACAAGCCAATCCAAAGTACCTTGGAGTCAAAGTGCACTCAGGACCATGCTTCAACAAGGTATTTACCAGTTCTTTGCAATGCTCTGAGCCGGCTTGCAGCTGACTCCTTTGGAGCTTCGCCTTTTTTTGCTACAATTTCCTCAAAGGTTGACCAAACATCTGACGGCATTTTGGTTGAGGATCCTGCAACATATACAGATGCTTTCAAAAGCAGCAAATTCCAAATCCTCTGGCTCTGTTCAAGCATCTTATGCTGCACGTAAACCTTCTGAGGTTGCTTTCTTGAGAAGGCAATATAAAAACCTCCACCCTTTGCTTCTGAAAGTATTCCATCATTTTCCAAATGAGATAACCAAAAGTCTCTGTATAGAAAGTCATCCTCATTTCGGCAACCAAAGAAAAAGATAATTGGAGCAGTTGGACCAGACAAACTCTGTATGGCTCTTTCTTCCACGAATCCACGAAAAGGTGCACAACCAGTTCCAGGTCCAATGAGAATGAGGGGAAGTGATGGTGGTGGGCAGGGAAGGGCACCTTTACGGAACCATGCTGGAATACATATGCCTGCCCATAGCAGAAAAAATAGATTTGCACCAGGTAATAAGATAAATGGCAGATTTGTGGAAGTAAGCTTGGTAAATTAACTATTTCACTGTCCCATACCTTGTTGAGGATCAAGTCTGGCAAGCCATGTAGAGCAAAGACCCATTCGCTTCCTCTTGTAAGGTGTCATCCATGACACAACATTGACAGTCAAGTGCACTTGATTGGGGTGAGCTAATAGGGAAGAAGAAATGGAGAAGGCCCTTGTATTTAACGGAGGAACCAACTGAACCAGCCAATTGAATGGCATTTGCACTGAAGGGAAATCCTCTAATACCTTGTAACAAAGAAAGGCAATCAAATGTGAAATGTGCAAAAGAAAATGAGTACCAAAATGTTTACAACTTTTTGGAGTACTGGCAAGACTAGAAAAAACTTGCAAAAAGAATATAAGAGGGGGAATCTCTTCTGAAGCATTTGTCGGAGGATTAATAAAACTTTCCTATTCAACATACTTAATTATGCAATGTAAGGCAATACATAAAGTTGATCTTCATCCAGCTGATACTGTACATGAAATTCCAATTAGACAAGGAAACATGTGAAATTATTTCAATACCGAGAAAATTGAACATTATAAAATGAAAAATCACCATGTTTTGGTTGTATTTGAATCACAGAACTCCAGTTAACAGCAATTGACATAATACAGATCCTTGTCTTCAATACATTTCAAATTATCATTTCCTATATTTGACCTATTACAGCAAATCAAGTGGCAAATTTTAATATCTGTCAAGAAACAGAAAGCCACAAAGGATGCTTATGAGCAAAGAAGAATTACAGGATACAACAAATATAATCTATTTAGATTCCGTTCACTATACCTCCAGAACAGTTCTCCGTTCCTTCTGGTTGTACTGGTAAAGATCATCCCTTCCTTCAGGAGAGGTGAAATATTCAAGCCTTTCCTTCTCATGTTGAGCTGTTGCGAAAAAACTCATAACCTGGGAAAAAGAATTCAGTGTTGGAAAACTAATAGAAGCATACAGGCATGATGCAAAAGCACGATAATAGGGTTTATACTAAATGGCGTGAAGGGCAACAAAGATGATGAGGGACAACATTCACAATTTCCTTAACTTCTATCTTCCAATATTGAGCAGGACTTTAAAGAGAATATATGATGCACCACCATAACTTCTTATAAGTGTTTCATGTTCTTTAAGGATCTGAGCTGATATTTGGTATTAATTTCCAATACCCATACAGTGTTTTTGAGAAACAAAATTGGAAAAAACATGTTTGGAAAGGTATTTTTGAAAAATGCTCTGTGAAAAATGGTAACATCCCTCTTTTTGAATATTAAACCAGGAACGTTTCTCTGTTTTCGTCTTATATTACAGACGGAAACACGATACAGACACGTTTCAAACTAAAAACAGACATCGTTTTTCATTTCAGAAACTAATTCAAAAACACCATTTGAAAAACAACACCATATGTGCCTTATGGTTCTTTCTTTTTTCATATGAGTAAATACTGGTCAAATTATTTGGGATATCAGATACTAATGTAACATTTTAACTCTATTCCAATCATTTCATGATATCTGGCAATAATGTACACAGAATTAAAATTTTGTCCAAGGAAACAAAAGCATTCCAGGTAACATCAGCTCGGAGTGCTTGTCTGGTTGAGAGACTCCACAACGGAACCAAATGAGTGAAAAGAAAAAGGAATCTTGCCTCAAAGAAATAGCGTCGTGGAGAAGCTGATGCAATATCCATTGTCAATTCAACAAATTTTTTTAATTTTATGGGGACCGCCAAAGAATTAACTTGAGTGTCAGGAATATTATTACTCATCTCAATGTGATGAACCTGCAATAAGCATATTTCAGCATATATAGCTTGCATAAGCATAATGTAAAACTATAATAAAACACAGATGGCTGAACATGACATCATAACATTAGAAAACTCGGGCCCTTAGAGGATACAAAAAGAGAAATACAATAAAACAGACATGGATGAAACACACATTTACATAGATATGGATTCTATCCACATGACACAAAAAAAAATCCAAAATACATGTGAAGAATCACTAAAATTAAAATGCAAAAGTACTATTTACAGTGATTAATGCTTCTGGATCCAAGTTACAATGCAGTATGAAAGCATCCACTGCAGCTGGATCCTGACCAGGGAGAATCTCAAGGACATCACCAATCTCGTATTTTATGACCTGAAAAGGACATAATATAACTTCCCTTGCAGAGAAGAAACTTTAAATGTAGATTGATTGAGCATTAAGCACTAAATAATGGGGGATTCACATAGAGTTAGCAGTAGTCTAATAAAAAAAATAACCACTAACAAACAACTTACTGTTGAAACAAATTCAAATTCCAAGTGACGCACATCTTTTCCACAGCCTGTTTTTGTCAATGGTTGATTTTTTATCTGCAAGAAAAAAATTAATTGATGAATAAGTGAGAAAATAATTTGGTTCTCTGTTATTAACAGCGGAAGGGGTTGGGGCCCCAGGGGAGGGAGGAAGAGTAAAAATTATTATTTCATTTTATTTTGTTTTTTGTATATTGCTCAATTTCACAGCAACCTAACTAAAAAAAGATTTTGCGTTTTAATTATTTGAATAGTCGGTTTCTAGTCATACCCCAGCTTGTAGGTGGAACCAAAAATATCATTAGATGAAATTATAAGAGAAAACAAGGTAGACAAAAATTTCTGAATAGTTAGTTTTTTCTAACAAGAAACTAAACAAGAATGGCAGTGGATTTTTGTTTCACATTCCAAATTTCATAATGTATTTTTCCTTCTCCTTATACATTCAAGTGAATCCATTAACCAAAAAACTGCACAAAATTGTCAGAGGTGCATAAAAAAATGGTTTTAATTAAAGAGAAACATGCAACCAATTCAGACAACTTATTATTCATGCAAACAACTGACAATTCTTGACACTTGAAATATACATCCATGCCAATATTGCCAAATACTTAAGTTGTGCCAGATATCCCCAATAATCAAATCACTACCTGTACGTGTAACAATATTATTTATGCAGCCCAAACTGATATCTAGGACTGTCCTTTAAGATTTCTTTTTTTCTGTTTATGTCTAAAACATACGTTCTACATTGATTAGGAAATGATCTACTCTTAACATAATATGCGGCAAATGGCAAGGTAAATATCAAATGAAGCATTTTTCTAACCATCTTCAAAGTGCTAATAGATGAAGTTATCAAACAAGTCAACATAACAGGTAATTAAACAGGAGCATTTCACATGATATTTCATATATCATGGAGATTCAGCTACAAAATACACTGCACTATCAACTGGCTGATGCAATTGAAAACTGGTAGGAATAGAACAGCATATTCTTAATATAATGCTATCAATACCATTTTAAGAAAGCAATCAGGCTTATTCTTGTAATTGAAGAATTTTCCAGCAGACATGGAATGAGCTCTCTCAAGTTGCATCTGCATACCTTTCAAGTCTGAGATAACCACAGGGAAACATTTTGTTGTCAGTGGAAGGAATACATTCTCTGCAAATGGTGCCATTGTGACTAGAATTTCTAAAATCAAAGTAAATGTTTGTCCATATCAAATTCAATTCATGGAACCCAGATTATCACTATCTTTTAAAAATAAACTGGAAGACAAATGACCATCCTAGCATGGAGGGGGTAAAAAAATAACTTGACATTACTGGGTAAAATAGCAGCATTAGTACAATCATTAAGAAAGTTACCAGATAACAGATAAGTACACAAAATAGTGTTTGTAGTGCCAGCAAAATTATTGACGAACCCAAGACTGCCAACAGCTAAACGATAGAACTCCTAACAAAAACTTTTTTCCCTTTTTGTTTTTTTCATTCCATATTGATTTTTCTGTCAACAAATTACTCCTGACATGTCGGCTGACTCTATGCCACCCATCATTTCCCAAGGGCAACAAATGAAACACCCACTCACATAAACTAGACTAATGGGAGTGTTTTTGGAGATTATGAAGAACCTATCCAGAAAATTTAAACATCAACTCTATGCCAATGCACCATGTAACTCTTAAGTGACTTTAGTTACCTGAGGAAACTGATAATTTTGATTCCACATTGCCAGCGCTATGATATGTGATATGAACTTTTGGTCGGTCGATCAATTTCATATCTGGAATCACATAATCTGGACCTTGTGGAAAGAATGAGGAACTGATCTGATGCAACCTGCTCCATAAAGATTGCATCCACGGATCTAAAGCACCTTCGTACCTATGAAAGGATATAGACTTTTTCATCAATTTCTTTTTCATTTCAAATAGGATATTCAATTAAGAGAACAAACAGACAGCACGGATCTAAAGCACCTTTGTGCCTATGAAAGGATATAGACATTTTAACCATTTTTTTCTTCATTTCAAAAAGCACATTTAATTGAGAGAAGAAACAGATAGAAACCTAGTTCTACATTGGCATCTACTTATAATCAATCAACCCTATAAAACTCGAAGATAGAAACATAATCGCTGAACCTTATGTCAAGCAATATTTTGTTATTTAACGACTTATACCAGAAGCATACCCAGAAGGGTGTTGATCATCTCCTAAGCCTCTTTCAACAACAGCTGTAGCCCCGAGATCTGAAAGTCTATTGTCAAGCTTTTTTGCAACAAACTGCAGCCAACCAAGCACAAGTGCTTTCAAAAGTTAACTGTTGTGTTAAACAAGAATCCAAAGTTAACGCATTATGAGCCATTAAATGAATACTTATAAGCAAGCTAGAATGGCAAAGTACAGAGTATAAAATCCAAGTAGTTTTAACATCACAAAGTAGCCGACCCCTAAATAATTCACATTGGCAAATAAAAAAGATTCAGAAGAGAGTATATAATTTTGGTGCAAAAATGAATTTACTTGTTTTGTACATACACAATAAGCATGACATTCAGAAATCAGATACATGCATTCCTACCTTGAATATATAAAATATTAGGGTAAGTATGAGACCTTCAGGTGTTATGATAACATAGGAAACTTCTTATTTCATTGAAGCTAAGACAATTAGTGAGAAGTACACATTTCCAAATTTGGTATTTGGGGCCCAAAAATTCTCCTTATTAAAGCATTAATAGCTTCTTTTCCATATTCGAGCAACATTACATGCAATGCGTTTATAAGACTAATGACTTCCTAAAAGACTCAACTTTTCTCAAACAAAGATTGAATTGGTTATTAAACTACGTGGGATTTATGATATATCATGAATGACATCCAAAAACCTGTGGCTATCTAAACAGTTCATGCATCATGTACCAATTGTCTTGAAAATATCAAAACGGTTTTCTTGATGATAAAAAGAATTCTAAATTTATTACATTAAATTTCTGGTAGCCAGAGTCACCCAGTCCAAACACTGTATAGTGAACACCTTCTAGCCACTGCTTGCTTAAGGATTTCTGCAGAAGAAATCTCCAGAAGCCCTAATAAAGGAGACAATAGGAAAAATAAAAAACTAAACAGAAACATCTGGGTGTCTCTCAAACGAAAAGATAAGTAAATAACATGTATGTTGTAATTCTAACCAACCTTCATGGAATCCGGTGTATCTCCCTGGCCAGTGGTAGAGACAACAAAAACTACAGTGCCCTCTTGAGGCAAGGATCCCTGAGTCCCAGAAAAATGCAATAGAAAGCATTGCTATTAAGCCATAACCTTGTATTTAAAAAGAGAAAAATACAAAATAAAAAATATAGCAGAAGTCACAATCTTATTGATAACAACTATTTTTTCATGAGAACATTGGCTAGGGCTACGGTGCATGCAGTCGTAACGTACAACTTTCCAACTTTTCTGCTGCAAAATCTCCAACTCTTCTGTTGTGAATTCCAAATTTTTCCATAGCAATTCCAAACTTAGGGTTACATCCAAAAAAACTTTTAAAAAATGCAATGAAAAAAAATGGGAGATGTAAGGTACATTTACATGCACCACAGCATGACCCTGGGAATCGAATACTTAAATTATCTATTATAATGAATTTCTTTATTTTTTATGAGAAATACGCTGAACTGAAGATGATTCAACAGTTACTTCCTAACAACTCCTGTGCTGATACCCTAACAATTATACATGTAAAAAAAAAGTGAAATTTCATGCAAAAAAAAATCACAGAATACAAAAGCACCGCTTGCAATTTTCTATAACTTGGAAACTCAAACAAATATTGTATTCCTTCCTAAATTTTCCTAGCAGCCAACAGAAAATTAAGAACACTTTGACTTACAGCATCGTAGTCGTCCATGGAGCGCACCACAACGGGGCAGCCACGGCGCTCTGCTTCGCGGCTGATACGCTCTGCGGCATCCAACGCGTTTCCGGTTTGCGAAGCATACAGTATTAACAGCTTATTTGGCTTCTTCTCCTCCTCCTCCTCCTTCCCCATGCTTCGATCCAAAAACTGAAGCAAAATTAATTAACAAAAAGAATAGAGTCAAATTCTATCCGAAATTAAAATTCAGGAGCAGGGAAAAAAAGATGAAAGATGATCAAACAGGCGCCATTGTTACCGTCGGTGAACCCGATATTGGTAACAGAGCTGATCGGAAATTTACTCCGAGGAGGTTTAAGCTTCCATTGTGGTAGGAAAAATTGAAAACCAAATGATGGAGGTTTATGCAGAACCGAGAAGCTATCACGTAAGGGCGTCTCTTGATTGTACTCGAGCTCTCTTGCTCCGCCGTTGGATCATAACTAAATATGGGGTAATAATATCTGAGTTCCTGATTGTTTATAACTTCTTAACAAAGGACATAATTTGTTCATTTATATCAAATAGGTCCCTACACAGTTCTCCCTTGAAATATTACAGAATCGCAACTACATAAAGATTTCGATTAAAATTACAAATACTGTCCATTTACCAACTTTTAATTTTAGGGCAAAAAAGTAAATATACTTAATAGAAAGCTCTCTTTTTATGGCCTTTTCGTATTGGATTTATTTTTTTTGGTTTCAAAAAAAAACCAAAAATATTTTATTTGAGATGAATGAATGCCGGGGCATGCATGGAGCGGAGGAGAGTTGGGCCGAAGATGCCCTCTTGGGCCTTTCAAAAGCCCAATATTGTTTCTTTTTACATGGGCCTGTGTTATATGGATGAATGCGTGTATTTAAGAGTAAAAGTGCAATGGATCACGAAGAAAATGTGACAGAGCAATGTCTGTTAACTTCAACGTCACTGCCACATGTAAGAATACAAGGAGGAGAAAACAGAGAGAATTCATTGATACAAAGGAACTAAAGATCTAGATGGGATGAGATTAGTTTGGCTAAATCATTACAAGCAAATACTGTACAGATATGTAAGTAGAGAGATATAAATTATTTAATAACATATAATTAAATAAAATTAAAAATCTTAAGCCAAGAGCCAGAAATTCTTCTGCCATCTAGTGCTGATAACATATCCACCCACTCCTTTGTTTTGCTTCCTCACTCCAACAGTCAAACAATCTGCATTTTCAATGCACTGCTCCACAAATTCTTCAGTGCTGCTGGTTCCACAGAAGCTGCAAAAAGGAAGAGAAGAGAAATAATGACCACGTGATGAGATAATATGTAGAGTTAATCAGAGAGAGATTGAGATCGAGGGGTGGAGATTGCATCATAATCACCAGTTGATGAATGGAGAAGGTCTTTTTTGACCCAGCACTAGAACAGAAACCTCTAGTTTTTTCACTTGGCTTATCACTGTGGCTAGCTTTGGTCCTTGTATCAGCAGCGCTTCTACTTCCACCTGCACAAAAATCCCCCCCCCCAACCAAACACAGATATTATCATTTTCCCAGAAAATTTACAGTGGAAAGAAAAAAAGTTACACTCCTTGTATAACAATGTAGGATCTATACACCTCCCACATCAAAATATTACATCATAAATCGTTGTTTAGTGACTATATAGCGTGCAAACGTCTGCATTGTGTCGTACCTCGGGTTTGCAAGCCTTGCAAAGAGTCCCCAGAGAGTTGGCAAGAAACGGAGATGAAGAAGAGGAGGAAGAGTGACTGTGGTGAGGGATGATATGAAGAAGAGTGAGCAAATCTCCTTCATTAGCAACATGAGTAAGCGCCCACATCATTGCATGTTTAGAATGAGACGTTTGGTCCACTAAAACCATAACTCTTTTCTTCACCGCCATCCCACCGTCATTGTCGCCGCCGCCATAAATGTTATTCGGCTCTTCCATTTGCTCAAAACTTCCACCGCCGCCGGCGTAGTAGTTGTAGGCGGTGTTGGTGGTACCCCACCTCCAAGATGTTGATCTGTAAGGTTCTCTTCCACTATTTAGTTGTCTTAGAAATGAAACTGAACTTGGCATTTTGTTTGTCAACAAAATCTGAACTTGCAGTTAGCATGCAAACGCTGTCCAAAGAGTGGGGAAGAGAAAAAATGGTGGGGTGCATTGGAAAGTCGCGAGTTTTAATAGTTGAGACTCAGTGGAAAAATGAAAATAGTTATAAATATTATATGGATAATGTTATTCAGGTCCCCAAATTTTTAGTTATTCATATGTAAAGCTATAATTTGATCATTTAAGATTACAGACTTCTATTGAAATAATTTTTAGTTATTATCACATTTTATGGAAAATATATTATTAATTAATATATTATCATAATAATATAAATTTTGGGAAACAAAGAGAGAGAGAGAGAGAAAAAGAAGGAGATGATAGGATGTGAAGGTACATGACTTTTTTCACGTGCTAGCAGATTGAAGTCACGGGAATCCAGTGCCTCCTGCTTTTTAGTGGCTTTGCTTAATTAACAGATTCAATTGCAATGGTCGTTGAATCTCTCGGATACTGAACCAACACTACAAATACAAGCACAAGTATCAGCAGAGGTGGTAACATGAGAAAAATGAATGATCGCCGGCATTTCATAGACGGCATACGGGCGTGCACACGATGATATGTATATGTACATGCACATGCACATGATCATTGCATTCTTTCTTTCATACATCTTGGAGTCTTGAGAAATTTTCATAACTAAACAGCCTAATTAGTAAAATATAAAATTATTCAAGTTAATTAAATCCTTTTATTTTTAAACAACAGAAAAATATTGATTAAAAATAAAAATAAAATACAATTTTGATTATTTCTATAATATTTTTTTCAAAAAATACCATTTCGTTGATCTGTTTTACTGTATTCTAAATGGTTAGACTGTTCTGGAAAGTGAGCAGTTGTAATAAAAGAATAGTGGTTGTGGTGGTTGTTTCTCCTGCTTTTGCTTCTTTCATTTCAGTCGGGCGTCCCATTCAGAGCATGCAGTGTAGAATCGTGACCTCAAATTCACAGACACCCTATAATTGCATGCAATTACTTTGTTTACTCTAAATAAAATGTCAGAAATGGACCACGTGCATCGGACGATCGTACTTCCAAATAATTGCTGCCGAGTAAACCGCTGATTCTGAACCCATCCCATTTCTTGAAATTACCATAACAACCCCATCTTCTTCCCTTTGAGAGAGGTAAGAAAAAGCCATGCAAAGGGTTCACTTTGGATGACACTATGGGAAACACGCCCATTCCATCAATTCGGAGCACCATCGTCGCTATATTTTTTGACTAGTAGGTGGATAAGACAGGAATGTAAAAGAGTGAAAGTATCATCAATTCAGGACATATCATGATAGCCTTTGATTTTCTGAGCTGCCATTGATTTTGCTTTGCTGGTTTGTTTTTAAAAATTTGCAGCACTGCCTGGAACTCTGTGCATCAATAAAGCAGTTAAATTAAAACTATGCACCGTCCAGTCCAGTCCTTTTTCTTTTATATTAACGAGACCCTCACTAATAAACAAATAAAGATATTAAACTCCTCTGACTGACTCGTCTTCTTTCTCTTATTTGTTTTACCATTTGCCTATTTATTGTGTGGTCAACCTGGAAACTTGCAATAATGAAAAATGTGCAAAGAAAAATCGCACATTACATTACAATAGTAGTTTGGCATATGTAAATATTGATCGGTTTATTCAGTAATATTTCAAAATCTTGCTCGCACTAACATAGAAAAAGGTGTTTGATTAGTTAATGTTAATCAACTATTTATGGGAAATGCTAAACCGTTTAACATAGAATATGAAATTTTAGACGCATACAAATGATTTCATTTCATCACAAATCTGAACCTCAAACCTACCTTAAAACAACCAATTGCAACATTGAAACAAATCCATGTTATAATATAAAGTAATAATCTGTGATGCGGGAATCATATTGTACCAATTTCTCATTGCACGGTACAAGTTTATTTCAGAGTCAGAAAATATTAACATACGGCATTATACCAAGGTACATCAATTGCCCTGTATATTATTTCTTCCCACCCTTCCCTTTCGTGTTTTCAATTTGTATTAAATTAACATAATTGAATGCTTCAAAGACTTCTTTTAATTTACAAATTTTGATCCACGAATTTGAAAAAACCAAGTTTCTCATTGCATGTGGGACAATAATAGACCAGGAAAAGATTTTTGAATCAATAAACTTTATTTGACTATCATTTTGCTTTAAATGTTGTCATCGGTACAAGGTCAAGGAGACCAATATAGCTATCTATAATCTCTACAGTTTGTAAAATTGAAATAGGAGGGAATCATAGCATATCCCAGATTAGGGTATCGTACCTACTCCGGGCACAATATCAGCTACATGCCTGCACTTTCTCGTTAATTCTGTTAGGGTGTTGAGCCAAGCAAATTGTGTTAGTAGAATTGAGAAGGTTAGTGTTCCTCGATCATTCCCTATCTGAAATTACCATTCTTTATCGGGATTAACTCTTCTCTTCCATTACAAGTTAGAATCAACCAACAATGAAATATCTTCAGGGGACAACGTTGATGCAGCAATGCTCAAGTAATGCCGAGAACCTCGAGCCCTGCATAAGAAAATGGTGCAAACAGTTTGAACACTGCAGCAAGGGGATGTGCATGAACAAATGATTTATTGAAAATTTGCAAGAATGACATGCAGATATTACAAGGGGATATAACATACCTCCTTGTCTTTGTCTTATTGATGATTTCTGATAAACGGGAAGCTTCTGATCTTGAAATGTAGCGTAATGAGGAGAGATATTCATGAAGCGCATTACCTTTCAGCGCCAGGTACGATTTTTTAGGAACTATGGACTTGATTCTATTGAAAAGACTTGACTTCATCTCTCTGCAACGCAGACAGAAAAGAGTCAATACATGAATGGTTATATAAATGAAATTATAAGTTAAAAACAAGCAAAATGATACAGTGCTAATAAAACTATGTTCTGAACAGAATTCTAGCATAAAAGAGTAAAGACCAAAAGGCAACAACAAAATTGTGGAGTAAGAAAAGGAATAAAATTGACTATAATTTCAATATAGTTCAGACGAACCATGGTATGTAAACTTCAACAATCACATCTATAGAAATGCATGATATGCATGAGCATGATTAGCAACAGTTGGAAGTACATGCAAAATTAATCAAGAGGGAGGTAATGCACAATCGCATGGGATTTGATCAATGGTTTATTCAGGTCATAATGTTTGAATCCTGCACAGATAATAAGCATAGGCATTACTAGCAAGAGACTTTGAGGTATTCGTACCTTTCTAACAATATCTCAGCTCTAGCATATGAAGTCTCGTTCGCTTCAAGGTCCTGTTCAAATAATTTACCAGGTGCCTTTACATTATTTTTGCAAGCCAACATCTCCCAAGTTAAGTTTGTCTTCATATTAGAAGCCATATTTAATCCTTTAGCAGAAATATCTTTTGAATACATGCAGAATCCATGTTTTGCAATTGTGGAAGTCATCCGTAAATGCTCATCATGCCAGTTTAATGCATCTGAATTCTCATGAGGAAACATCGACATTTCCAAAGAGTCCTGCAGAAGTACATAATTCATTGACATGGACCATGCAAGCAAAATATTGAAGGGAAAGGTTCCCAAATCTCAACAATGTAATAATGTAAAAAAGACTTACAAGACTTTGGCACTTAGAAAGCAACAGATCGGCATCTGAAATTAGTTTGCTCATTCCATAAGCAAGTTGTACATTATAAAAAGCATCCATCTCTTCTGACGTGACATACTGTTTTAGGTCTGTGTTACTGCCTCGAAGTTTCTTCCATAATTCTCTAACTAAATCAGTTGCTTCCAAGGACTTCAGCTCCTCCACCGGCTTGGATCTCCTCTTAAAATCCATACGGCTACATTCATCCATCACTTGAAAACCTCTGGATATGGCCTCCTCATTTTCATTTTGAGAATCTTCGACCTCCTCCACATGGGTTGATTCTGCAGGAATATCACCAATATTTTCCAACTTGTCTGAACTTTTATGTAATACAACAACAGAATCATCATCAACTTCACATGGTGGAAGATTGAGATCAAAGTCATTGCCCACAGAAACTTCTACGGTCTCAGAAACACAACCACTGCATGCTGTTCTAGATAATACCACTGCTCCATTATCAAATTCAGTTTCTGGAACAAATGATGATTCAGGCACACAAGATATATCAACTGATTTGCATGTACTGTTTATGTACATGTCATTTGCTACTTCTGAATGTTGATACTGGTTTTTATCTAACTTTTGTGCTTCACAATGAAGTAGCTTGTTGGTTGACAGGCTTAGGGACTTTTGGGTATTTAAAAAATGAGGAGCAAATCTAGTACGATCTTCAGAAAATAAGTCATTATTAGTATCCCTCTCTGCAACTAAAGGAGATCCATTACAAAAGAGCTCATCTTCAGAATCAGAAGACATAACTACATTAAATTTTCTCCGAATGTTATTCCGGGAGAAAGAAACTGGGGTGTGAGGGAGATTGGAAAGCTCACATGCAGTACGAAAAGGATCTGCAAGTTCATTGCTAGTGTGAACAGAGGTGTTCCTGTGTAACATTTCTTCTTTCTTCAACTGTACACTATCCATTAGACTACTATGCATATCTTCATTTTTTGGAAATTTAGCATGCCCTTCCCTGTCAACTACCTCCCTCAAGGTTGAATTTTCTTCCATCAAAGATAATGATTTCATAATCTCATTATCAACTAGTTCAGATAACTGAGATGGGAAATCCCACAGGATCATTTTTGGAAGTGCTTGATGTCCAGCCTCTAGATCAAACAGCTCTGGGACACCCATTTTCCACATTCTTTTATCTGAAAAGGTGAAAGAAATTAATGTTAATACCCAAAGAGGTCTTTCCTCTAGTGCCAATACGAGTAATGACTTAGGAAAAACAATTGAGCATGCAAAAGGGATTCTCCAGTGCTGTACTTGGTTATTTTCATGAGTTAAAAAGCATATTAACAAAAGATTGGAAGAAAGGTATTATTTCAATTGGTCTGCTGTCATCAGAAAGAAGGGATTTTCAACAACTGGCTCAGATCTTAAAATAAAAATCCAAAAAGAAAAGGTCATATTTAACCAGAAAAGGAACACAACATTGCCAAAGATGATAGCTGGAATTATAATTTGCAAAAACAACATGAAACATGCATGCGTCATGTGGTTAACCTTTTCCATATCTTTTATTCTGGCACCAGAACTGAAGATGCATAATGGTTTTCCGGATATCTGCCTGACAACATCCAATTAATCGCTCAAGGAAATGAGGTTGCAAGTCCACTTTCTCCGCAGCACAAATCTATGTTGTAATGACAGAATTAACTGAATGGATATAAATTCAACAATTTGAAAGCAGAGCCAAAAAGAACACACTAGAAGCACATACCACATTTAAATGAGAAAGCAGGTCCTTTGGTGTTGGCCTTCTAAATGAAACCTCTAGCCTACTCAAGCTGTGTGGCAGAGTGATTTTGTTACCTAGGAATTACCACGGAAACAATGATAAACTTGAAAATACATTAGAGCATAAAAAATATCCAGCAACAATGAGAAATGTTTAACCAGAACATCCTCTTACTATTGCTAGTCAATATAACAGGCCCCTTTGCTGTTTCAGCAATTTGTTGTATGGCAGCCATAAAACCACGGTCTTCAGGGAAAAAGATATCCACATCCTTGAAGAGAATTAAGGATTTAACATCAGCTTCTCTATCATTTGCAATTTTCTTTTTGCATGCATGATTCTCTGAGTTTTCCATGACTGCATCAGAATTTTCTTCATCTACTATGTGAATCACTTTGATTACCCTGTCATCAACTTCCAGAGCTGCTTCACCATTACATAGAGGTTGGGTAGACTTCACAATATTCTTGTTCGGTGAATCTAGAGAATTTCCTAATGATCTGGAGGAAAAAGAATGTATAATGTCAGATAGACAATTATGTTCTTAAAACAATGTCAAACAGATGCAATAGAGAAAAAGAAAAAAAAGAAAAAAAAAGGTGGGGAAAATCAATCATCTCTGTTGAAGACAAATTGCCAAACCTGTCTAGGCAATGTGATTCTAAAGCCTCACCAAATTTCTGCTTCACAACCATTCCAAGTCGACAATCTGATGCATTATTCTGTGGAACACAGCACATCACACACATTTAGCTTCTCACTTAATTCTTATTTATAAACTCTTATAATTCAATAATTCTTTCCATTTTTTCTTTTTCTTTAGTCAGCTATCAGTAACAGAAAGGGCCAGAGCAAAACCATATACCAGGTTCCCCTTTGTTGATAAGGAAAAAAATGTACTTATTATATTAGCTTAAAAAATTGAATCACTTCTTAAGCATCTAGCTATTTCTTCACCCTTCTCTCTTATTTTCATCCCAACAAAACCTTCAAGAGTCAAAAGAAATTGCCACTCTGCCAGCTCAACCCATTTTTATTTCTTAAAAAACTGCAGAAAAAACTAACATTTGAGTGAATAAGAAATTGTTTGACTTGAGTATCAGAAGTGCACAAGTTGAATGGTTACAGTCCAGCAAAATATAAGCCACATTCTGAAAATTTTCAGTAATGATATGGCATTTGATGTACTTATAAATCATGCATTTTAAGTGTTTCTCATCAGAAATTTTCCAAACAGTTTCCCACCACATAAATGGTCCAAAGCCATGACTCTCAGTTTATAATTATCTAGAAAAGGAAGTTCAAAATATTTATCCTCAAACCATGGTTTTCCTGTTGCTGACTTCTGTGTACTAACAAAACCTTAATGCTAGCTATGTGCATGCTAGCATACACAAACATTCACTAACCATCTAAAAGATTTACTATGGCTGCTTGTCTTTCTATAGGTAGCTATTTTCATGTCACAATAAGACATTAATAAAGGCCACTATGAAACATGTCAAACAAAATTGTAAAAGTGGTTCAACAATGGTAATATCAATTTAGTAGCACCTCCAGAACTTTAAATCCTTTCTCATTTGCACAAGCATGGATAGCTGCGGATTTCCCACTCTGCAACAAGAGAAACATACTTCAACTGCCTATATAAATCAAAACTTTTTGGACTGCATAAAAACATCAAAATAATGGTGTACTCATTTACAATATCTAAGCATGGAGCATTAGATACCAGAATTGCAGACATATCATCTCATACTATAACAAATCATGTCAAACTTAATAAAAGAGTAACAGGATCATGAGAAACGGATGAAGGGTGCTACCTGAGGTATAATTATGCAAGTTGTCAAAAAATAACTAAACTTCAGATTTTGAAAATTTTGCATGCTCTTGACATTTGTGAGCATCAGCAAAGCAATATCTTAAAAATAATCAGCTTCTTAGTTCTTACAAATCAGATCTAAAACCATATTCAGAAAATGAAAGGAAAAAGAAACAATATCACCATGCAAACCTCACAGACTAGAAAACATCACAGACTAGAAAACATCCGACAAGGACATCCATAACTATAGATCTATAATTTAATCAGATATTCATCAATTTCCACCAACTATAACATGAGACAAAGTTATGATACTTTCATGAATGGAGCAGTGACAATTAGCCAATGTAGTTCAAAAACAGAATATGGTACAAAACTAATTTGAAAAGTAATTTTAACAAAAACATTAAATGTGCATACCCCAACAGGCCCTTTAACTAAAAGAACATTCTTCAAGCTATCCCCTTCATTTATATTTTCTGAATCAGAGGAGTCGAATACATAACAGTCATGATTACTACTAGGAGTACTGCTCTTATCACAACCACAGGAATCTTTGATAGCTCGAAGTTCTCTATCATGCCAACTCTGCAGCCATTCACTGATAAATTGTACTGATTCACTATTTCCACATACCTGCAGAAAGTTGTTGCCAATGGAACAGTATCACATGCGGGAAATAAATGTGGCAAATGCAAACATAAAGTGATGCCTGGGATTGTGTGCTCTAAATAGCACTGTGCTGGGCCAATAAATGTATTTTGCGTATAAAAAATAATTTATTCAAGCATGCTGACCTCCATGGCCTTTTTTGGCCGGTACTTGTAAGTCCATAAGCCATCCTCTGGCTCATTTCTGTAACCATTATAGTATGACATCATCCTGCTACTGCAACAATGTTATACATTGAAGTATAATAATTGCTAAAAGAAAATAGTGCATAACTGAATAAAAACTTGCATACATTACTAATCACAGTTTCAATCAATACAAATGCAAAGACAAAGATGGATGAACAGGACCATGCAGTGACACAATTGCAATACGGATTGATACAATTATATGACAAGTCAACTTAGGATAAATTTCCCTCAACATTGATGGCTAGTGAAGAGCTGTTTTTGATAGGATGAATTTCCTTATCATAGTTTTCATCTTTTGAATTGTATTATTTATGTTGACAGTTTTCTTATAAATACAACACTTAATATCAACAGGCACACGCCTAGTAATGCACTTTCACTAGTAAAGACCATTGCAAACACATGCACAGGAATGCAAGTAATTCTCAAACCTTGACAAAGTTTTTGAGTAAAGAAAAGAACTACAAAGATGCCAATCAAGCTAAATTAACAGACAATAGTTACAGACAACTTTAGAGCTTCATGCTGATATTATTGCCAGTAAGTTTGTTATATAAAAGAATCCCAACCTTTCCTGAGGAGAGCTACTTTTCTCTTCAACATTGCATTTTCTCAGGCAGCCATCATGCACAGAAAAAGCTGTTTCCTCCAGCTGATGGCCCTGCATATCAAACCGCTATAATGACTAAAGATTGCAACATGCCTTACAAAGCGTGCAACATATTTCTTAAAAAAAGGCTGGAAAACCCATTTGGAAATTAAAGTAATTAACAAAGCAAACAGAAGAAAATTTATTCAAATTAAGAGGCTGTAATTAGTACCACATATGAGCCATTGAAGAGTTTACAGCATTCCTCTTGGTCATCAACTAACACAACAGAGAATTCTGATGGTTTTCCATTCAAGTGTTCTTCAATAAAATATTGATCTGAAAATGCACTATATTGACATGGAACACGGGGAAACTTATCAAATTTTAATGACTCAACTGAGCCGTCAAACATTGATGAGAGTGTGACCTCTGAACAACAAGTGCTGTTAACAACAGTTTCCTCATAGAACGCCCAATTTCTCCAATCAATAGACACAGCTTCATCCTGGCTCTTTTCAAATACATGCATAGGACCAATAGTAATGTTTTTATGTTTTCTTTCAACAGAACGGCAACTACGTTGCACTCCATTTGCATCCTGATTTTTCTTTGCTGCTTTCCATGCTGAGAAAAAGGGATGGATTTGCTTTCCTGCGAACATCCTTGAATTTTCCTGCGAACAATGATAACAAAGGTTACGAGCAAGTTTTATATTCATAATTATAAAGTGATTAAACTCCAGAGTTGATAAAAACAAAATCTCTTCATAGGCCACTTCTGTATCAAATCCCTCGTGTGATAGTTGCACTATACCACACACGCTACGAATGCATCACTTGCGAAAGTAAGTGTTCATGCAACTCAACTTCCAAACTTGCAATGTTACTGTTCCCAAATTTATCCACACTTTTTCATCTTGAGTAAAGTGACAATTAATAAGTAACCATATTGAACCTACATGTGAAAGATGAAAAGATAAGTGACACGATAAAAGGTTGTCACATCAATGGACATTAGTATAACTCTTTCCAACAGGACATGAATAAATTGCTGATACCCTAGAGATTCATGCACGCGTAAACATTTTGCTCGGACTAAGACGAAATAACTAGTGATCAGTGTCCAGCCAAAGGAATTAAATAAAAAATAATGATAAAATACGAAAAGCAAAGAACTGATATTGACCTCAGCTGTCAATCTTGCCTCCAACCTTAAATTAGGGATTGCTGGTGGAGACGCATTCTCACTCTCCACTAAATTATTAGATATTTTCCCATTCTTCTTGGGCGTAGTCTTCTTCGGTGACTTCTCTTTTAACTGCAAACGGACAAAAAAATTTAAATAATTCAGTAATTAATTAAAATTGAACTCGTTAAACATAAATTAACACATAATTGCACTTTCGATTGCCTTTTTAGGAGCTTTTGCCGCCGGAGACGCCATCTTTGCCTTTCGTTTTCTAGTCTTCTTCCCTTGACTTCCACAACAGTAGTCCTGATCATCTTCATTATCACCATCACCGTCGACGGCTTCACATTCCTTATCAGCCTTCTGATCTGCACCGATTTCTTGTTTTTTTTTCTGCGGGAACAGTGTCGACTGTACCAGCCTCCGCCTCACGCTTCTCTTCACCGGTGCCGGCTCGTCTGTCTTGGCCGATTTGTCCATTCAATTAGATTAAATTTTGACAAAATTAGGGTTTTAGTATTGTAGGGCTTTGGATTGATTTAAGTGTCTCTCTCTTCTCGTTCTTCCCCGCCCCTCTCTGGAGAGAGACTGTGAGGTGTAACTGACAACGTGATCCGAGGAGTAAGAGAGAATAATTGTGGAGGGAAATTGGATTTTGTTCCCGCCTTCGAAGTGGGAAAAGTTCGCTTTTATAGGCCGCTGGTAACTATAATTTTTTTTTGGAGATTCCGTGTTTACCTATAACTCAATGCTACCCGTAGAGCCGGTAGCCAGTGAGTTTGAAATCTAAAAAGTGTAAATATTATTTATTTAAATATATATTTTTTTTAAAAACTTTTATTTTATATTTATTTAATATTTTAATAATATTAATTTAATATTTTTAAATAATTTAATATTTTATTTTTAAAAAATTTTATCCATTAAACTAACTGCCATCTACATTATTCAAATTTGTTTGATTTTAGTGAACAATTTTTTTAACCATAAATTATTAAAAAAATCATAAAATTATATGAAAATAATAAAAAGTTATTGATTAAAATATAAATATTAATAAAATTAATTATCATTAAGTAATTAAAGAGTGTGACATTACAACCTCTAATATTAAATTATTTATTTTCTAGTTTAATAAATATTTTAAAATTTATGAATAAATATATTAATATTCATATTTGAAAATGAAGAAAGTTGAATTTCAGTTAGATTTGAAGTATGAGCGATATTAATATATTTAATTTTTTAAAAATAATTTTATTAAAATAAAATATATATTATACTATCTAAGAGCATTTGTGTAAAATTATAAAAAAATATATATAATTAAAACATTCTTATTTAATTAATATATGTAAACAATTAACAAATTATTTATATAAAAAAATGGCTATATTTATTTAAAATAATTTTTAAAATTAATAGATAGTATCTTTAATAAATAACTAAAATAATCTTATGTAATATATAATTTATATTAATATTTTAAATATCTCCATTAAAATTAAAAAAGAAATTGATAAAAAAATATTTTTAAATCTTAATATTTAATTTAATTTGATAAGTATGTATGTGTATATATTATGTGATAATTTTAATAGAATAAGATCATAAATTAATTACATATATAAATTATTTTAGTTGATCAATTAAAATAATCTTATGTTTATAATTTTAACTATTAATTTTATTTTTCACATATTTTTTGGATTTAAAAATTTAACAAAAAAGTATCTCTAATTTTAAATAATATTTTTTGTATTTTGATATCTAACTTGATTTAGATTAATATATATAATAACATCCCAATTAACCTAATTATCCAATTCATATTAATTTTTTAAAATTAATTTTATACTATTTTTGCAGTTGGGTTGGAAAATGATCGTTGGTTATATCGTATTATTTTATTTATTTATTTATTTTTTGTATTTCAAAATTGTTTTAAACAAAATAGTGTAATTTTTGAAATATCAAAAAATTTAAAATTATAATACAACCAACTATAACTAAATTTATTTTTTTGTTTTACTGTTTTTCTATGTTTAAGTGTATTTGTATCAAACACGTAATATTAAAAATTTATTTTGTTTCTCAAATAGTATATCAAAATTTATTAATTATATAATTAACGAGTTAATTGATTATTTTAAATATTTTTTAAAAATTGGAATTTGATAAATCAATGGATGGCAAATCATCAGTAGGATGAAATTTGAGAAATTTAATTATTATGGCATAATATTATCGAGTTATTAAATATAATATTAAAATAAAAAAAAAGAATTTGACAATTTTTATGATAATTTAAGTTCTAGTATTATACTCCGTGACATATTATATTCTTATTGTATTAAATAAAGTTTTACCCCAATTCAAATTATGTAATAATTTTATTAAAAATCAAATCTAATTAAATATAATTATTAAATAAATTATAATCACATTATTTTTTATAAATTAATTTTTTACACTATTAAATATTAATTAATATTAATATAAATATAATTAAATAATTAATTATATTATAAATAAATTGATATATGAAAATTTTAAATTTAAAATAATTATTAATAATTATTAATAAATTATAATTATATATGATTTTCATGTTCGCCAGCTTAGTCATGAAGTTGGTCATCACATACCTACGACTGCGCACTTTATTTTATAAAAAATTGAAAGGGTAAATTAGTCCAATAGAAAAGTTGTCCACACAGTATGCGGACTCGAAGATCGAGAATCTGACTGTAATCTGCTCGCTCAACGAAACACATTTGTCATCTCTTCCCCTTTCTCCCTTTCGCGCTCAACAAAAACTTTTCCCTTGCTTCTTCCGCATAAAGCAAAACAAAAGCTCAAAAATCCCTAAAACCCTGAAACTGTTTACCATAATGACGAAGCCGAATCCCAGAATATTTCTCTATTTCTTGCTGCTTGTTATAAGCAATGTAGCTATAACAGCAGTAGCGAAATCAACTATCGAGCCTTGCTCGAATTCGGATTTATGCAACGCATTGCTCGGCTACACGCTCTATACCGACCTCAAAGTATCCGAAGTCGGGTCACTCTTCAACGTGGACCCTGTTTCGATTCTGACGGCTAACGCCATCGACATTTCCTACCCGGACGTGGAGAACCACATTCTTCCTTCGCAACTGTTTTTGAGGATTCCCGTTACTTGCGCTTGTGTCGACGGGATTCGGAAGTCTGTCTCAACGCATTATAAGACTCGGCCGTCCGACACGCTGGCATCGATTGCGGGTCAGGTTTATTCCGGTTTGGTTTCGGCTGACCAGTTGCGGGAGGCTAATGGGATACAGGATCCTGATGTTTTGGATGTGGGCGTGAGTTTGCTTGTGCCGCTACCATGTACCTGTTTTAATGGGACAGATAATTCGTTGCCGGCTGTTTATTTGAGTTATGCGGTGAAAGAAGTTGACTCGCTTGCTGGAATTGCGGCGAGGTATAGGACTACGCTGACGGACTTGATGAATGTTAATGCTATGGGAAGTGCTGCAATTAAGGCTGGTGATATTCTTGCTGTTCCATTGCCGGGTAATTTTCTTTTCGTGGTGGCAATTTTGATATTGAATTCTTTAAGTGTTAGCTCCGGTTGAATTTCGAATTCACAATTTATGGGTAATTATTTGTGTTATTCATAGTGGTCTGTGTTTGCACATCAATTTTGGTATGCAACCCTGTTAAACTTGATTCAATTTGTAGTTGATTTTCATGTGCTTCGAGTTTTCTTGTTGCGTTTCACTATTTGCTGCAATTAGTTCAAATGTTTGGTCATATGGGTTTTTTGTTCATTTGTTCATTCAAAATCGGTCTACCTAGTACCTGACCGTGTGTTTTAGCTTAAAATAATTGTTTGAAGGTCTCCATGAATTGCAGCTTGTGCATCTAACTTTCCTAGATATGCTTCGGATCATGGATTAATTGTGCCAAATGGAAGCTATGCCATCACAGCGAGTCACTGTGTGCAATGCAGCTGTGGGCCTGGGAATCTCAAGTAAATGAACAGATCTTGCTTGTGTTTTGGTTTAGGTGTAATGGCTTTATTTCTGTTTGCGCTTCCTTTACATTAAACTAGCTGGATTGAATATCTGTTTTGTACAGTATGTACTGCATGCCTGCTTCATTGGCGGTTTCTTGCTCTAGCATGCAATGTAAAAATAGTAACCTCATGCTTGGGAATCTTACGATGCAACAAAGCAGTGCTGGGTGTAATGTCACTTCTTGTACTTATGGCGGTTTTGTCAATGACACCATTATCACGACGTATGCTATTCTTGTTAACTTGTTGTTTTGTTAATGATTGTTTTAAATTGTGATTTCAGTAAGTTATTTCCACGTGATGGTTGAACCTCGTAAATATTTTATTTCTTTCTGCAGGTTGTCTACATCTCTTCAACCTCGATGTCCAGGTACAATTTGATTAATAGTCTATTGTTTGTATAGCTTCTGGAAGGATTTTTTTTTCCTTTTTCATAATTGATGCTCTAAATACTATAGCTTTTGAAAATACTTCAATTGATGCTTTTTCTGCTTTTCTTCATTGTTTGTGTGGCATGTTCTGGTTTCTTGACTTGCTAATCATGCCCCTTATCTGCTGATACACAAAAGTTTCAATGTATCTGATGAACTGATGAATTTGTCAGTGCTGACAAGTTGAAATTACCATTTCATTTCCGTGGATTGCCAGCGTATTGTTTCATAACTTTTTTTTTCTTTTTCTATTGCATTTGACAACATTGCAGGACCCCGGCAATTTCCTCCCCTTATAGCTCCACCTTCATCTGTAAACAAAGATTCAGAATTTGCTCCTGCTCCTGCACCTGCACCTCATTTAGATGGTGACACAACTACACCTATGTCTTCTGTGGTGCCGTCAACTGGGTCACTTCCTGGTTTGCCCCCTGCAAGCGGTCCTAGTGGGAGTGTTTCTTCTGCTTGGTCCTTGATGAATTCACTAACCACTTTTCCTACTGCATTGATGCTATGTTTGTTTGTGAAGTTGATGATGTCTATTTCTAATTTATAATTTTGCTCGTCACTGTATGCCTGGACAGTGCGGTTTTGCCTGTGTGGTTGCTTGGTTATTTAACCAGTCCTGCCTTTCTGTTGTATATAATTTGTCTATTTATGCCGATGTTGAACATTCAGCAAACAGGAGGATTCGTTTTCCTTATTGCAACTTGTTTTTTGATCAAATCATTTACTTTATTATGAACTTAGAAGGACGGGTAGTTCCTTGTTGTCGGCAACTGATTGCTCTAGTATTATCCAGGGGAATTATATTCATTGGTTGTTGCGGCATTTTACATTCTTTGGTGATAACTTTATTGTTCTTTCTGTACACATTACATAATATGTTTTAATTTGGTGTCTTTGGTTAGTTAATTTGGTTTGTCTGAGTTGTAAGAGATGATTTCACGGAATTCTTTATTCAGTGTGTTTGAATGCATTTTTCTGAGAAAAAATTTATAAAATAGACTTATTTTAACTCTTCATTACATTTATGATCAATCTTAAAATATTCTTATCAAAATAATTCATTTTGATAATTTTATCTTCATAATAATGTGAAAAAAAAGTGATTTGTAAGTGAAAAAAAATATTTTTTTAGTGTAAAAGGTGATTATGGAAACAAAATTATTGAAAGTAATTATTTGGGCAAACTTTTATTTTAGAATTGGTCATAAATATAAAAAGAAGTTAAAATATAGTTATTTAATTTTTTTTTCAAATTTATTTATTTTTTTAAATTTTAAAGAAAAAAAAAGCAACAACATGTTAACTTTTGACAATTCTCTCACTAGTCTTTGGACTAATTTGGTTGATCGGCAATTGTTGTGTTGAAGTAAGTATAATTATAATTTATGATTTTATTAATTTTGTATATAATCTTTTATCTTTGTTGAATGTGCACGTGGCATGATTTTATTATATGATTTTATAAAAAAATATTGTGAAAAGTGAATACTGAGAAAATTCAAGAATGCATTACAACCCTTTTATATTGAATTAGAAAACTAATTAATTTTAATTATTCTTGAGATTAATTTTTATTTTAGTCACAAATTTTTACAAGTAAGGATATTATTTGTGTATTTGTAATAAACAAAATTTTAAGCTCTATTGGCAATGGTCATAAATCATTTTGAGTAGTTAGGGGTCTATTTGTTATAAATGTAGAAATTATGTTGTTATTTATAAAAGCATAAAAAAAGGACCTAACCTGTTTTCACTATTATCCCAAACGCAAGCCCTGATCTCACTACAATCATTAATAAAGAGAATCAAGACATGGAGCCTAGCCCACTATATTGTGAGCCTCTTAGAATACGAAAACAGTGGTCCGCTAAACTCAGACATTAAGTGGGCATTTCTAGCAACAGTCTGGACTACAAACATTCTCTCTTACTTCTCAGCTGCTTCGCATTCGACCAACCGGGAGAGAAAGTGCAAGCGGAAACTACGGAGGCTGGGAGAGTAAATTTGTTTAGCTTGATTTCTGATAATATTATTGCTCTGCCATCTGGGTTTGTTTCATTTTCCTCATTGTCAGTTTTGTTTCATCCCAATTTCGTTTTCTGTTTTGGCTTTCGACACTTTATGCTTGATCCTTGCGTTCTCAAACCTTAAGCGTGTTTACCTTTGCCGTTAATTATAAAGTTGTTGAAGTCATGACATTGCCTACTGACCACGAATTAGTGATTGTTTTAATTTCTTTTTGCACTATTCAGATTGGTTATGCGCGTAAATAGGCCCCGAGAAGAAATTCCGGTTACTGTGTATGATATTCATGGCTTCAGCTCCCTCTAAGCTGTACACAGGTTTCTCTTTCACTCACTTTTGTCTGAAAATTTTTTAAGCAAATTTGTTTTTGTTTATGATATGAGTTTGTATTTGCAGATGATGTTAGCTTGGTTGTGGTATTACTCGACACTAACCCTTTTTTCTGGAGCTCTTCTTCTTTTTCCTTCTCCCAGTTTCTCACTCATGTAAATTCTAATTCTCTCCTTCTCTCTTTAAATACCCAACTCATCTGAAGTTTAGGCGTAGTTATTTACATATGCACAATTAACTTATTACTTAACTCGGAAGTTTTAGAATGCTAGAAAAAAAATTGCGTAAAAATTCCTTTTTATTGAGCTTGAATGTTTTAGTATTCTGCTAATTAGGCCTGATTATTGTGTTTTAGGTATTTAATATTATTTCATACAGGTGCTTGCTTTTGTGAATGCAATATTGACTCTGAATCAGTTGAACCAAGTTGTGGTTATTGCTACTGGCTATAATTCATGTGACTACATCTATCATTCATCCTTAATGGGAAATCAGAGCCTTGGAAATGGTAGGATGTCAGCATTATGTGCAGTTTTGTTACGAAATTTGGAGGATTTTATGATTAAAGACGAACAACTTGGTAAACAAGAGTCGGAGGGAAAGATTGCTTGTTCCCTGTTGTCAGGCTCCATATCCATGGCTCTTTGTTGTATCCTTTATGTTGGTTTGTTTATAGATGTGGGTACTAAACCACTCTGTTGTATGATTTGCAGTGTTTATATTTGCTGCAATTTTGAAATGGGGTCATTCTAGGAAAATTGAGCTCATTGTTACAACTGATTGTATGGCCAATTTTTTTGACAAAACAAAAATGGAGAATTTTCTGTGTTTGGGGATATATATATATTATATATATATATATATATATATATATATAATTTTCTTAAATAAAGGAGAAAAATATTCATTGCTTCAATGAAACAAGCGATCTTGTGGGAGTAGTGTTGGTTGCTAATAAAATGACGTCTTATTGAGCTTCTTTATTGTCGTTGTATGTGATGATGGATGTTCTTTATGTGAGATATTTGATATAGTTTGTATATGGAATGAGTAAAAGAGAAAGGTAAATATCACTTTGTGGAAATATAACTTTTCAGATTGTTTGACTTAATTCTATAAATAGACATACAGAGGGTTTTTCGTTCAGGATCGTTCCACCCACAACCACGAGTGAGTATTTATGTATTTATTAAAAATTTGCCAATCTGCTGATTTTGATGGGTAGCCAATTTGTTATTTGATGCAATTTGAAGATCTAAGGATTGTTATTTCTTTCCCCTATTCTATTGGAGAGCTACCTGCTTATTCCTTTCTTTCTTGCCTTGTTTTGTTTACTTGTTGTAATTAATAACTTTGTTATTGAGACTTAATACTAGGCATGGAATATGTTTATAATGATGTCCCTAATATATGAGAGCAGATTTTGTGCTTGCAGGGATCCTCAGATGGACCTGAACAGTATGTTCTTTATGACCATTTGGATGGTTTACTTTATTTTTTTCGTTGACTTCTACTCAGAAAGGTTTTGGTCTTTTCAGATACGTTGCAATCATGAATGCAATATTCTCTGCTCAACGTTCTATGGTACTTGATGTTGCATTTGTCCCTTTTCAGTTATATGTGGTTATCTTGTTATTGAGTCATTGATCTCCTTCATTTCTGTTATGTTTGCGATGCTTACCAGATTAAGTGTCATCAAGACATAGAAGTAATTGCAGGTTAAAAATATTGTTAATGGATTGCACATTATCAAATCCTTTTGGGAATTAACGTTCTATAAGTTATGCTTGATTTGTCGTACCTCCCCAGTGGGGTTGCTTTTGAGGATCTTAAGTTTTTATTTTGTTGTGTGCATGTATACTGTTGAAATTTTTCTTGCCATTGATCAATCTATTGCTTTCCATGAGTCAATGTGTACGTGCATAATGAGGATTCTATGATTCATGAGTAGTAAAGTCAGAAACATGTTTAGGTAGTGTGCTTCGAAAACCTTGGAAAAACACGTCTTCAAAGCAATGAAGTAAATCAACTGGAAAGCACAAAAAAGGATGAGATAAATGCTCAAAGGAGCATTGTAAAGGACAGTACTTTTGGGACTTATGCAGAATCTACTGCTTTAAATTGAGTAGAATGCTGCAAACAGAGTTATTTAGCAGACCCTATTGAGTATGGGATTATGGCTTGTTGAGCAGAAATGTGTTTATAAGCATATATTCAATAACCAGTCTCTTAAATCACATAGAGAACTTATTGTCAAATAGGATCACAAACATGACATGTTATGTTTGGATATTGAGTTTGAAACTAGAATTGTTTTCTACTTTCATCATAGGTGCTGAACGTATAGTTTGTGATTCTGATTTTTTGTTTCACTGCATTAATAGTAGGACTTGGATTCATTGGTATTTTCAGATTTAAAACTGTATATGTATTATTACTCTGCTTCCTCGTGCAGGTTCCTATAGATTCTTGTTATATAGGGGCTCAAAATTCTGCCTTCCTGCAGCAGGTAATGTATCTTTGGTTCATTTTAATATTGTATTTTTGTTGTAATGGTAAGCATCTGCTTTCTGTCTGCAATCGCAATTGCCTTTGATGCATGAGAGTGCTTTCTGTTTGCATTCACAATTGCTTCTGATGCTGCATTCACAATTGCTTCTGATGCATGAGAGTGACAGGCTTCTTACATTACTGGTGGCGTACATCACAAACCTCAACAATTGGATGGGCTCTTTCAATATCTCTTGGTATACTGTTTACCTTAATTTCATAATTTGGAGCAACTTTTTAATCTTCCTTTTTGTTATTGACAGAACATGTCAATAAGTAGTCCAAAAATTTCAATTTTTGTTGTCAGAAAACTGACACCCTTTGAATAAACAGTGGAAATGAGCTGCAATGACTAATGAAAAATCCAAGTCTACCTATAGCATTTATGTTTAAAATTTCTTCATTCTTGCTTCTGCAACTATTTTCTCATTTCAATGGGAACTCCTTTGTAGTAATTTTGATTCATAGGTTCTCTGTTCTCCTTTTAGTTTTGATTTCATGAGTCTAATTTGATGTCATTGATATGCAGACAATTTTCGGAACTGATTTGCATTCTCGCAATTTTTTACAACTTCCTAAGCCTGCTGGTGTTGATTTCCGCGCATCGTAAGTCAAACTAAACTAATCACACTCATTTATTTACTTGTTTCTGTATTAATGTTATTCATTTTCAGCTTCCTAGCTTCTTGTTTGAAATTCATATTGTAGATCTAATCAGGGAATAAAGGGTTTGGGTAAAGCTTTAAAATCTTTCTAATAGGTTTGTGGGTTCTTTTTTAGAGCAATAATTTATTCATATTCTGGTTGCAGTGTAATTGTGTGGGGGGTCATGTTTGTCTGTAAGTCTATGGGAAAGTCAACAATTGCTACTGCTGTTACTCTTTTTCTGGTTTATTTATTTATCTACTTTTTAAGTGCTGTTGTTAAATTCAACAACTAATGTAGTGCTGAAGTTTTAATGTTCAATATTAATTTACCTTAATGAATCACTCCTCTAATGCTTATCCATGGGACTTTATCTGTTAACACGTTCTTCCTTTCTTCTAAATTCTTATTGCTATTCACCTAGTCACAATTGTACAAATTTGCAGGTGTTTTTGCCACAAAAATACAATTGACATGGGATACATTTGTTCTGTGTGTTTGTCCATATTTTGTAAGCATCACAAGAAATGCTCGACTTGTGGGTAAGCGGAAAATTACTAATTGTATGATTCTGTAATTATTCATCTTTTGTACTTTCCTTGAGTCGACAAAATTGAAGGAAAAAAATAAAAGATGTGCCTCCGTTTCCTGTAATACTGCTCCCATTGTCATTATGCTTACTCTAGTTATTGATTGTGGCTTCACATGTGTTGCAGGTCAGTATTTGGTCAGGCTCAATCGGAAGATGCCTCTGCAACTAATCGAAAGAGAAAGACTCCAGATTTGTAATCCTGTTCTTTGAAAGGTATAATCAGTTGATGTAATGTGGTGATCTGGTATGTTGCATATTCGATTTTGTTGCATTTCCATCACTGGCTTTGCTGGACCATTTTTTAGGATCCGTACATCTTGATTTTGTGCAAACACTCTTATGATTTTTTAGAGTATATTTGGAATTGAGTAGTCGTGGCGTTTAATTCACAACTATTATAGAATGCAAATAAATGGACATAAATGATCAGGTGAGATCATCTTTTCTTACCTATTGTATGATTTTTTGCTTGTCTCAGTGATAGTGCTACGTGCCATCACCCACGAAAGAGCTTTTTGCCTACGGGCACTTCCGTGCCAGAAGAATCTGATTCATGATATCCTGACTGACCTGATTTAGATTCCAGCTACGTTTTTTTCCTGGTCATTTATGGGTGTTGTGCCCCTAATCTAGTTTTAGTCGCAGGATATGCCAGGATGGGATTGAAGTTTCAAATGTAGGCATTGTATAATTTTCTTAATACACAAATATTGACCAAATTAAGTAGTTTGTTTAAATGTTTGCTAGCTTCTGTGCTTATAAGAATAATGTGAAGTAACAAGCTTTCATTCTGGCATTGCCCCGGTACAGTTTATTTTGTCACAATCCTTCAGTTTGATGTCTGTCTTGGAGTTGAGATGTTGTAATGTGGCTTTGAAATTGCAAGTGTTGTGGGATAAAATCACTTTTCATATTGACAAAAAAGTAGTTCCTGTTAAAAAATGATGTTTTTCAAACACTTAACCGACAAAAGCACAATAGAATCACCTAATTCCAAGCCTTTATTTGGTCGGAATAGAAACTACCTCACAATTTACTTGAGTTGCTGCTAATTTTCAACTGACTTTCATAAATGATAATAAGCTAGATATTAACGGCAAATGATAATACCACACGAGTTAGCATATGAAACTCGTGAAATTGAAATAGGACTCTGAGAAATAAGCTAAATACCAAAGAAAAAAAAAGCATAAATAAATAAGGACCGTACTCGTGCGTTGGTTAATATTCTCCAATCAACAAATGATTCATGACATGTTTTTTTTTCTGGTCAAACATAACCGTTTATGGAGTCCAAAACAATCAACACCTGGATGAGAATAATTCAACTTATTTAGAGCATTTACAATAACCCAGATTTGACACACAGATGAAAACCATTTGGTTGGCCACTGCATTAAATGAAAATCAAGTTCCTAGCATTGACATACTATACGTACGCTTCATGTTGCCATTTCCGTAGGAACAGCCATTTTCAGAGAGCTCTCAGATCAACTTTGCTGGTTGTGCAAACACCCATTGCGGAAATTGAAATAGCACAGCACGACTCTTATACAAGCTGCACCGAAAAAAGACAGGATAAAGTCGAGCAAAACTGCCAGCGTAGGATGGTTTAATGAATTCAATGTGACAGTATTGAAAGATATTTCTCATATTGGTACTATTATTTATTTGCAGTTTTGGCAAAAGCATTGGGTGGTGTGAGTAAGTTGGAGAAGACATTTAATATTTGACATGCTGGGAAGATGTTTTATGGCCTTTCCACGTGGGGACTTGCACTGGCAGGGTGAGTTTTGTAATTTTTTTTATTTGTATACATGCTCCTCAAACCCACATGAATGAGTTGTTCGGATAAAATATGAATTGACATACAAAACAGGTTTTAAAGGGTGTGTCGTTAAGCCAACATTCCTGACTCAGCTCACCAGTTTAACAAAAAACTGAATAAATAAGCCAACATTCAGACGAATTCTGAAGCAACACAAGGTTCTGCTAACGCAAGTTTCTTAAACGACGATTCTCCGATTTCAGAGACTCTAATTCTCCTCTAGATACTGGCTTTGTTTCTTTCTGATCACCAACCGACTTGTCATCCTGGTCGTGGTGGTTGCGGCCGTGGAAGTGGTGGCAGCATTCGACGGCTTTCCACGCCACGTCATCAACCTTCGCGAACTCCACCGCCTCTTGGCCTCCCATGATTATTGATCTGCAGAATTTTTTTCTTTTCAGAAACCCCAGGTGGTCGAGGTGATTTTGACCTCGTTTCTAGTCTGTGATGACTGTCGTTTGAGTGTGGCTGAAAAGTTTATACTGTGACAACGTAGACGTGGAAGGGAAAGGGATAATAGTTGTCGTTTCATTATTTTTGGATAATAAAATTGTCTATTTGCATTAAAGCCCACCTAAACTACTTTAATATATTCTTTTTTATTGATATATCCATTAAAGCCCACTTGTTCAGGCACGTCACAATCTAACAAAAATCGCTACTCATCAAAATTATAATTAATTTGTGTATACTCAGGGGGTGCAAATGTTATTGTCCCTATTATTTAACAACATCAGGTGAAATACGCAATCTAAGTTGCACGTGCTCTTGATCGAAACCTTAAAGCTGCGGATGCACTCACTTGAACATTTTCCCCATTCCAGTTCCGACCCTCCGTGAACTTCGTTGCCTGTAGTGCTCTCGCAGTCTTAATCGAACAGAGAGAGGAAAACCCAGAGTGTCCATGCTTTCTCACCTCACTGTCCAAAAACCGAACCCAGAATGACAGACGACGCGCAAGATAACGAGACCGTGAACAACGATGCGCACGATAGTATCGAGTCCAAGATTAAGAGCGCCATGAACGCTCGTATTTCTCACTTCAAAGAGCAAGCCGAGTACGCACACTCAATTTCGCTTAATCTCTTTGTTTCTCTGACTTGTTTTACAAATTGCAATAAATTTGATTACATTTTGTTTATGTTCGAGTAATTTGCTGTGTAGTTTTTAGATAGTTTTTTTCCCCCGCTTTTGGATGTTTTAGGAAGTTTCTGGTGTATTGTTTTTAAGGTTTGTTTGATTTAGTTGATTAATTTTTGGAATTTGGTTTCTGGTGTATTCTGTTTTGTTTTTATATTTTCACTGTTACGGAAAGATTTTCCTTTTTTAAAATTTCAGGATTGAGCGGGATAATTTGATACTTTTATGTTTTTTTATGAAGTTATGAAAATAGTAGAAGTAAAGAGAAAAAAATTAGTGAATGATTTTGCATTGTCTTCTTCCAGTTTAACTTTTTTGAGAATTATTGGAGAAAGTTATTGTGTTATTAAGGAAGTTATATGGTCATGTTTGATTCTAGTTGTTCCTCTGTTTGTTGTATAATATTGAAATCACTAACTAAGCTTGAATTGTTCTTTGAACAATGCTCGGAATACAAACTTGTTATACAAGCTATTGTATACAAATTGACTTGGAACAATAGGTCGGATGAAAATATAAAAGTTAATTAATTAATCCATGTGGCAATCATATAATCTGGCTACATCGGCGTGCATGAAAAAGTTTCTATCAAGAGCTTGTAAACTTAGCGCTACTGATTTTTCTGCTGAATTTAATGATTTATCTCAGTTTGTTTGTAATTTCAGTTCTTTAACTTTTGAGGGGGTTCGGAGATTGTTAGAAAAGGACCTAGAGTTGGAGACACATGATCTCGATGTGCATAAGAAATTTATAAAGCAGTGTTTGCTAGAGGTACTCTTTTGTGTCAAAAGACCTTTTCAGTCTTTTCCTGTATATCATATGACTAATTTATGTTAGCAGCTGAATAAATGATGTTCTTTTTTTCTCTTCCTTTCACCTAGAACTATTTGTTCCCATGTAGTGATTGATTTTCTTAGTTAACTGTTTTGTTCTCTTAAATGAATGATAACATATGGAGTAGATATACAAAACTGAAAATGGTAAGGTAGAATTAGTAAGGCAAAAGATGAGAAGCAGACAACTATCCTAGAGTTTCGCTCTGAAATTTTATTGATACAGCACACAACTTTATAATCATACAGGTGAGGCCAAGGGGAGAGACAACTTTGTTCATGATGATATTTATAGATTGGAAATGAAAAAAGGGAAATGGAGAATAAAGTACCTAGTCCATGATATCTTTATTTTGGATATGCCATGTACGTAAAACTCAAATGTCATGACAATTTATGGAAGGGAAACTACATGTTTACTGTTGGAAGCGACTGGTGTTTCTCCACTGTTTTGCTTGAGCACTAGTTGTCAATTATGCTTATAATGCAAGGATTCATATGTATTCTTGATGACTTTGGAAATTGTTGGTAACTTGTTTATGCCTTTTGGGAATGTTTGTGTATCCTTCAAGTAATATGACCTTTGAAACACCTGGCATTAGATTGTTTTCAGATGAATAATTTGGTTAAAATTTTCCATGTGTCATTGAATTTTACTGTTCTTTCACTTAGTAGACTATCGTTTACTTGTTCATGGAGCAATATGATAGATTAAATTTTAATAGTCTCTCATTTTAGCAGATTTTGAGCCAATGCCTGAATGATAGAATATTTTGAGATTAACGTTGTGCATATTCTTATCATTTGTTAGGGAATTCCGTACAAGTTAGTTTTACTTAATCTTTGTTACTTTATTGCTGGAAATATCTGGGTATCCTTTTCTGTATTACAATCATCACCTTTTTAATATCCCCAATAATTTTTCGTCATTATTATTAAGTTAGACCTTACATGCTTAGTATCTCTTTCACGAGTTTTGATTGTTGATGGAAGGTATTAAATAATTTCTTAATTTGATATTTAATCAATTCTTGACTGTAGTGCATGGAGGGTGCTGGTGATGACAATGCTGCAAAGAACTCTGAGGAAACTTCCAAAGAAAATGTTTCTTCAACAAAAAGAGAAGAAAAATCACCTGAAGAATGCCATTCTGCAAAAGATGTGAAGGAAACTTGCCCTGAAGATGTGGAGAAAATGGAAGACTCTCCTGTATTAGGCCTTATGACAGGACATAAAACAACTAAATCTAAAACTGAAGAAACTCAAGACAGTAAAAATAAAGAAGTTCCAACTGAAAGCATAATAAAAAATGCTGTTAGGAAAAGAGCTGCCTATGCCAAAGCTAACTCTGAGTATGCTACTTCTCAATTGAATTGATATTAACTTACTGTAACTTCTTTTGTAGAGAGACGTGCATAATATATTGTGCATGGTGTTTTTATTTTTTTCAAGTGCTTGTGGTATAATTAAGTTTTCAATTGAATAAGACATTTGTCTGTTTATTTTTCTGGATTCTGGGTGATTAAGCAAATACTTATCACTTGCTTTATTTCAGGAGAGTTACAATGGCTGGGCTTCGTCGACTTTTGGAGGAGGATCTTAAACTGAAGAAGCATACTCTTGATCCATTCAAGAAATTGATTAGTCAAGAATTAGACAAGGTTAGTTATTCTAGAGGTGTTGTTTATCTTGTATAGACATTTCCTATAATTATCTCTGTGATTTATTAGGTACTGAAATCTTCTGAAGTTTTGGAAACTTCAACTGTGGATAAGAAGAAAAGCCTAAAGAAAAATTCTTATAGCAAATCAAAAAAGATTGAAAGGGAAGGAAGTTCTGATTCATTAGACGGTGAAATAGAAGAGGAGGAAGATGAAATGAAGCCCAGAAAGAAAATTGTTTCAAAAGGAAAAATGCAGTTGAAATCTGAAGGACTTAAAAAACGAAAAAGACCAGAAAAGGAGACCAAGGCATTTACTAAGAAGACGGTCAAGGCTGCAAAAACAGTGTCAGAGAACATCACTGATGCAGAAGGCAGTGGTAGTGTCTCTGATGATGGTCTCTCACAATCATATGCTGAAAAACCCATAAAGGTCTTCCTTTTTATTTGTCCAACATTTATCTAAAATCTAAAAGTTGATCAAATTCAGATTTTAATAATCTTATTTTGTTATTGGATGCAGAAAAAAGAAGTTTCAACTCCAACTTATGGGAAACGTGTGGAACATTTAAAAACTGTTATAAAGTCATGCGGGATGAGGTTCTATTTCAACTAACTATATGTCAACTTATTTTATTATTTTTTTAAAATTAAGCTTAGATTGATGCCTTCACATTTTTTATTTCATTTCCAGTGTTCCTCCCTCCATTTATAAGAAAGTGAAGCAGGCACCTGAAAACAAATGCGAAGCTCAACTAATAAAGGAATTGGAGGATATACTTTCCAGGGAAGGATTGTCTTCAAACCCATCTGATAAAGGTAGCTATTGATTTTCCATTTCTACCTTGGTTGTACAACCGATCAATAAGTAGTATATTGTTTGCTGATGAAGAAGTTCAGAAAGGTTCAAGTTTTTGTTGCTTGTCACTTGTGCTTCACAATCTTTTGTGCTCACATATACAGCTTATTTAAAAATATTTATAAGTCAAATGTTCAAATAACTTGATAATCATTTTCTGAGACTGTGAAGTTCCCTGAGGTTTCTCTTTATTGTTTTCCCAGTTAAATGGATCTATGACATTTTCTTGGTCCTTGAGGCTACAGGGTGCTGACTGCAAGTAGAAAATTGTCTACATTTTAGGATTTTGTTTAATGTGATTATTTTTCTGGGATTGGTAGGTGTTACCATTGCAGTACATAATTCAATATGATATATGGTTCTACTTGCCACTAGTGATGATTTTGACGACAATTATTTACAATTCTTCCTGGAAGTTGTTTATCAATGCTCCTTTAGAGTTTTATTGTGGTGGTTAGATAAGCATATTATGGCTTTGAATTGGTTCCCGTTTATTTGTGTGGGTGCACAGAAGTCCCAGCACTTGTGCATCAAGATCCATGTTAACAACTTGTGGTTTTATTTTCTTGATTTTATCCTCAGAAGTCAAGGAAGTCAGAAAGAGGAAGGAAAGGGCAAGAGAACTTGAGGGCATTGACATCAGTAACATTATATCAAGTTCACGTAGAAGGTCTACGGCAAGCTTCTTACCTGCACCAAAGCCCAAAATACCAGAAGAAAGTGAAAGCAGTGACACTGAAGATTCAGACAATGAGGATGATGACAGTGATGACAATGATGCCGAAGATAATGATGGTGATGATGGCAACAATGATGGAAAGGCTACAAGCCAGAGTGAAGAGATAAATGAAGGTAAGCCTTTGAGGATATGTCATGTTTACATTGTTCTAATAGTTGATTGTATTATAAGCTGTATCATTTATTAAGGCCTGAGCATGTTATGAGGATAATAATGTCGTGATTATTGGTTCTTGAACTGAGTTTTGTTTGCTGCTCATGCCATGCAAATGCAGACCAAGCAGAATGAATTGTGGCATCTGTATGTTGCTGGAAGTTGACCATTAGCCTAACCAGTAATTAACATGTATTCTGATACTGAATTTGTGTTTGTTCTACAAAGTAATTTCTTTGTTTCATTTCCACAAAAAAAGAACAAGAATAAGAAGAAAAGGAAATCTTATATGATGTATTTCAATGTTGTCGTTTAATGTGTATATGCGATAAAAATTTTTTGGATGGATATAGAGAAAACGACATCATCCACCTGTCCTATATTTTGCAGAGGATGCAGATGACAGCGATTGAATCCCACGTTAGTAAACTTGCTAGGTAACTGGTTGGAGCGGATGAGCTTCAACATTCAAAGTATAATATTGTCTGATGTGTTTACTTATATTTAATCTAATTTTGTTGTTGATGTCAAAAAAAGGTTACTTTTGATGGAGAATTTAGTGAATATTTAAATCATCAACTTCAAAGAAAGTCATGAGTAGGTTTTAGCCATGGGTTTTGTATGTCAACACGTGTTATATTTCAATTATAATTTGTTAAATGGGTTTACCTGACCCCATTGTAAGGATGTGTGTGTGTCTGTATTTTGCCTCTTTTGTAAGATGTATGTCAAATCTTGGAACTTTTTTACGGTCGATTTCTATTAAGATGTTATAATTAAAAGATAAAATCAAACGCTATCTCAATCTGAATGTATGGATATTCGGTGCAATTTCTGAAAATGGGAACAACTGTGTAACATTATTTCATGAAAGGTCATCAGTAACAGATAATGTGGTAGCTCAGCCAATAATTCCTCCTGTGGTAGTGGGGAACCCAGGAGCAAATGCTGGATTCTAAATTCAATCAAATAAGAAACTGCTTCCCTCTAAGCCCCAACAATAATCAATGGGATCGCCAAAACAAAAGCAGTTTTGAATAGATTCTTTTTCCGATCATGACTTGGTCCATCTCCTCTGCTGATAGAATGTGCCTCACCTCATTCGTAAGATCAGTTGTATGCCTGTCTTTGCATCCTGAGCATAAGAAGAGAGAATAACATGTTGTTTAGTATATGAACAACAATAATTGGGGTTTGGTGATAAATAAATTCAAGAAATCTTACCGATTACACGAAGAGCTATTTCAAGTTGGAAAAGATAGTCTCGTCTCTGTTGGCTTCCGAGGGACCTTCGGCATTAACAATTTATCTGCAAATTGCAACAAGGAATAACTGAGAACGAATGCAAAGACAGAAGTCGGGAATGGTATATATGAGCTTCAAAATCAAAGTGAGTTCTCAAGGACGATAACCCAGCAGCAGGTGTGGCAGAGGACAATCAACCGGTGACAGGGAGCAACAATTTATCAGTATTTGAATTTTTGTCACATACAAGGATTAACCATTAACAAGAAACATGGCAAGGTGTTATTTCTGTCTAAACAAGTCCATTTTCTGATATTCAAAACTCAATGAACTGAATAAGAAGCACATAACCCAAAATGTGAAACTAAAGTAGGCAGAAGATACATACTTGGCGATATCTGCAAAAAATGCAGGTCCACAAATAGTTCTTGTTCAGCTTCTTGTCGGGAGACGCAATGTATGTAAAGAACAATGGAGTCAACTTCAATCTGGTTAGCTTTGGTAAATGTAGCATGTATAACTTTAGATAGTTGAATTGCTTTTTCTTCCACCTGCACCGTCACTCCAGATACGGCTGGAGCTATAGCTTTAGGCTCCTGACACAAATTTCAGTAAATATTACGAGACTGATAAAACTTAAAATACTTGCATTTAAAAGTTATTTAGAACTCACAGTGAAGAAATCAACATAAGCTTTCTGGTCATACTGTTTCTCCCTAATTTCCAAGTGCTGCACACCATGAAGACAAAAGATAGGAAGCAATGCAAGTTACATGAAAAAACAATTACAAACCCCAGGTTTAGTAACAAAATATATATTTTAGGACTGATTGGATTATATAGCAGAGCACGCTTCAGGAAGAGTTGAGAATTTATGGAGGATGAAGTGTTCTGCAAGCTTATAATTGCGAGCACGACGACTGAAGAATGCGTTTGCACCTCAAAAACAAGATGATTTCACCATTATACTCATATGATAATGTACTTATAAGCAACATTCAATGTTCATCAAATGATGCAAGAAGCTTGAACCCGAATATGAATACTGCATTTTGCAGCAATGGCAGGTTAGCAAAATTAGTCAAATTTGGACTTCAATAAGGTCAACATTCATGCTTTCGATGAGTCAGATGAATAACAAATAATGCTTACCCTCAGTTGATTCGATGGCAGTGAATTATTATCGCTATTTTTTGCGGATAACATAACCAGTGAACACAATTATTTTTAACCGCAGAGAAAGATTAACAAACAAATCATCTGTTAGGTATATGGAGCACTAAAAGAAGGAAGCGAGAGCTTTTCAAAGAGCAAAAAGCTATGAGAAAGAGTCTTACAGTTTTGATGCCGCATATCATTTGTTCAACATGCCCGAATCATCAAATGACATAACATCGACCCATAAAACAAAAACAATGAACTACATACACCTAATTTTTCCTCAATTCTCACACAATCAAACCAATTTTAATTGATGAAAAAAATCCCAAACTACAAAAAATTGCCAAAGCAAATGATCCTCTAATGGATGAACCAGCATTCTAGATTCCAATCTTCAAGCAACAATCTCCCCAGAGTATGAAACCGAATGACAGAAAACAAATTAAAGTTCCCGCATCCTTGGAGTATATTTTCGTGGGGATTTTAAGTTATGTGCCGTAAGCTTGAGAATTGCTAATATTAATAGAATATAAAACAAGCAAAGAAAACATGGGTTTTCAACTTGTTGATGAGAAAGATGACTTGCACAAACTTCACCCTTGAAAGTTTCTAATGTTACAGTTCTTCCAGGATACGCTGGTGTTCCTTTGTTATCAGTACTGCCTGAAATCACCATTAAAATCAGTAGATATGTAATTGAAGAACAAAATGCATCAGCATTGATTTCCATATTAGAGATCCATAACCAAACACTAAAAATACTATTTTCTTTTAAATTGATTATTATGCACAAACATATGTAACATAAAAAATCAATTCAATTAATGAAAAAAAATCACAAATTTCATACGACAATTACATAAACGTTATTTTAATTTGTATGAAAGAGTTTTTTATTAAGGGTTTATAATCTTAGTATGGCTGTAATAATATTATAAGGGTAATTTGATTATTTTGATAAAAATTAAAGATTTGTTTAATATAAATAGAATAATTTATTAAAAAATATTTATGTTATTGAGCATATTCTTGATTTAATTGGCTTATACACTAAAATAAAATTTATTCAGATTCTTAAGTTTTCTCTAGGATTATACTAAAACTGCAGAAAAATTTTGAAGTCTTTTTGCCTAAGATTCCTAATTCTTTGGAGAATTTGATTCTTTTAAAGCATAGAATGTCAAAGAATATGGCCACATATATCTGATGGGATGTAACATCCTCTGATGCAAATGTTACAAGAGTTTTGCTATTATCCAACGAATATAAGATACATTCAATTTTAAAATACATTAATTGTTTTAAATTTTATGATTTTATGTTTTAATTTTTTTTATATTATATATTATAAATTTTACGTTAATTATTTTAAATTTTATATTACATATTTTACTTTTTATGTCAAGGAATGTGAGATATAAGAGATATATTTTATTCAATTTCATATTTTAAATGTTAATTTACGTGTATATATATATATAACACGAGCGATTTATTTAATCTTGATTCTTTGAAATTTTTAGTTGATTAATTTGTTAAAAGAAATAAGAAATAAACATTGCAATACTCTCGACACAATTTGGAATTTGATTCTTATTTTTGAAAAATCTATCAACGTGATGATGTGAAATAAGATCAAGAGTGGAAAACACCAAGTATTCCACTCACCAACACTACCACATGGTAAATGTACTAGCAATTTGCATGATTCCTATCAAATAATGAGATAATAATAATAACATAAAGATAAAAAATTTCTTACAAATAACAATAAATTTTATTTGTTTGTAACAAATAGGTCCCTAATTCTCATTAAATTAAAATATTAAATTACATACTCTAACATTATGAATTTGTGACTCTTTAAAGTTAATTTACATGCTCTAATATTGTTATGGGCAAAATTCAATAGCATAAAAGTAATTTTATTATCCTATAATAGGGTTAAGTTTGTCCTTGTTTGAAAAACTATAAATAATCAGTGACTCCTATGAAATGTTATTAACACATTAAACAATATATAAATGCAAAGCAGGACGAAGCAAATGGAAGATAAATAAAAACACCAAAAGATAAAAATATATTGTAACAAATTAAGTTCTTACTTTAAAATTTCAGTAGAGGACAATAATAATAGAAACCTAAAAGGTCGATCCAATTGGAAAGGTGGAGAGCTCTACATGGTAATGTATTACGTAGGCTAATTCCTGCTCAAATTCTTCGTAAGTTTCCAGTAATATGATTCGAAGTTCCTTGACTTAAGAACTCTGTGGCTGAATCATCAGCTGCCTATTGATTTTATTATCATTGTGATCATCTTCACTAGCAGTTGATTTGTTTGTGATTGGCAGTTCTTGATCAGCAGTTTTTTCGGGGTTCAATTCTGCAACACGATCTTTGCTTTTACCCCACACCACAGTGTAAAGTCCGAAAACAATCAGAATTGCTCCAAATATGCTGCAATTTTCACCACAACGAGTTGTCAAGACACCGTTGATTTCAGACAGTAAGAACAGAAGTTTTTACATATATATATATTTACCTTCCAAGATGTATTTGCTCAGCTAAAACAATGGCTCCCAGAGCTGCAGTAATTATCATGCATAGAGGAGTGAATGATGTAAGAAAAACTGGCCCTCTTTCTTTGGTTACCATTGCTTGAACGTAGTATGCAATTCCAGAACAAACTACTCCCTGCAAATTTCATGATCAATCACAAATTTCGATTCTGTCGAGCAGCAAACAAGCGGCAAAATTGTTAATTTATCAAGCACGCAAGAAAGCAAGACTCGACTCACTGAGTAAGCAGCGGCGAGGAGCCTGGAATCGAAGCCGATTTTCCAGACACTCATGTCACGTTCCATGATTAGAGAGACTATTGCACCTTCCAGTACTCCCACAAAGCATACCAGACCTGAAAGAGAGAGCGCTGCTGGGTACTTCTTCACTGTAAATGACTGCAGGTTCAATGAAATTTGTTGAATTAGCAAAACAGAGTCGGGGGTCTGAAATTGAATTTCCGCAGTCGTTAACTTTTTGTTTTGGCTTGCTTACTTGTACAATGAAGAAGCCTGCCCAGCAACAGCAACTGCCAATAAGCATTAAAGGTCCAGTAACCCAATGACTGTCACCTGATTCAGTGTTGCTTCCATGGTGGCTAGCAGCTCCTCCATGTTTTGCAAAACTCACAATTGGACCTTTATACAAAGTCATAACCATGGCTCCTGAAACTGTGACTGCAGTTCCAATGACCTTCGCCAGACTGTGAATCTTCTTCACATTCACTGTCTCTAACCTGTTCATCAAAAATTTAAAATTTAGTATCCTAGAGTGACATAAAATGCAACATAATGATGTGATTATCCTAATGGATATGCCTTTCCGATTTGCATGATTGCATGAAAGAATTAAAAAGAGATAATGATTTTGCAATTGAAAAATGTTTTTAGACAGCAATACCTGAAAATAAGTGCCAGTATAAAGGTAATGGCAGGAAGAATATTGGCAGTGGCAGAAGCAAATGTTGCTGAGGTGTATTTCATTCCCACATAGTACAAGTTCTGGTCCAAGACTGGCCTGTCATTATCCAACATCAAGTAATACTAACTTTTAGATTTCTTATACCTTAAAAACCCATTAACCATAGATTAAGTACTTCTATTGCATATTTTGAACTTCTTGAAGTGATTAAGTAATTTTTTGAGTAAAAAGGGAAGCTAGTTTTTTCGTTGCACATCCAAAATTTTCTATGTCACATTCAAAAAGACTTGAAAAATATAACAGACAGTACTGTCTGTAGTATGATCAGTCAGAAATAGTATACGAGAAGAGGGTCTGGAGCTGTTTTAGTGGTGGTTAAGGGAAGAGTAGAATTCTAATTTTTAAAATTAGTTATGGATTACTGTTTATTTTTCAGACTAACATTAAACTGGAACACTTAGCAACTCGACAAGGACTCTTCTGGCAGTGTAAACTTGCGACAAGACAAAGAAATAAAAAGATATGCAGAGAAAGGGTGGCGGAATTAGTACTCGAGGAGACCAAGAAGCATTATTCTTAGGAAGATCGGCAGTGTCATCTTTGGCCTTATTTTCCTGTACGTACAAAACGAAAGCAATAAAAATTTATGAAACTAAAATCAGAAGTATACGAGCATTTGTAAACAAGTGTGCATACACATATGAGAGTAAGAGATTGAGGAACCTTTCGAGTATGAGGGCAAATGGTGCAATGACGATCGTCGCGACAACATGACGATACACGGCAAGAATGTAATGATTCATGCCATGCTTAAAAGAAATCATGGTGATTATGTACATCCCTGCATAGCCAAATTGCAGGGAAACCATTGCGAGGTAGGGTTTCAATTTGTTAAGAGACAAGCAAAATGCAGCCATTTTCTTTTTCCCTCTTGCTTTTTTCTAACAAGTTCTTCTGTGGTTGCTATAGCAGTAAGCAGGAAGTGTCCCTTCTTATAGCCAAGAGAAAGGTAAAACAAGGAGATTGGAGTATTTCAACTCTGCACGCATACCAGTCTTGAGCAATAAGCCCTCACTAATCAGTCCAATTTAGATTCCCTTCTCCATTTTAACCCAAAAAATGATCCATATTCCAAACAACCAGAATCCTCACATCGGTGACGGGAGCATTTTCTTTTCTTATTTATTTAAACGAGAGAGAGAGAGAGAGAAGAGGTTCTGTGGATATCTATGAAGCGACGTAGCTAGGTTTTAATTATTATTTTTTTGTTAAAGAAAATTATTGAATTTATTGTGGGAATTTGATTCATTGAACAGCATATAAAACTGATGGTGAGTGGACTAGGAAGCACGAAGGATTTATGCAAAAGGTTTAGTTCAAGTGACATGAAGAGTAGAAGCCATTAACAAAATGATGTTTGCATTATTCCTCCCAAGTTTTTTCTTTTAACCTCAATTAACTGTAATTAACAGTGACATTAACTGTAATTCGGATAATTTAGAATGATAGTTTCTATTAATATTCTAACTTACTCTTATATTCTTCCTCTTCCTCGCCCCACAAATTCTTCATACATCTCATCTATCAATAGAATGAACAATATCTCACAGTGGAAAAAAGAATATAAAAGATGGGTGAATGGTACTTTGATTTTGAGAGAATATGTACATACTAAACGTGTTTTCGAAACTAACGAATTTGTTCTAAGAATATAGAATCAATAAAAAGAAAATACTTTTACAAAGCAGAAGCAGTACAAGTACCATTGAGGAGGAGGGGAGACAAAGTCCATCAAGAAGAAAAAAGTTGAGGTTTGGATTCCCACGGGAGAAAATAATCGAAATTAAATGCTACGATTGTTCTTTTTAGAACAACCAACACAAGTAGTTAGTTAAAATTTTAAAAATTAGTCTAAAATTTGACTTATTAAGTGTAATTTTTCGGCCCAAAATTAGGCTTTATTAGAGTTATATTATATATATATATATATTTTAATAAAATTTATATAAAATTCCCGATATACACATGTTACTTAAATTCTTATTTAACATATAACGTCTGAATTTATAACTTAAATGAGATTCAAAATTTTAATCATTTAAATATAATAGTTCAAATAATAGTATTTAAATTATTTAATATTTCTCTCATGCAAAAATTAAATTTTATTTAAAATAAATTTATGTAATTATATTTAATTTTTAGAGCTCAAAAAATTCTTTCACATAATGGTAAGGTTAAACATGTTCCACATTGTTTGAACAGGTTATCTTCAACTACAACTCATGAATTTCTACCTATGATTTGTCTCTATATTGCATTATCATTCACATTCTTCATACGTAGTGATAGGGCCTTCATATTGCCCGACCGAATGAAAACCTAAAGTTTGACATCACATGAAACTTTTATGGATTCTTGTTATCCTTTGCGTGTAATTTGGGTCACACAAGAGGCAAGTACCAAATAATAAATTTGCTTTATTCCTTCTCTCCACTTGGATTCTCACCATTTAATAGTGTCTCTCTTCAAATATATGCAAAATTAAAGAAGTGAGATTAATCCCGTATGCTTCATTTTCCATTGCCCTTTGCTCAGATGTTCTTTTGTATTTATATTGTTATTTTCACCCTCCTTCTCTGCTGGAATCTGATATTGTCACCATGTAATATGAAAAGGACTATCTGCCAATAGTATACTGAAAGATAATCATCCCAAGTTTATGCGAATCAAATTTTTATAATAATGAAAAATAAACAAGGACGGATTTGAAATTCTGCTTCCTTCTAGAATTTTACTAATGCTTTGCATTATAATTATACACAAGAAAAATCTACTTTAACTTGAGCATCAAAAGATTTTTGTCAATCAACTTATACTTTTGATTCGTGTTCGTTATATCTGATTCAAGTAAATATTGATTCACATCAGAAAATTTTTTGTATGTTATATTTTTAAAATTTTCATACTTTAATTTTTTTTAATATTATACGTTTTAAATTTTGTATCAATTATTTTAATTTTAATATTAAAAAAATATAATATATATGAGATGTATTAGAGTTAAAATTAAGAAATATACACCCAATTAGTAAGTTTTTGTAGTTGTAACTGTTTGGCAAAGCATAAATAATTTAATTAAAGAAAACACACATTTAAATTTCATGAGATGACAGAGCTTTTATTTTACTGTGTATTGCATGTACACTACTTTAGAATAGGGAATTAATATTCAGCTCATTAAGTTTCAAATTGTAGCAAATAGGTCCTTTATTCCATAACTTCTGTTGAAATAATTAAAAATATCCTTTAGCAGCAAATTATAATTCAATAAAAGGAGGGTAACCTTTTCTTAGAAATTCATTTATTGTGAATGGACAAATTATGGTGTTATTTGTGAGAATTTCAAATTATAAGGACACAGATGTTATTATTCCATTTGATTTTTTATTTTTTTTTATGGTTAGGAATAATCTGTGAGAGTAAATGGCAAGCAAGATTATGATACATTATTGCCTTTGCCCTATCTTTGCATGCTCACTCCTAGTAGATTATGAATTGCCATATATTCATATTTGTCAATTTGCACTTCTAATGTCCTCTGATTTTTTTTCTTTGGTTCTTTCTCTCTCTCTAGAGTCAATGCTTTTTTTAAATTGATGCAATCTATATTCAATTAAAGTATGTTTAATACTGTTATAAATCTATTTAACTTTCAAATTAGAATAACATAATATTCATCATTTTCTAATTTAATGTAGATGAGGTTTGAATCTTCTATTTGTCGGCGTAAATTTATACATATTCACACACGTGTAATAGTTATTGATTTCGCAATTATTGCGATTTCAAAAATATTTTAATCTTAAACACATTCTTAATATTTTATATAAAAAAAATAAACATAAAATTAATTAGTAGAATTACTATATTCTCTTTTAACAGAATTTGGATAAATTTTCGGTATACACGTTCACTTACAAGTCACACATATTACTTCAATTCATATTCAATGCTATTTAACTTATAAGCATATTATTCCAACTAAATCCAAATCTTTATAAGATCTAAGCATATTATTCCAACTAGATTCAAATCTTTAATCGTTAAAATATAAGGTTTTGAATAATAGTATTTAAATTGTTTAATAATCCTCTCACACAAAAATTTGAATTCATTTACTAAAATTTATTAAGTAAATTTATATTTAATTTTAAAATTTAAAAAATACAAACACAAAAATCATAAAATTAGATGTGTTCCGTTCTATATTAAATTAAATTAATTTAAAAATTTTAAACTTTAAAATAAAACACTAACAATACTATTCAATGTGTTTAACATTGCTAGGAATACAATAAAATATAAAATTAATAAATTTAGTTTGGTATTTATCATGATCTCTTATAAGTACAATTCATGAATTTTTTACCCATGATTTTTCTCTGAAGTGCATTATTATTCAGATTCTTCATGCATATGCCGTCCGAATCTAATCCTAATGTTTGCATGTAATAACTTGTATGGATTCTTGTTGTTCTTTGCATGTAAGACCACTGCCGAATTTTCAATTCTCACCATTGAATAGTGTGTCTCATCAAATATGAATAAAATTAAAGAAATGAGATTGATCCCAAATGCTTCATTTTCAACTGCTCTTTACTCAAATTTTCTTTTTCCCAATACTAATGTAATTATATTTTTTTGCCGAATAATTTAAAATAATTAATAAAAAAATATAATGCATAAAATGTAAAAATTAATACGATTAATATAAAATTTAAAATACATAATAAAATAATTTAAAATACAAATAAAATTTAAAATATTAAGATAAAATTTAAAAAATATTAAAATATCTTAGATATATTTAAGATAAAAGGAAACTATGCTAATAACCTAACTCTTATTTATTCTTCTCAGAGGGCTGTGGCTTGTGGGTATCAATATGCCCAATATCCCATTACCAAATTAATTTAAAGTTTACATTACCATACAAACTCAGCTACATCACGTGTGTCCTCAATCTTTCATTTCAATTCTATTTTTTTTTTGTTTTTATTTTTTTTAGTTATATTTATCAATTCATTAAAATAAAAAAAATAAGTTAAGAATTATAATAGAAAAATCAAAGATTGTACTGTCTTAAATTATATGTTCTTTATTATATAATATGATAATGGCAGCGACCAATCCAAAGGGAATAGAATTGAATTCCATACACAAATTTGACATATATATATACTATATATATATATATATATGTAGAAGTATAAGTACTTTAGTTTAAATAGACAAAAGCTTTGGAGTATATTTGATACACATTGAAAACAACACAACCTCGAAACCAATATGATCATGTTTATATAAAAGAGCTCAAGCTGGGTACCACAACTTCCAACTTTCCCCCCAATTAACAAAAACTCCAAACACCTGTATGATAATGATGTGTGTTATTTAGAGGGTTTTGATAAAGCATCGATTTGACACTGCTGTGCTGTGAGCATCTTCTCAAAGTCTATGAATTCTTGTATACAGATATACCAGAGAAGACGATAAGAGAGTGAGAGAGAGAGAGAGAGCAAAGACCTATGAGTCAAGATCTTTCTCGGGATCCATAAATTACAGCAAAATAATATGCATTTTCGCCACGATAATTACAAGTGGGTTTGGGAAACTTTTACACCCCAGATTTCTGGTCAATTCTGCCATTAACTGCGCTAATAATATTCACCAATTTATTTTCTCCATCACTTGGTGCAGTAACTGGTAGTTCTTGGGCATTGTCTTCAGCAGTAGAAGTTGTGGTTGGGCCTGAATAATCTTTGCTTTTACCCCACACAACAGAATACAGGCCAACTGCAATGATAATTCCTCCTATGATACTGACAAGAAAAAAAAGAAAAACCAAGAGAAGAAGAATATTAATAATAATTAAATAATTATTCGACTGAAAGAATATATAAAGGAGAATATTACAAAATAAATCAATCCTCAAAGTTGACAATATATAATATTCCAATATTAAATTGCCTTACTTATATACATCGATAGAGAAATTCCAAAGCAAATTGCATCGAATTAGAAAGAATATTCTTTTTTTTTAACTGGAAACCCATGGCTTTATCAAGAATTTATGGGCTTCTATCGACCAAGAATAAAAATCCAATTCTGCTGTCTTATCTATGGAAAATAGAATTTATGCATAAAATATGATTTTCTTTAATTTTACAATCTTATTTGGTTGTTATGATTCGGCTGGAAAGAAGAAGTAATGTGATTTCTACCTTCCAAGTTGAAGTTTCTCAGCAAGAATGAAGGAGCCAAGAATGGCAACGATGATCATGCAAAGAGGATTGAAGGCAGTAACAAATACTGGCCCTCTTGTCTTCATCACAACACCTTGCACGTAATAGGTAATTCCCGAGCTAACGATTCCCTGTGATCAGTAATCGTAAGTTACTGGAATAAAAATATTCAGATAACTGTGGAATGTAAAGTAATTACCGTATAAAGTGGAGCAAAAAGCCGAGAGTCCCAGCCGACTGCCCATCCACCGGCGTGACGTTCGAGGGCAAGTGCTACGGCCGCACTTTGCAGAGTACCGGACAAACATATCAACGACGACAGCGTGATCTCTGCTCGGTATTTCTTTATCGTTATCGACTGATTAACCAAAAAACTATTATTTATAGTTATCAAAAGGGGACGTTTAATAATTATGTTAGTATAGTACGTCGGAGGCTTACTTGAAGCACGTAGAAGCTGGACCAGGCAGCGCAACCTAGAAGGATTAACAGCGTTCCGGCAACCCAATGTTTGTCTGACGTTTCTCCGTTACTTTGACGGTGGCTTGTTTCCGTCGACGACCATGGAAGATTGAGGACGGGACCTTTATACAGTGTCATCAGTAAAGCTCCGGCGAGAGTCACCAGGGTTCCAATCACCTTTGCCTGACTGTGAATTTCCTTTATATTTACTCTCTCTAAACTGCATGGAAAATAATTTATTAAATTACGAAGTTTCAAATTAATTAGAAAGACATTAAATTAATATTAATTAATCATATATATATATATATATATAATTACCGCAAAATACAAGCAATGACAAAGGTCACTGAGGGAACTGCATTCATAATTGCAGACGCGTATGTTGCAGACGTGAATTTCATTCCCAGCAATGTGAAACCTTGATCCAGGATTGGCCTGCGAATAAATTAATTACATGTGTAATTAATAAATAATTTTAAAGTAATTAAGTAACTTAATCAGGGTATAAATTCAATTATTTATTGTTGGTCCATGAGAAGGAATACTCAAGAAATCCCAGCATCATAATTTGTAAGAAGATTGAAATTGTCATCTTTGGCCTCGTTTTCCTGTAATAATAATGAAAAAGAAAGGCATAAGAATTAGGTTAGTTTCCATTGATGATATAACCACAAGTATTAACTCTTATTTTTAGTTGATCTTAAAAATTTAATAATTACTTAACTATTAATATTTGTTAATTATTACTTTTGTGATTATACTAAATTACTATCAAATATGTTTAAAATATCGCATTATCATTTCACTGTAAAAAAATATATAAATTAATATTTTTTATTTGTACTTAATATGTAACGATTTTATCGTAAAATAAAATATTTTTAAAATTACGATACTTAATTTTAAATAATTTTTTTAATTTTTTTACAAAATAATTATATATATATTATTTAATTTTTATGTTTATTTTTTCATTTAATAGATGGAAATTTCATCATAAATCAATCACATTTTTTAAAATATCACGCTTTCATTTTAAATATATTTTGAATATAAAAAAGTAGTTGCGTCTCTTTTGCAAGACAAAATGATGTGTGAATAAAAGAAAAGAGAAAGAAAACCAGAAGAGAAAGCAAGTAGCAAACTAATGAAATAGAGTAGTGAATAATTGGTGTAACCTTTCAAAGACAAGAGCGAAAGGAGCAAGAGCAACAGCAGCAATGGCATTGCGATAAACAATGAAGACATAACGATTCATACCACGGCTGAGAGTTGCCATGGAAATTATGTAATTCCCAGCTGACCCAAATTGCAAGAAAATCATAAGCAAATATGGTTTAAATTTATAAAACACCATTTTCATTTTTTCCAATAAAGAAAGAAAGAGAGAGAAAAATTATGATTTGATATTTGAATTGGATCTCTCTTTCTTAATCCCTACTCTCTTCTTGCTCTGTGATTGACACACCAAACATTTGCAAAATTAGGGCTTCTTATATACAGCAAAAAGCAATGAAGTTTTGCACATAATATTCTTTTTAATTAATAAATATTATTCTGTCATTAATGGGTATTTATTCTCTTGACTAAGTGGGCAAGATGGAGATTTGAGAAGGTACTTCAATAATTAATGCTTGCAACTCAACAGTAACATTAGTGTTAATGGGATAAGATCCCACAAAAGTTTAATTAATTCATCTATTATATTTATAAAAAAAGAATAGAATAAATTTTACAATTCTTTATGTATAATAAAATTATTCTTGACACATAATTAAAATTTTAAAACATGCACGATAGATATAAAATACATTTAATTTATCTCTTGAAATGTAATTATTACTTAAATTCTAATATATAAATGATCGATAATTATTAGTTATTAAATAATAGTGTTAATCGAACTTGTATCTTAAAATATTTAAATATGATATTATTAAAAAAAATAATAAAATAAAAGTAATTAATAGAAGAAAGGATAATCTAGGATTTGAAGAATCCTAGTGGAGTATGATCAATAAAGACTTGTGCATAACTAATTTTTGATTTGTGGTCTTAATTTTAAGGAGTCCCGTGTGCTAAAAGGCCACTACATGTAGAAAGCAAAGAAAAATATGGATTAATATTCCTAAGATATTGGGATGTGTCAATGATTCCAACAATTGATTAATAGATTAAAAGTTGTGGCTCATGATGAACTTGCGTGTTGTTGCTTCCCATTCAGCTTGCATGATGTGGATTTATGGCTAAAACCTTAATCGTATCCTCCCCCTTGAATCTTTATACCTCTTTTTAGCTCAATCATATCCTAATAAAATATATATATATATATATAGTTAAATATTAAAATAAAAAAATAAATTCAACAAATAAAATCTCTTAAGTATTGTTCTTAAAACAAATAACAATCTCGTTTGGATAAATATAAATAAAAAAAAATCAATATATTCATAATTTATATAAAAACTATGCTTACTAGAATTTTATTAGAGATGGCTCTTTCAAATTACCCTTTGTCATTAAATTAATTTAAATTTAAAATTATATTAAATTAGATTAATTTAGATTTAGATGAACAAATACCTTCACGTAAACATTTGATTATATTAGTTTTTTTAACTAATTAATAACAATTATTTATTAAATTAACGTGGTGGATATAACTTTTTAAAAATGGATTACATATAAAGAGAGCAAAAGAAGACTAAGTGGGAAAGCAGTCAAAAGAGGGAACCCTATTTTTTTAATGCTATCTGCTTTACCACTTTATAGAATGATTGATCATGGGGAACTACTCATTGAGATGACTGACAATTTCCATTTGCAATTGAAATCAACAAATTAAACACAGAACACAATTAATTAAGTAATAATATGTAATTGATCATAATTAGTTAATTAATTGCATATATAATTCTAATAGATGCATGCATGGATACCTATGAAAATTAAGGAGGATCACTAACGTAACTCTCATAAACTACTTGTTATTGGGTGAAGAGTAAGTAGGCCTAGCAATGATCGATCAAAAGCAAAAATTATCAGAAATTGACAAGTATCCAGCCTACCAATTGCCAAATGCAATCAAACCATAGAATCTTATTAACTAATGCATCACTTCTCATGTATTGCACTTTTTTCGTTAAATTTTTATCATGTAAAAGCAAGCTAAAACAAATGAGTAATTCTAACAAAAAAAACAAATTTCAAGAGAATAATTCAAAGTTCTTAGACAATAGTACCACGTAATATCAAACACAAGATAGATCTTTCATACCTCTCAATTAATCATAATGTATAAATATTTGAAAGATAAAATTCATCAAGAATATTCAAAACTCTTTTCGACTTTCAAACTACGTAGTTCAATTGACAAATGCCATCAATAAAAGGAAGCTTACACCAATTATCTATGTGCACGCACAACTTTAGATTTCAGTTGAATTTGAGAGATCAAACATAATGGATTGGTCAAAAAGAGCAAAATCAAGATTGAAAAAAGGCAAATTGGAAGACAGTGATGGCCATAAAGTAAGCTACACTTATGCTTGAAAGGATGTGTCTAAATAAAACTGTTACACCCATTCAGTAGAAGTTGAGATAAGCTTTGATCATCCATCGCCACAACGTTGCAACCAGCTTTTGCCTTCAAGATATTTCCTTCAAATCATGCATTTTTAGTTGAATTTTAGTTGCAATAGGCAAGTCATTCTCTTAAAGCATCAGCAATCCTCTTCTGAATTGATTCCACCCTGAGCTCAGGAGATAATCTTGGCAGAGTTTCCTAAAAAAGAGATTGATTTTGTATGAGGAATTAAAAATAAGAATGTTTATGCAATAAATCAACTCCATTAGGTCTACTCTTACACTCAGCAACAGAGTCAGCCTTTAATAGGCACTACATTGATATCCTATCCAATAATTTGATAACTGCTTGATACTCATACACGTTCTAGCAATTAAAAATCAGAAGACCAAGCCCAAGATGCCATGACAAAGATGATGGCATAAAGCACTTTGATTTGAAATCGAACCAAATGTGAGAAAATTTTTAATAGTGGTCATCGCTGATTTTTAATGTGAAAAAGAGAAACCTTTTCTAGTGTTGGATAACTGGTTTCTACATCTGACTGATCAGTAGGGGGTGTAAGAATATGTATGAAAACAGATTCATCAGGAATCATCTCAGCAAGAACAGCACGACACAATTAATAGAAAATTTTACCAATAAATTATAGGCTATAGTACATGAAATATGCAGAGGCAGGATTTCTATCACCCATTACAGACTAGATTAGTTCACTGACAACTGTATTCAAGTGACCCAACACCTCATAAGCTACAACAACTGCCATTTGACCAGCCTCAATCCTAGACTAGTTGAGATTAGCTCTTAACAGCAATTTAATGTTTTCTTGAGGGAGTGTCAATTTTCATACAACATTGTTATCAGCAACGTTTGTAATGATGACTCACTGATGAAAGATGTATATTAGCAGAATCTTGTAAGACAGATTCCCCAAGTTAAGTCCAAACATGAGTTCTCATTTCAGTAATGTGAGATTGCCTAGCCAAAGAGTCACTCATGCATTGTTTGTATGACCTTTATTACAAATACATCTCTTCACAGTATTTTTATCTAACGTTACAAAGATGATTCAAGTCAAGAATCATGATGACCACCAAAATCCCTGTGAACCCAAGCATAATCAAGCACAAAACTAGCGCCCTGTAATCAGAATGTCTTTTATTTACAACCTTCCACCTAATTGAATACACCTCCAAAAGTCACATTGAGTGGGATCAAAATTTCAAGCACCTTCCTGTGGTGCTCGAATATGACCTTGTCCAAAGCTACACGTTTAGTACGGCTGCACTAGTTACTTAACTGTGATAGCACAACAAAATACCATTTTTTATGGGGGGACCACTGAATTTTCCATTTATGTTTAATATTAAGTAATTTCATCTCACAACAATTGTCACTTTTGAATGCCACTGCACCTCGATACCAGACAGGACCTTAGTCAACCAAAACCATGTTAATATAAGAATCTCCATCTTATTTTCAGTAAGGAAGTAGAGTTTCTTTTTAAAGGGGCTACTATCATGGCAGTTGATTTCTTCCATAGATATTGTTCATGCAATACAAGTTTTAAGCTCTAACAGCAAAAACCAGTGTGTCCAAATTAGGCTTACAACACAAATGAGTACTGATGTGCCTCCATCTTAATTATACTACTTTTGTCTTTATGAATTTATTCTATTTGTACCCCTTTCAAAGGAAAAAAAAATAGGTGTTATCTTTTGACAAGGAATTCAAGAGATTTTGGATATGACATATGCTCAAATCTATATTTGGCATAATATTACGATCAATAAGCTCCTTTATCAAAGTTTACAAAGACTAATTATTATTTTTTTGCTCTCAGTATGCAAAATGGATTCAATCTGAATTTTTAACCATTACAAATGCAATGGTGGTGTGTAAGATCTGCTATGTTGAGTGCTCCTTCCTCAATTCAATTGAATATGAATAATACAAAATCTCAAACCACTTACAGAAACTCTAAATTAGTGAATCTTGAAACATTCTCATGAGTCAACGAATACAAGGAAAGCTACCAACAACATAAATTTCACAACAAATGACAAAATACAAAATGGAGCTGACCTCGGAGCCATCAGAAAGAACTCTGGCCAACACGGGTATTTCATACTGGTAAGACTTTTGCCAACAAGGGTTAGTGGTAATATCTCTAACCTGAGAAAAACCAACAACAAAAAATTCACTGGCATGTGATTTAAAATATATGTTCCAATTTCTGGAATTTGTGTTAGAAATCCTTAATTAAACGAAAAGCTGGGTACCTCTAAAACGACGTCGTGGAGGGAATCAGGGCCAGAGATTAGGAAAGCAGCCTGGAGTTTTTCTTGGAGGACATCACACAAACTGCATCCAGACTCGGAGTAGAGTACAAGTTTTCTTCCTGAAGAAGAACAAGAAGATGATAATGAACAAGCTAAAGGAGAAAAGAACCGTCTAGGTTTCTGTCTGCTGAGCATTGCCAAGGATGAAGATGGGCGTGACGCCAGAGCCACTGTTGCTGCTGCCATAGCCATTTTCTTTAGAAGCTTTTCTGTGAGGTGGTTTATTGGTTTGATAATATCTCGAACCCAACCCAACGCAACATCTGCTCGTCACAAGAGCCCAAACGGTATGGACTCGTGTCCAATTAATTATATATGGGCCAATCAATTTTACAATTTTTTTGTATATTTTTTAAATTAATTATTATCATTTTAATTTTTCAAATTTAATTAATTATTATTCCTCCTTTTGTAGCAAATGTGGGCCATTTGATCAGAAACAAGCGAATTGCCACATTTCCTGTCATTGCTTCTATTGTTCTCATTGTCAGCTTGGACTAGTTGCGGGGGAACTTTTGACCATTTTTGGAGCTTTCTTCTGAATATTTAGTAGATTTAGCCCAAATTTTGCTCACACCCATGTGACAGTGTAATGGAATTATCTTTTAGTTCTCTTTTTCTCAGCAAAAATTTAGTCATTGAAAGCAACATTACGTACGAACCTATGCCATGCCAGATCATAACTTCTCAATGAAAAGAATTGTTTAGCCAGTGAAATCCAGCCTTAAAAATGTCAACTTTCGGAGAAAGGGTAAAAGAATTCAAGTTTTGATTCCATAAGTAATGCCCAATCATCGAACACATCTAAAAGGACATCACGTGTTTGAAGATTTGCCCACAGAAAAGACTCACCTTAAAATCCTTTTTATCTTCCCAACACATATTAGAAGAATGCACAAGTTGCTTAAAACCATCTTCTTGTAAACGCAACATACCTCACGAACAGTTCTCTCACCTTCAAAGAGTCAACTTAGATCATTATTTCTCCTACTAATTTATTACGACAACAAATAAAATTAAAAAAGAAAAAAAAACTGCTGTACTTTAACAAAATGTGAGCCATTACTCCGGATATGGTAGTAGTAGTAGTTGTTGTTGTTGTTTATGGACTGATTTCTCGAAGTTTCTCTCATCTCATCTCAACCCACCAAACCAAAGAAAAACAAAACGATTCGATTCTTAGAACCCACATGGATGTTGTTGCCTCTCAATCCTCCAGCAAACCCCGAACTCTTGAAATCTTTCTTAGCACCTTCGCCCATCCTCCTTCCTTGGTTTTCCCATTTCTATAATTAATGCAAAAGGATAGAGCCGTGGTGCATGCAACATACAGCTGTTAGTACCGTACATGCGTCCAATTTCATCTTTTCAATCTCCAATTATTCAGTACTGAAAAGTTGAGCATTACAACGGAAGAATTGGACAGACGAATGATGATACTTATGAATGCACGATGGCATGACCTTCAAACAAATGCGAAATTCTAACAGTCTTAAAAGACTAGATTGTTTTCTGCCACAACAAACTGGCCCTACTTCCCGCTGGCTAGACTGAAAACCTTTAAATACGGAGCACTGCTGCAGATGATAATTATTGTAATTATGTTTATGGGACGAGCACGGCGGTCGTACCGAAGTTTATGGACGGAGGGGTACGGCATTGCCAGTTGCGAGAGAGTATAAAAATGCTTGTAAGATAATGCAAGTACAAATACAGATAATGCAGAAGAAGAAGAAGTAGTATTCCATGCATGCATGTACCTTTATGGTTGTGCCTTACAGTCTAGAGCCGTGCTATATAAGATTAATTCAAAATTATTATGAATTTATGACCATTTACTCACAGAATCCCTAGTTTTTACAGAATCAATATCTCATTCCCTTTGTCTTGAACACTGCCCAAGAAAACAGTACACAAAAATTTCCCATTTACAATTAATCAATAAATAGATGGGCAAGGGCAAATTTACCATAAATTCAACTGTACACAACACCTTTCTACTTTATCTCACTCTTCCCTTGCAACTCTTTTGTTATAATTCTTAAATTTAATTGTATTTTTAGAAGTTAATAATTGCAAGAAAAATGTCGAGAATTACAACAAAAGAGCTAAATAATTTTTTTAAAAAAAACATATACCATACAATTAAATGTACCCTAGCATAACCCTATTTTTAACTTAGGTCAATCAAGTCATGCCCAGTTGGGACATGCAAAACCCTAAAACTAATTATACATACTAACAAAATGAAATTTCCCTGCAACTTTCCATCGAACAAAGCCCTTGTTTTCATTCCTGCATTTCTGAGATTTTAGTATTCAATAAATAAAGGAAGTATGGCTTGAACATGTGAGGGGAAATATAAAATAAATTTATGTAAATTTAATTTCACAAGGAGATTGTACTGACAGCGACCTGATAATTTAATAATCTCCTATTTCTTTAGTGATGGTACTGTAAATTAATTACTTGACAACAATTAATTATTTTAATTTTAATTTAAAAAAAAAGAAAAATAATTGGATGCTTTAATTATAATTGTGATTCTAGTGTTCCCATTTGGATAGGAAGGAAGGTAGGAAGGAAGGAGGGAGAGGAGAGGTATAACAATCTTTTTGTTTTAATATTTATTTTTGATTTTATATTTGTTAATGCAATGAAACTAAGACTTGTACCAACTTTTGAATTTTTTAAGATTAAATTTTTGCGATAAAATTCTTGTCAAATTTAATATTAAATTAAAAAAGTAATTAAATTTTAAAATTATAAACAATCATCTCTTTTTTAAGATTATCTCTAAATAAAATACTGTAAGCAAAAGTTGAATTTCGTATTATTTTTTTGTTTGATTCTTAATTAAAAACATTCAATAGATACTTTGAAAAATGATTTAAGTGTTGGTATTTGTTTAATGCATGCCAAAGACAAAGAGAGAACATGAACTTTGACAAAAATTTTGCCCGAGGTAGAATTGCAAAACTCAACAAGGCATTTGACTTTCATTGGTTAAAAGTTTGAAAGTTTAAATGTATTAGGAATATATCCAATGCACATGAGCTGTGATATGAAAAGATTGACTCTTGAATTTGCTTCTTCTTAACGACCATATAAAAAAAAATTATGAGTGAGAGATTGGGAAGAGTAAACCCATGTACTCTATTGAATAAATCAACAAGTATTCTACTTATTGCCAGCCATTTGCATTTAATTATGAATTTGATGTAGATCCACATGCCAATATGGGAGACTTGACAAATAAAAATTAAATATTTAATTAATGAAATATTTTGTGAACGATATTATTTATAATATATAAATGATATTATTATATAATGTTATTTAATAATTTATAAATAATAATTTAGTGTGATGACTTTATTCACATTATGGTGATCAATATTGTTTATATATATATTATTTAATTAATTTATAAGTTTTAATTTTATTTATAAAATATTTTTACAAATTATATCATATAAGTAATTGTATTTGATAAAATGGACAATATTGTTTAATAAAAATATTTATAAAATATTTTTTTAAAATAAAAAAAAACCTTTGATATGTATCAAAGAGCAAGAGTATATTTCTTCAAAATGCATGAGTAATATGACTTTTTAGCGTGTCAATACTCTTGCTCTTTTCACAGTTTCCAACGGCCATTGATTGAATGAACAATTGTGCTGGAAAGGTTGACAAAATCCCAAATCCTCAATGCTGTAAAATATAGGAAGATAGAATGATAAAGAATACATGCATATGTCCCTTTGGCTAGGCTTTTAGTTCAAAGTGTGAACCGTGTTCACCAAACAAGACTACCTGTCAATGTCCCAACTCAGAAAGTGTCCTTTATCCTCCTTCGAATGCAACATGGCCACACCATCTTAGCTAGCAACTTTCCAAATTTACCCAAAAGAAAAAAAAATATTTTGTATTTTGCCATACCACGCAGAATCCCAATATCGAATTTGTCAAAGAAAAACAAGTAGGTGTATATTACAAGCGGAGAAAATAATATTTAGATCCCCATTGTTTATGTTTTTATCGATAAAATATATTTTACCATGCCAAATGGGTTCGCTACAGGAATGACTGAAGACACTCTTGCATTGAGTGGAGTAATTTGGTTATTTGACCCATTTCGTTAATAGTTACGGACTTATTTGATATAAATAGAAAGCTTATGTCCTTAAAAAAGAGAAAAAAAAATTTAAGAACCCTAATGCTATTACAGAAAAACAAAGAAGAAAGTCAGGTAATGCAGGCGTAAGCGCCCGCAGATAAGCAGAAACAGTTGAGACGTGTCGATCTTAATTTATTACTAGCTAAGAGAAGGAGATTGTATTTCCATGCATGCCCATGACGCGGTTTTAAGCCTGAGCTGCGTTGCCTGCGAGACAGACAAGCAACAGCTGGTTTTCTCCCACACATATCCACACTTACATCGGCTGTGCAACGCAGAAATAATAAATTTTAATTCCTTCTGTTTACCCCACAAGTCTTACTGTTCAAGAAGTTTTGTTTGAAGTTGTTGTATTTTTACTGTAACTTCAAGCTTCGTTTGAAACCGCGTATGAGTCGATGTTGAGGAAGAATGGACAAATATTTTATTTGATTAGGCAAGACATGCAGATCCTGGAAGTTACCTCGAGGAAGGAGGAATCCTATGTTTTATTGAATAATTAATTATGCGCAATCATTAAGATATGATATTCACCCAAGAATAGGCATAGTTTATCAATTAATAAAAACCCAGATGGAGAAATTTATAATCTACAATTGGGTTTATTCTTTATTATTATTATTTTCTGAATTGCTTGTTAATTTACTGGTTTTATATAATAACATATCTTTGTGGGGGTGTCAACTGGGGAAGGGGAAGACTGACTTGTTGTTTAAGTCAGAGAAAAACTCTAGGACTGGAAGCCACTAATTAAAAACAAAATTAGATAAGCCTCTTTTTGCTTTGCTGGTTTGCGATTGGTGCATATGGTTGCTCAAAAAAAATTGCTAGTTTTCATAGGCCTTTTTCTCAATACTTCTGAATACTTTTAAGCTGGATTAAGTAAAAAAGTTAACACAATTATGTTGTGCCATAACTTTAAGGACAACTTTAATTGGTCATTCCATGCCATACTTGATAACCATTCAATCCTGGAATACTAACATCTACACCCCTAATTTTATATATTTTTGTATAAACAATAATAAATTTTATCTATTCATACTTGATAGATACTTGTATTTTATATAATTTTTTTTTGATCGTTCAACTTTATTTTTTTTTATTAGAATATATATTAAGAGTCTAACACTACTCTCGATCGTATTATTTAGTGTGATTCAAATCTCTTATTAAAAATCTTACTTTCAAAACTTTGTAAATAAAAATTTTTATTTATTATAAATAAATTTTTTTATTTTTTATCGTTTCTTAAAATAAGAATATGAGTATTATCTAATTGGTGGATGTTCTTAACTTTTGTTAATTTTTAAATAATTAAAATATATTTTAGTTACTTATTTTTACTTTATAAAGGTTAAAATTCAAAATTATTGGAGTAATTCTGTCATTTCAACTATGGATCTTTGGGTTATATAATTACTTATTAGGGACATATTTAATAAAAATAAATAAATTAGGGGACCCGATGTTATTACCCCTTTTAATATTCCTCTAGTTATTTCTACTGCTACCAGAAAGTAACAATTAAAATTTAAATCGTTGTCAACAATCATGGTGTTTTGACTGAATGCATAAATGGCTTTCAAATATCCTCCACACAGCTGTAATTTGTAAATATACAGACAGGCTTTCTATTTTGTTTGTGATATATAAAGACGCAGCAATTGGGTGGAGTGTTGTAGTTCACCATTTCTTCATTTAATTTTAAATTTGAATTTTACTATGCCTTGCTCGAGAATCATGTCATCTTCCAAGAAAGCAAGAAGCAACACAGTTTCCCATTTTTATTTATAAAACCTGAAAACTATCTGTCACCCATTTTCTTGTTCATACTCTTTCATTGACTGAAGAAGAGTTTAGCCCTTCCATAAATACATCCCTTGTTCCTCCCTCACCTTCACTTCATTGCTTTCCTCATCACAACCAATAAACCTCTCCCCAAAGCAAGAGTTCACCCTCATAGATCATTATCCCTCCATTACCTTATTTTATTCAAAACGTACTTTCATTTTCACAGAATTCACAGATCAATCGATTCGATTCAGTTTGGTTCGATTTTGTTTTCTGTCTAAAATGGTGAAGACTAAGCAGAAGGAGATCCAACCAGAAACATTGTCAAAACAAATGCAATCTACTTCAAATTCTTCTTTGTGCAAGAAGAAGTTCAAAGGAGTGAGAATGAGAAGTTGGGGGTCATGGGTGTCAGAGATTAGGGCACCAAATCAGAAAACAAGAATATGGTTAGGTTCTTATTCTACAGCTGAAGCAGCTGCAAGAGCCTATGATGTTGCACTTTTATGCCTCAAAGGTTCTTCGGCGAATCTAAACTTTCCGATTTCTTCCTATTCTCATTACAACATTCCTGATGATCATACTGTTATGTCTCCTAAATCAATCCAAAGAGTTGCTGCAGCTGCTGCCACTGCTACCGATGGTACATCTGTTGACATTGGTTCCACAAACCCGCAATTATTATCACCTCGTCTTCCTTCTTCTTCATCTTCTACTACTACAACGACATCTTCATCCTCTGTCTCATCTCCATCAATGTATTCCTCGCCGTCTGATCAACTCGATGATGATGTGTCACTGATTCAATCATTCGGGTCCTACAGTGATCAACCACCTATTTCTGTGATGGAACATAGTTGGTATAATTTTGATGGAATTCAATCACCTAAATATGTTGATCATCATCAAATGTTCATCAATGGCGTTTCATCATTTGATCATCTTCCATCATTGATGGATGATTGTTTCTTGGAAGAAGGAGATATCCATCTATGGAGCTTCTGCTGAAAAAAAATAATAATTACAGATCTTCAGTAATTTTGTTTTCTTGTCACTGACAAATGACCTAAATTCATATATACACATATATATATATATATATATCGAAGGATTGAATTCTTTTAGAAGAAAGAAATTCATGTACACTACTTGCCTTTCACATTTGTATGCCAAGATTTCTGTATCGAGCAATTCTTTACAATTTTCCAGAGTAGTCTCGTGGCTTATGGGAATATGGAAAGCTTTGCTCCTTCTGGTTGAAGTGTGAGAAGCGCTTATTTGAATGGGAACAAATTGCAGAGAGTTGTGGAAGCTTGAAACCATAACTCCCTTCAAATTATGGATCAACTTTTCAGTTTACTGCAACAAAGTGTTAACATTTCATGGGTTCATCCAAATATGTTGCATGCCTTTAATCATGCAGATTTCTTCCTTTTGTCAGAATTTGTTTTAGATAATGTAAATTTTTTGCTCATTTTAGCCTACAATAAAACATATTATGAGAAAATTGACAAATTTCTCATATTACATCCCTTGCGCTTCTATTTTCAATTCGAACACAACGAATATGCATGCATATATATATATATATTAATTGGATATTCATTTTCTAAACTTTAAAATAAATAATGTTATTAATAATAATTTATTGCACTTTGAATTTTATTTTTTTTCGTTATATATTTTAAATTTTTTATTATATTTTAATAAAATACAATTAAAATATTAAAAAAATTATAACAAATAATTTAAAGCATAAATCATGAGATATAACTCGTATTAAAGAGAGTCGTGTTGTAGTATATTTAAACGTAATATGTATTTCTTCCATTGTTTAGTTACATTTTAAGGTTTTTTTAATTATAATTTTGTGAATTTTTGAATTGTAATTTATAAATTAAAATTTTAATTAAATTAAAAATTAATAAATTCTACTGAGACCCTGCCTTATTAATGAAATGATAAGGTGCAAGTGACCTACGATATGTCACGTCAAATTGTTTCTACAGTAAGAGATTTGTTTTGAAGGTTGGCGAAGGGGCCGAACCACTGGCTCAGGCCAAGAGATTTTGCACATGACCTGTCCCCTCGTGCCATGAATAAGCGCATGGGGTTTCATCCTCCGTTGTTTCTTCTACATTGTACTTGGTCCTCTTCGTGCTATTTCCCCCGTGGGCCAAGCCATACTACTCCCTTTCAGAAAGTGTTTGTTGAAATGCCCCACTGAGAGATTGTGTACCATGGAAATTGCCACTGATGGTCCCACTTTACCATGAAGTAGTTGTTGAATGTTATCGCATGAGATTCCTAATTAACATGACAATTTTTTTATTTTATGTGTTCTTCTTTTTCAAAACATATCATGTGGCTCCAACACAATCAATCAACAAAACCCAAAACATTTTAGTATTAATCATGATATAGTATTCCCCTAATTTTTGTTCATCTCAACAGATAATTGATTGTCATTTTGTCAAGTTCAATGCAATTTTCCCAATCCAACTTTTGTTGTATCTTGCTTGTGACATATGGTATCTTGCAGATAATAACATTTAGATCCCTAATTTTATATATATTATTCATTTATAGTAAATAAATCCCTTTTTTTTTGTGAATATTTAACATTAGATAGTCATTTGGTCTACACAGAATTAACAGAAGTAGTAATATGCTCAAGAAATAATTTAAAATTGCCTATTAATCTAAGTCCATGTTGAATTTTAGACAATTTTTACTGTCAAGTATTAATAATTTAACCTAATTAAAGATGCATGTTCTTTTGTCTCTATTAAAATAGTTGAAATCATCTTTTCGTAATAAATTACATATTTTTATATCGATACTAGTTAGGGACTTATTTGATATGAATATATAAAGTATGTGCTTATTTGTAAAAACATAAAATCTTAAAGACCTAAATAGTATTATCAGATAGTATCTCATTTCATAATGGAGACACAGTGGCTGCTGCTACTGGAAAGGAAGGCATTACAGAAAGCAGATCCAGCATTGGACATGCCTTGAACGATCTGGGTTTGGCTTTATTAAGACAAATAATCATGCTAAGATGCTAACTTGTAATCAGATTTTTCTTATAAAATGTTTCTTAATCACACAACTTTTTTTTTATTATTATTTTATGTATAAATATAATAATTCAATTACATAATATGAAAACCGGTATTGACTGCTTTTAACCGGTAAAAATTTATTAAAATGGCACAAAAAAATTAAAATTTGAATCTCATCACACTAAAATCAAAGAATAGTTTAATTAATCTGATTAAATTTGTATAAAACAAATACCATTTAGAATAATTAAAAATAGTCTTAATCTCAATATAAAAAAAATAATTTTATTTTTAAATTCGGTTATGATTATTTGACTCAAAATATTATCGATCTCAATCAAAAAATATATTTTATAAAAAAAATTAATTATATTAATTACGTAATGATTAAACATAATTAATAATTTTTTATTTTTTATCAAATGATTTATTTATTTTTATTATAACTTGAGCATTTAAAATGATTGAAAAAAAAACATACATTTTTTTCAAATTTCCGAAGGCGAAATTTAAAATTTAAGAAGAAGAAAACTTCTAAAGTGAGAACATAACATGGGCGAAGCAAAGGCCCATGTTATGGGCCAAGGGAGGCCCAAATCTTAAAACAAATCGGTTAAATAATAATCCAGTTATAGGCCTAACAACGCACCAATCCGGAAAGCCATTTCTTCCACAAGCCCGGGTTCCGAGTCGAGACCACCCGATAACTCATCGAGTTTGTCGAAACTATTCTCGGTCGTCAATTACTTGCGCCTTCCTGTATTTGTCTTCGCTGTCTCGTTTGAAGACTTGCTCACCCTAAAACAAATAATGGGTTATTCGAAGGATCAGTTGCTTGATCGTTTGAAGGTCTCTATTTTGTCTTCCTCTCTTTGTTTCAGTATCCATTTTAGGACCTTAATTTATATGTGGTGTAGTGCAACACACACGCAGAGGAAAGCAAGATCCCCGGCTGTTGAGAAGTTTATTTTCACACGTTATTTATAGCATGCCAGAGCCTGTAAGATAGATAAGTTGCTGTATGACAGCAAAAATGGAATGCAGGATTCAATGTTATCAAGTGTTGTAATTGAAAAGAATCCATGGCAAAAATATGATGTTTGTTAGAATTGAGCTGATCTAATTTTCTGTGTGTATTTCCTTAGGCTTATCTTTCTGGTTCTTACAGAATTAAAGGAAATATGTGTTTGTGTGTGAGGTTTATCGAAGGAACTATGTTTTTTCTATTATGTTCTTGGTGTATTCACGATATAAATGTTATCTTACAAATAACTAATGTGAAGGAATGTAGCCATTTTGTTGGATAAAGGGTTCAAAATTCTGGAACGATGTTTCTGAAATCCACTGTCCAACGACTTGTAAATCACTGAGTGAAAAGAGTTTGCACTTGTTGACACTTGTTAAACTATTGTTCTTTGTTACTGAATTCTATATTTTTCTTAATAAAAATAACCTCTCATTTGTCACGTATCGTTTTGGTTCCAATATCTTAACACCAATGATCTGGACAAGTTTCTGAAATCCATTGGGAGAGACGGTGCTTACGTTGACTTAGAGGTGATTTGAGTAGCTTCTGTGTTTTATCAAACGGTTATCCATTAGATTGTTTGATGAAATTATATTTCCTGTGGGCTAACCCTACACTAGGGAAGGATCAACCTCCCGGCCTGGCTGCTTTTGTTACATCTGGTTCTACAGTTCTGTCAATTCAGATCTTTTGTTGATGCAGAGAAAGCAGTAAAGCTTTCCAAGAATGTGCAGAATGTCAAGGAGAAATCAGCTAACACTGTATATCCATCAAACTCTTTAACAGAAACAGACAAATTCGTGGATGAGATTCTGTATAGAATATCTGCTCAAATAATAACCAAAGTATGTATAATACGATGCTTTTTTTATGTCTCAACGAACTTAACTGATAATTTTTTTGATAACTTCAACAAATTATTTATATAGACCAAGCCCAGCAAAACCGATAAAGAAGGGGAAGAGCTTGGAACTGAGATATCCGACAGAGTAAGAAAATCCTGTTTCTCGGAGTTTAAGAACCTATAAGTGAGTATTTTTCTTGTAACTGAACTTCATCCTTTTCCCAATGGTTCCTCTCGAGCAACAACTAGGAGGGTTTTGGTTGTCTGAATGAACTCAAACAGTGGTTAAAAACATTTTCTTTGAACACTTAGTTCCCTGTTACTTGCTGCAATCTGAGATGATTTTTTTCTGTGATTTATGTTCTCTCTGCTTATCCATACTTGTTGAATTTTCTTAGCATTTCCTTTGCTGTATGATTATACTAGTCTTAACAACTAGGAGAATGTTTAATACACCAACTGTACTCAAGACTCTAGTGAAGCCTATGTAGGTTGCTTGTAGCAAGAACAGCTGCATTGGTTCAAGGCTAGAGAATATCGCAATGGCACCACCGTGAGTGAGTTGCTGTTCATTTACAAGCTGAGCAAACTTAATATTCGAATCGAAATTGAAATCATCAAATAAAATTATATCAAGTCATGTATTTTGTAACATTAAAGAAGCAAATAACAGACAATTCAATTTCCACCTATTTTGTCAACTGCCTCTTTTGGATTAATCCTCCTATACCTTGATCGAAAATGGCTACAAAACAGCCAGCCATCTAAAACACCTCCTCCGATCATTGCCGCCGTGATCGTCCTAGCTGTTGATGTCTTGGCTGCTGCTTTCGCCGCCAACAACTGGTACTTGGTATCGACAAACGGGGCAAGAATTATGCAGCCTCAACCAAGTAACAATGCATTCGCTGTGGAAAATATGCTTACAAGGCAATTCCCTTGCTTGCCCGCCAACCTTAAATTCCTCCTTGCAAACCGGACATTCTGAGTCGTTGATTAAGCAGAAGAAACAAACTGGCCAAAACATCTAGGGCAGATGATATTTGATGGATTTGTTGATGAAATCCTGACCGTTCGATAGCACTGGTAGCACCAGTAAAGCTGGTAGTTTCTGTTGGGATAGTCACTGCCGCCATTGATTCTTGCTCGAGATGGGCTCAAAGACATAATTTTCTAGGATTTTTAGCCTCAGAAACCGAAATCTTTAGTGGGTTTGTGATCAAACAGGGAAAACAGACACATATATACGAAAATTTGTTGGAAGAGAAATGGAGCCAAGTACGGCTTTCTGCGTTTGGGATTCTCTTCCACCACTGATTTTCAAACTCTTTGTTCACACTGTTGAGTTGTCGTTTAAGCTAAGAAAGGAATGAGTGAACTGTCGTTTTGAGAATTGAAATTGCGATGGAATAACATTTTGTAACGATTAGCTTCCCCGAGTGAAGACGATAGCATCTCACTCGAGATGAAAATGCATGGCATGCCATCTGCCCCCTCTCCCTTTAATTCATAATAGAAGTAGGCTAACATCAAAATACATCATAATTAAAATAAAAACAAAAATAAATTATTTATTTAAATTGCAAAATTAAAATAGGATGGAATTCCATTTGCGTGTTTTCTTTGTATTGAAATCAAAATTTTATTGAAATATTATTAATTAAAATTTGTCATTATTATTATAATAATTGTGAATATCATTATTATTTTAAAAATTATTTTTATTAATAATAATTATTATTAAATTTTTTTGAAAAATATATCTTTTATATTTTTTTAAAAATAAAAATAAAATAAATAATTTATTATTTAATAATATCGTTTTACTAAGTAAATACAAAATTGATTATGCATCGGCTTAGACTTGGGCTGGTCTTACAGCAATGTGGTTGAGAATCGGCCCATTCTAAATTGTTTGGCCCATTATAAATACATTAAAGTGAAGTTGTACGAATCAACAAAAGATTTCGTTCAAAATTTCTGGGAAATTTGTTAAACCACACCGCTGCTGCTGCATGTTCATGTGGTGGGCTCTGCATGATTCAAAGGATTTATGGCTCCGATAAATGATTCAAGAATTTTTTTAATAACATCTTCCAAAGTGGTAGGTGAACTCACACTGCATCCATTTACACCGAGAAGCAATTGAATTCATACAGAAGCATTCAACGGTAGGAGATTTGATGACGAAGACGCAACACCAACCCTCATAAATATTGTTGAATCATTGAAAACGCAGAATCTATTATTAATTTAATCACACGGTCAACGCCTCTCCACCGCAAATTTTGATTCATTCAATCCTACGGTTCAGGGAATTAATAAGTTGAAAATTCTCTTATCCCCATTATTATTTAATATTGTCATCTATTTCCTTACTTTATAGTTCACATATGTTGATTTTTTAATGTCGAATGTAAGACCCCATCCTATTTTTCATCCACTAAATATTAAAAAAATAATAATTACTCAACACTTCTTTTATAAGTCATAATAATTATTTTTGTAAAAGTCCACGACCTTTGTTTTAATCTCTTAACAAATACAAAACGTTTTGAATTCAAGGTTTAAAATCTAAACAAAATAATTAAGAATTGAATCCGTTCAATCATTTTAAATTTTACCAAAATGGACAAAAAACTTAAAATATTAAGTATTAAATAAAAAAAATATCATACTTTATTATAAATATATATTAAAAAATTAAATTTAATTTCTCTCGTATATAAAATTTTAAAAAAAACTTAAATTTTAAATATTTTGTACAATCTTTAAAAAATATATTAGCATCAGAATCAATTAATGTCTATAATTTTATGTGTATGATTTTTATTTTTTTTTAAATTTATCCTTTTTTGTTTAGAAATTAAAATATTATTTTGAGATACAATTTTTAATTATGCACGAATGTAAAATAATTACTATTTAATTAATATAAACTAAAATATTGATAAGATTTGTCATTATTTGTGAAGTCAAATGAAAGATTTTGATGGCATAAACTATAAATTTTTATTTATTTGAAACTATCAACTAAACTTCACTTTATTTGGTGTCCATATTTGCTTAAAGTCAATAAAGGAGACTTGATTAGGTGACTCATGCCAAGTTCATACCCTTCATTATTACAACCCATAGAAAAAAATGACCCTTACAAGTTGGACTTTGGTAGGATGCTAAAAAGAAGTGGTACAACTATATTTAAACCCCCCAACAACACAAAAGGAATTCAAACCAAAAGTTAATATTTTTTTTATTGAGTGTTTGCTTTTGATCATGGCCAAGTCTTGTGTCTCAAGGCATAACTTGTCAGTCAAGAAAATGATACATGTTATATCAACTAGTTTTGAAAATGTTTCTGGACAACATACTACATGTTTGTTTGATGTTAAAGAAAACACTTTCAATATCAATAATATTATAGATTGAATTCTATTTGTTATAATGAAAAAGAAGAAAAATTTTAAATAAGACAAACGTATTATGATATTTGTATATTTATCGGGTTGTGTTGTTTAAAATTCGTTCACAAAAAGCTTTTTTTAGATGAAATAAATATATCACGATATCTTTATGTTCATATGCTACAAACTTAACGTATAAATATATGTGTTTGTTTAAAACGAACTAATTAAGATAAAGACTATAAGAAAAAGAGAAATATTTGATAGAATTTTTTTGAATAATTATTTATCTAAATTTTTTTTATTATTTAAAAAAATTATATAAAAATAAAATATTAAATAATATTTTATTAGTGCACTCGTATATTATAGTTAAAGATTTGATATAGCTCAAAATCGAGTTAGTTTTAATAAAGAGCATTCTCAACTAGTTAAAAATTGGTGCAAGCCAACTATACCCCAATGAATTTGTGTAATGTAGCAATCATTTTCTTATGGGAAAAAAGCAAATTTTCCCAGAAAAAATTTTCCTTACTACTTTATCTATTCAGCAACTAGCTATTTGCATCTCTAACGGAGGAAGGTTTTCAACATTATAATTTAAAAGTGGTTCTGAAAACTGAGACTCAGAATGACTAATTATAGAACTCACACCCCAGTTTGCTCATGGTTGATTAACTTGCAAGAAAAAGGCAATCTGCACTTGCTTATTTCTTCTACTACAATTAGTAGTATTTTACTGCAACAATGCCAACAGAACAATTGCTATCTTGCAGCAATAATGGCGTGCCATATGGGCAAGAAAATATTTGCAGGCCCAAACCTAAAGTTGAAGCAAACTTCATAATCATGATGTGGCAGCATATGACTTGCAGCATAAATTGTGTGTACTGTTAGAGCTACCCTAAGTATCCATTTATCAAATTCCTAAATTGGTTCAGAAAAAATTCATGCAAGTAAAGTAGCTTTAACAATGAATGAAGCAAGGGATAATAACGTTTAGGTCCCTAATGTTTTAGATTTTTATAATAAATTACATTTATATCATGTAGGTTCTGATTTTTATTGAAATGACCACTACACCTCTATAATTGAGTTTTGACAATGACTTCAGCATACAACTTAACATTAAAGTGCATTTTAGATATTTTAATATGACAAGAAACTTATTTGTTATCTATAAATAAAAATTTATGTCCTTATTTGTAAAAATTCAAAAACTCAAGGATCGAAATATTATTATCTCAAAGAAAATGAGTGACTATTAACAATACTCTGCCAATTGCGTATTGTTCTTTTGTGATCTTCAGGGGGGGTTTGTTGTGGCGCAAATTCTTCAGCCTCTATGCTTTGCACAAACATTAAATCAATGGGGATTTTCCCCTGAAATTTGAACACCATCAGGAAGTCCATATGAATAGAATAAAACCCAGAAATATTTTAACTCTTTAAGAATCCGTAAAGTTGTCAGCCTCCCAAGGCGGAACCCAAATGAATATTATAACAGGTTTAATTAAATCTTAACTCAAGCCAATAATCGCAGCAATACAGAATTTTATTCTAGTAATGATAGAGACATGCTACAAGCATTATATAACAAGAATAAGATTAATGCAAAATTTATCTCTGGACCAATTAAAAGACAAACAAACTCAGAACTGCATGTCGAGATTAGTCAAAAAGAAGAAAGCAGAATTGATCACATCACATAGCCCCAGAAGAAAAATTAAGTAAACAGTACATTTCTTTGCTGGATTTGCTTTATTCTAAAAGCTTTATCTCCAGTTGATGAAATGCATGTGGAGTAGTTGGAGGTTTAAGGTAAGAGGGTAGTAGATTTGAATATAGCTAGGAAATGGTTATAACAGAAGAAGCAAGAAAAGAATCTACAGTGGGAGATTTTAAAATTCAAACATAAGAAAAGAAAGAGTTCTTTCTTTTTAAAATTAGATGGAAACAGTGATTGTGGATCCAGCATGCATGCATGAAAAGTTACAGTATCATCACAAAGACAAGAACCGACCAAACAGGTCCCCAACATCATGTGCATGTGTGTTTGAATAATGTCAAGAAGCCAAACATTACCTACATGAGTGGGGATGTCACATGGCTTCTTGTTAAATTAATGAAATTACTTTTACTCGTCTAATTAACCTGTGCTTTTCAGCTTGGATTTGCAAGTCATCAATCACAACTTGTCTGCACAAGTTTCATAGCGTTAAAGAATAGAATAAAATAAGCAGTGTCGTGGAAACCAGATTTTGAAATCGTTTTCACGTTACTGACGTCGACATGGACATCATTCTGTGAGCTGGTTGCGGGCATGGATAGAAATACAGAGACCTGTTTTATCAATTTCTTGCTTGCATGATTAAGGTCCATTTGATCAAACACAAGTTTTGTAATGTGGTAGCGGTTATAGACACAGAATAACGGAGCCTTCTTTCCAATTTTGGGGTCTTTTATGTCGTGTATTTTACAGTACGTTATTTTTTCAATTATAGGCAGCATTTTCTAATATCTAAGAGTAAGGTCTTAAAGTTCTGGAGACAAGACCGATGAGTTTTTGTTGATTATGTTATAAATCTGACAATGGGGATCAAGCCTGTAACTCGTTATTGCAGTTTTGCAACACACAATAATGGAGTTCTATGAACCAAATCCTGGAAAATTTGTCAAATGGATGGAAAAACTGACAATTTTGGAATGGAACATTTCATCTTCCATCGATATACATGGACTATGTACAACTTAACAGTGTTATCTTGGATAACCTCAAACATACTATTTCTCAACCTCTGATAAGCATTTTGCAAAACGGGTTGAATTTCTTTCCAAAGTAGAAAGTTTACAATACCGGGCCAAGCTAAACAAACTTCCTAGACATCTATATCACAAAATTTACCGTCCATCCGGTTCTGGACAGCTTTAATGGCAGCAACTCTAGAAGCCGTGGCAGCTCTATTAGCGGCCAGAACTGCATTGTTCACTTGTTCATCCACCCGGGGTAGGTGAATAGCATTTTTGGCAGCTTTTCTAGCACCCTGCAATTTAAGAGAAAATACGTAATGAGCGACTGAACAGAGAAACACTCAATTTAAGACACAAGTGAGGTGAGATTATGAGTATGTTAATATGTCCAATAAAATACCTGAACTGCTCTAAGGACTGCATCTGTTAGCGGGGCCAGAGAGGTCTTGAGGGTACCACCATCCCATGCGCCACACCTTGCATCTCCGTTACGGAACGTATACATTCCATAGCCTTGCTTACGACCTTCGTGCCATGATCCCTCGTAGCAGTGGCCATTGACGAAGTGATAAACACCAAACCCATGAATTTTGTCCCCAAAATATTCTCCGGCATATCTATCTCCATTTCTACAACATAATCAAATTTACAGTCAAGAATAGGATCTTACAAAAGGCAATTTGTAAACCCAGATATCAAATATACCTTTACTTCCCAATCAAAAACAGTTTATGGTAAATTTCAAGAATTAGGAACTTTAAATCAATTCCAAACACACGATATTAAAGCCAAATCTTCCTCAGTCATTTCAGCGCCATCCAATCTCGGAACTCACAATTAAACTAGAAAGAACCACATGACATCAAGAACTAGGAAAAAAATATCATTCACCAAAATTTTAAAACGAAACTCGATTCAATTTCAAGTATTCACGCAAAAATTCAACCAAATAGTAACTGGACAGAACTTAACAGAATCACAAACATAAAAATTACCAGAATCGTTAAATTTGATTGCTAATCACCTGAAATGATAATGGCCAAATCCATGCTTGACTCCACACTTGAACTCCCCAACATACGAGCTTCCATCAGTACAGGTCTGAACACCAACGCCATGACTCTGACCGTTGCACCACTGTCCTGCGTAAGAATCCCCTGTGTAAAACCTGTAGACACCGTAACCGTGTCTCAATCCTTGCCTATACTGCCCTTTATACCTACTTCCTCTCGCCCAGCTTTCGATTCCGTACCCATCATATTTACCATCAACCCACTCGCCTTCGTACCTTCCATTGACGTAAAAATTATAGACCCCACTACCGTTACACTTTCCTTTGTGAAACTCTCCCTCGTAGAAGTCGCCGTTGCTGTAGAACTCCACTCCTTCCCGTATAATCTTCTTTTTTTTATTATCTTTCACTTGTGGGCTTATCTCGCCGATAAACCATTGGATGGGTTTTGACTGATTTCGTGACGAAAAATTCAATCTTCTAGAGGTTTCTTGCGTTATTTGCTTGAGTAACTTCTTGTTCTTGTTGGCCAAAAATAGAGTGATTGCTATGAAAACCAGGGCTAACAGCAAATTTTCAGATGTGGGTATTTCTTCTCTTTTAAGACTCAAGAAGTAAATCAGAAGAACAAGAGAAATTAGCGTGAAAAATGACAACGAAGCCATCGCAGCAGCAGAGACGAACCGGTGAGACCCGATTCGTCCTATCGAATTAGTTGAACCGAGTTTTCGCTTTTTCTCTTGTTTTAGTAATAACTCTTCCCCTTTCCTGCTATTCTCTTTTCCTTCTTCTCTTCATCTACCTGTTCGCTGTTGTTCGCACTGTGGGGTTTACCAATCTCACATTCGTTGACGGAAGTCAGGCTGTGAATGGACGATCGGATGGTGGGTGACGACCGAAGAAGTGATGACTGGGTTCTAGTGAGCTTTGCCTGAGATTTCTGACCCTCCATTTCAAATTTCCAATCTCGACCGTTGGATTAACTTCCTTCTTCCTTTCTTTTTCACCAGTTTTCCACTGTCCCTACTGCTTCCTCCGGTAACGCGAGATTCTCACGAATACTATTCTTATGAACTTCGCCGTCTACGTTAAGATAAGTAAAACGGTGCAAAAGCCGAGACCCAACCACAGAGCAAAGAAAACCACGACGACAAGGACCAAAAAGAATAAAACGAGTTCTACTCTCTCCGGTGTTTCGGGCAAATTTGGACCGGGTTTTTGGGTATTTATATTGTAATAGGGAGAAGGCGAGGTTCAATCTGGGCCATCGGATGAAAATCGGGCGATGAAAGACGCTTTGATTCGAGAGAAAATATCATAGTCGTTCGATCCGGTCTCGACGGCAATCTATACGGTCGTCGTATGAAGATTCCGCCCGCTCCTTTTTCGCTTTAACGCGGCAGTGCCGGTCCATGCCACCTCGGTCTCCACGTTTGTCTTGTGGCTTTGAATTCATTTCTTGGTCTAACTCTAATCACCGTTGATCTTAAAATCATCAACTCCTTCCCGCTGTAAAGGGTACAGATTTAATTGCAAGTGACCTTATCATATAGGATATTTTACCAAAATTATTTTTCGAACAACGTAATTTTCTATTTTAATATAGAATTTTTTATTTTTTATTTTTACAAAAAATGGGATTAATTAAAATAGATACACGTGCAATTGAGATAATAACAGTTAGGTCCCTATATTTTTCATATTTTTACAAATCAAAAAGTATTTTATAAATATATTAAAATAAGTATTGAGCTATATTTTTTTAGATAATTTTTTTTATTATATTTAAACATACTCTCTCAATTCTAGTTATTTTAAAAATTAAGAACATTATATCATTTTTAATTTTATTTAACTTTATAAATTAAATTAATAAATAATAATTTACGTGAATATTTCAAAAATTATCGAGAGAAACATATATTTTTAAGCACATCTTATCATGGCGTGTGTTCATCAATTGTTTTTATGTGATATTCTCTTTGAAAAGTTTAATTGAGGTATATTAAATATAAGATATATATAATATTTTTAATTTTTATATTAATTATTTTAAATTTTACGTTAATTATTTTAATTTTAATTTTTTATATTATTTATTCTAAATAAATGTAAAATACATCTCCTGGAATAAAATTATAATATAATATAGAAATTGACAACAATGATAAGATAATTATCACCGTATAACAATAATGTCATTCAGGTGTTATTACACGTATCAAAATTAAATAATTTTATTTTTTCAAATTATATACACATTGTTAATTTACAATTGTATCCCTAGGTAACCAAAATGTTAAAATATTAATTCTATGTGTAATCAAACAAATAATTAATTAAAATACTATGAATAAATATTATTTTTATATTTATTCAATGTTGAACTATGTTTTATGCAATTAATTAGTGGCAATTTTACCATTGTGAAAATGATGGCTGTCAACATTTGCAGACTCCCCACATTACAAGTTAACTATAAAATTAATTGATTGATTAACAAATATCAACCGCATGATGTCGCCTCTTACAAAAGTGGACGGTCTGATTTTTTCCCTCTTTAAATAAGTAAATTTTACATCGTTTTCAATATATATAATATATATATATATATATATATATATATATATGTACTTTTCATACTCTAAAAGCAGTACAAGATTACAAGTGGGGTTAAAATGTTAAAGTGGTAAAGTTAAAAGGCTAAATTTGTAAAAAAAATTCACAAAATTTTATTAAAAATACTTTTAGCTATTAAATTTTTAAAATTAAATCGAGACGCAATAATTATAAACAAATACGGTAATGATTTGACTGTTAATCCCGTATAATTATTAATAAACTAATATTAAGAAGCTCAAAATTTTTTAATTTTAAGAGATTAAAAAAAATATACTGTTGTTCTTCATAATTTGTATACATGTAAAAGCCCAGATGAGAGTTTTGATGATTTTCAATCGGAAGAATCAATGAAATGATTTGGGAGGACGTGCGAAGCAATTTGTAAACAATTCCAAAATCCAAGGCCTTGTAGTTAGTTTCGACGCTCCGATGAACTAAACAATCATCTGGCCGTCTTCGGGCGGCCTGCCTGCCCATAGCATTTATTTAATCTATTACTTAAAATTTAGAATCAAATTATTTTATGATAATTTTGAAATTTGTGTTACAACTCACACATATATAAAACCCTAAACTAGATTACTTGAAGACCTGTTTGATTTCTCTTCACATTCTTCGTTCTCCCCTGAAATTTCTTCCAATGATCTACCCTTCGATTCCGGCACCAGAAACGTCAAGAAAAACCCTACTACATTGATTGCACCAAGTACAAGCAAGGAATTTTTCATTCCAATTCCGGCAGGGTAACCTGTATCAGCCTTGGACTTGTCTTGGTTCTGTGCTGCATACAAGAAACCAAATGCTCCAACAATGGCGCCAGCTTTCCCAGCTGCTGCTGATATTCCATGGCAAGTGGCCCGAAACCTTGCCGGGAAAATCTCTGCCGGCACCACAAATGTAGTGCTGTTAGGCCCGAAATTTGCAAAGAAGAATGTAAGTGCATACATGACTACAAATCCAATGTTGTTCTCTTTTAAAGTCCAGTGATGATAAGGGATTGCAAGTGCGAACATGAAAACTGTCATGAAGAAGAACCCAATTAACTGAATCGCAAAACGACCGATATGATCGATGAGAAAGACTGTGAGCCAGTAACCAGGAACCGTCCCACATAGTGCAATTAGGATTTGTGACCTAGCAATTTTGTAAAGCTCGTCAAGTGCGCTCATTGTTTGAGATGGCGGTAGCCAACCGACAGCACTGTAGATATCCTTCTGAAACAAGTTTTGGCTGTAGTAAGCAATATCTATTAAGAACCAAGTACTTGCAGTTCCAAGTAAATGTAATCCATGTCTGCGGACAAATTCTTTAGAAAAAAGCACGAAAGAATTTCTGCTTTTTTCGGCTACTTCACCCACAATGTAATTTGCTTCGATGTTCATAACTTTTGACATATCTTGGCAAGCTTTATCGGCATTTTTGGCGACTAATGCAGTGTAGCGAGGGGTTTCCGGCATCTTCATCCGCCAATAAAACGTCAAAGCAGCGGGTAACGCCCCAAACATGAGTATAATCCTCCACACATAATCAGCTTCTGGTGGGGTTGAAGCAATTGAATCGACAGAATAAGCTGGCGCTTTGAATATCGCGCGAAAGATTGATGAAACAATTATAGCCACAGCGCCACCGGCAAGAATTCCAAACCCTTGCATGGCAAAAACAGCCGCGATAAAAGCTCCACGCGTCTTCTTGTTAGAATATTCAGACATTATAGCTGCAGACAATGGATAATCTCCTCCAATGCCAAAACCAAGCCAAAATCTGAAGAAACACAACGTAGAAATCACAGCTTTTGGTGAGTTACCGAAGGAGAGGCCAGAACCGATCGAGCAAACCATCATCAGCAAAAGGGTTATGCCATAGACGTGTTTCCTGCCGAGTCTATCGCCGAGCCAGCCAAAAAATAGCTGACCAGCTAGGGTTCCGCAGAGTGCAACACCATTCACTGCTGCAGCCACGTTTGGTGGCAGAATACCAGGCCTCGGCGATCCTTCCACTTGATAATATATGCGGCCGAGAAGTTTGGTGACAAGAGAGATGCAAAAAAGATCGTAGGCGTCGGTGAAGAACCCCATGCCGGAGACAATGACTGCTTTGAAGTGGTATAGTTGAGTTTTTGCCGAGTCTAGCATCGTCAGAACCTCATGCTGCTGCTGGTCGTTTGCCATTGTCGCCCTCTCTAAATCTCTCGATTACTTTGCGAGTACAGAGATTTGTGGTAGTATTAGTTATATAATAAGTTTATATATATGTTGTTAAGCGGATTTCCGAGTAGGATTCGGGATACACGTAGTGTTCTTGTAGAACTAGGAATTCAAGAAATCATACTCGTAAGAAAATTTTGTATACAAATGTTTTCATAGAATTGTTTAAAGAGCATGTGAATAATTAAAACAATGTTTGGCTCGAACTTTGATATCACTTTTCGATTTGTGAACCACTCCACTAAAAGGTCACGGACACAATTACCGTTAGGGTTAGCATTTCTCTCCATTTTTAGATAGATTCGGACACTAAAGCTTCACGCGGCCCTTAATATGGGCTTGAAATTTTTAGGACGAAACAGGCGTTTTTAATGGCGATCATTCACCCTCGAATGGTTCCAAGGGTTACAGCTATTTGTTGTCATTAAAGTATTCTTCACGTCCATTATTTTATGATTAGAATAACACAATTACCTTTTAAGGACCGAAACCAAAAAATCTCTAATAGAAATTAACGAAATTTTGCATGAACTAATAACAGCTTTCTAATGGGTGTCCGATTTCTTATTTTGCCATTGCTATGATATCAGAAAACATGCACCTCAGGCACAGGAGAAAACCTTGAAAGATAAGAAGGCACTGGAGAATTGCTTGTGAGACTTGAAGAAGAAGCTGGAGAATTCCTCGGAAGAATTGAATAATGTCTTCGAGACTGCTAGGCTTTTACTTATTTTAAAGCATAACACTTAAACTTGGTTAAATATTGCTGGGTGGTAACATTGAAATTGTGGCTACTTCAAAATAAAATGACTAGTTGTCAAATGTAAGTGTGTAGTGTGGGCAGCACACATAAGTTATTAGGCCAAAATGGATGTTTACCAAATTCTTTAGTTGATGCACAACGGTCCCAAACCAACACTTAAAGAACATTTGGCAAATAAGACACTTATTTGACAGCTAATCTTAACCACAAATTGTGTTCATCCAAACTAACGCTTGACTTTCGGTAATTTCATCCAAACACAATAGTTTCAAAGTTATAGCACGCCATTTCAAACATACTCAAAGTCCTGCTTAATAGGTAACAGATGCTCGGCTAGATTCCCAGCAAGGCTAGACATTTAAGAATACTCCCAAATAATGCAGTCCTTCATTTATCAGAAGAGATTTACAGTAGCTTTGGCCCATTTATTTGAGTATTAAGCCAATAGCAAATAGAATTAGGCAATACCCTAGATTCAGAGACACTTCAGCAACACAACAAATTCATTGTCACCAGATGGGTGATCCAAGCCGTTCAATATCATATTCATGCCATCAAACAAATGCAAACTAACAAGTAAATAATTGCCTTCAACTGAATGCTCAATGATGGATACGCCATCATTCACTCTGTAACTGCTGCAAACAATCAACTTTCCGACACATTAGTCATTTTCTCCTCAGCTTCTCCTTCATTCTCTCAACCGCAGCTGTCAAAGTTTCTTCATATTAGGCAAAAGGTAAATCTCATCAAATTCTTTCCTTCCTCTGGGTTCATGTAAAATGAGCTGTTTGTAATTGCCACTATCCCAACTTCCTTGATCAGATATTCACAAAATGCAACATCAAAGAAAGCTCAAAAGGGGTGTGCTTAAAAAACCAAAAAGTATCTCCCACTTGATGGGAATACCTTGAAACCAACAGCATTCAATTCCTCCACCAAAATTGCCTTCTTTGCTGAATAATCCTTTTTTAGTCCTCATAATAAGATTCTGGGGCTCTAAGAGCTGTAGTATTTACCCAATGCATTGGAGTTGACATAGCAAAAGTGAGGTAAGAGTGTACCCGCCGCACTCCCTGTGTCAGGTGTGGGGCAGCTATAGCCCATCCAATCTTCCATCTTGTTAAAGAGAACTCTTCCCCAAGGAGTTCATAGTTACAGTCCACTCATACATCCCTGGAAGAAGCCATGGAGATGTGATCCATTTCAAAAGCCAATTTATCATAGACCTCATCAGTTAGAACCAGCACATCATTCTCAATGCAGAGAGATGCAATAAAGTTAGTTCCTCCCTTGTGAACATTTTCCCGTGGGTTTATGTGGAGAGTTTATAAGAACTGCTTGAGTATTTTTTGAGATTGCAGACTTGAGCTCATCAATGGGGATGTCAAAACCTGGAGGGCACAATGTGATGCACTTAATTTTGGCACCTTCGATGAAGAGTGTAGCTGCCAACAAATCATAAAAGGGTGCAAAAAGGATGACTTCATTGCCAGGATTTATCAAACCTAATATAGTTGCTGCAATGGCTTCCCTGCACCCAGAGGTAACAGTAACTTCCTTTGCAGGATCCACTTCAAGTCCTGCATCTTTCTTAAATCAGGTGGCAGTGGCAGAGTTCAACTCTAGATCCCCAAGTCCACGAGCCTATTGGTTCATCGCATCCTCGGTGGCTTGACTTGCTGCTTTTTTAATAAAGTCTTTTGTATGGCCAAGGTTAATAGCTCCATGTTGACAGCAAGCACACTCATTTGTCTAAAAGTTGTAGTTTTGAGCGTCTCCAAGTGCATGGCAAGCTGCAACACAGATGACATTATATTAGAAGAAATTAAAAACCCAAATAAAAAGAAAAAACAGATCAAGACTTATTTGTTTTTATCATGACTGTTTAAAGGTGACAGGATTGCAGAGTTATTTAACTCTAAAGCACCACCAATCACACACTAGGACAAAAACAGAATCAATTGCTTCCATTTTAGTTAGAGGCCCTTGAATGAATAAAAGTGACAAGGTTTTCATCCAAGACAATGCCACTGCCATTAGGATCTGTTAATTCAGGAGACTATCAAGTGATTATAAATTCACCAGTAATCACTGATTACATGATCAAATTTCAGTTTTCACTGGTTCCAATGTCTGAAAATGTCGTCGATAACAGGAAATACACAGAAAGCAAAATCAATTGGCACAATAGGACACGTACAAAAAACCAGCTTGATGGAATCATTACAATCTTTGAGCTGAAACGATTTTCAAAAAATGTTAACCTAAAATTTCTCAATTCATGATATCCGGCCTGCGAAATTATCTTGCCAACTTGCTTGCATTTGCATCAGCACAAATTTGCAGGTTAGCATAAAGTATTCTCGAACCAAGACTTTATAAAGGAATTAGGTAATGACACGAAAATCTACATCGCTGTAGAAGCGAAAACTAAATCCACTGAAAAATACTGATAAATGAACGGAGGTTTCACAATCAGTAAGGCTCAGTTTGGGATTGCTTTACATCTTTTATGCTTCGAAAGCACGACCACACAACAATTAAAGTGCGATAAGTAATACTAATAGCCCACTTACACACTTATACTTTGACAGCTAGTGATTTATCCCACCAAACTGAGCTTTAGAAGCAATGGCAACAGCATAAGATCAGAATTAAAATTTAATTTCCAAGCTGAAATCAAACAGGATGACCAACACATTACACAAAAGAACCTTTTTTTTTGCCAAAAAAAAAGGGACATAGCTATCAACAAATTTCATGAATCTAGCACATAGAACACAGATCAATAAAAGTTTACTTAAAAATCCAAAGACTGACAAATGGGAAAACCTGCGGAGGTTAAATGCTCTTCTTGGTCGGGTCGTTCTGAATCGAAACGGGAACAAGGCCGCCGTGAGAGTCGGGTAACCTGAGCTTCTTCTTTGAGTTGTAATGGGACCAATAAGATTTATGTCCAACTGCTTCGAAAACGAAAGCAAAGTTGAAGAAGAAGACATGAAGCGTAGTGGCTTAAGCATTTCACTTTCACTAAATGTGCAGGTGCGGGGACTCTGCATCATTCACACTTCTTACGGCATCCGTTGCCATGACCGGGATGTAGGACGAAATGAAAGAGACAGAGTCTATACTAAATCATCCGGTCGGGCCATTCTTGGAAACGTGCCACAGCATCTAGTCAGTACGAGTGATCCTAAGTACCCCACTAACATACAGATTATACCCCATTGCTTGTAGTTACGTGCTCGAGCAGCGCGATTAAAGCTCTGCCGCGCAATGAGTATACACTAAATCATCCGGTCTGTCCATTCTTGGGAGCGTGCCACAGCATCTAGTTAGTACGAGTGATGCTACTAAGTACCCCACTAACATACAGATTATACCCCATTAGTTGTAGATACGTGCTCGAGCAGGGCGATTAACGCTCTACCGCCCAATGAGTTGTATTTAGGAGACGGGTGGGGTGTATTTAGGTTAAGGTTAAGTATAGTATTTAGTAATTAAGTTTCCCTAGCACTGCTTGATGCCTTGAAATAGATTTTAGAATATGTAATGTTACTACTGTTTTATAAATTTTAAAATAACTGCTCTCAATGTGAACTATTTATGATAAAGATTTATTTATACTTTTGCCCCCTTAACTTTGAAATGGGAACAATTTACCCCCCATTTCTATTTGACATTTTGAACCTCCCAGCTTTTCATTTCCGCCCAATGACAGGTGGATTGACAAACATTAACAGACAGGTACCAATACCAATACTAGCAGTATGCAACTTTTCAAACATTTAGAAAGTATGAGGATGCTTATAATTTTGCAAGCACAGTCTCTGCCATTCTATTTATTCTTTATTTATGCATAATGTATATTGTTTTCAAATTTCTGAGAAGGATAATAATTATCTTCAACCGCAGATGCTTGACAATAAGAAAAGCAATCGTTCACTTGGTGACTGATGCAAACAACCTAGATGCCAGAACATTGGTCATTTTCTCCTCAGCTTCTTCTTCATCCTATCAACTGCAGCTCTCAAAGTTTCTTCATCTTTGCAAAAGGCAAATCTCACCAAATTCTTTCCTTCCTCTGGGTTTAAGTAAAATACACTGGTTGGAATTGCCACTACCCCAACTTCCTTGATCAGATATTCACAGAAAGCTATATCATTTTCATGCCCAAATGGGGTGTGATCTACAACCACAAAAAATGTCCCACTTGATGGGAGTACCTTGAAGCCAACAGCATTCAATCCCTCCACCAAAATTGCCTTCTTTGCCGAATAATCCCTCTTTAGCTCTTCGTAATAAGAGTCCGGGGCTCTAAGAGCCACAGCACCTGCCCACTGCATTGGAGTTGACGTAGCAAAAGTGAGGTAAGAGTGTGCCTGCCGCAATCCCCATGTCAGATGTGGAGGAGCTATTGCCCACCCGATCTTCCATCCAGTTAAAGAGAATGTCTTACCCAAGGAATTCATAGTCACGGTTCGTTCATACATCCCAGGAAGAGAGGCTATCGAAATGTGATCCATTTCAAATGCCAACTTGTGATAGACCTCATCAGTAAAAACCAACACATCATTCTCAATGCAGAGAGATGAAACAACACTGAGTTCCTCCCTTGTGAACATCTTTCCAGTAGGGTTATGTGGAGTGTTTATGAGAATTGCTCGAGTATTTTTTGAGATAGCAAGCTTGAGCTCACCAATGGGGACAGCAAAATCTGGAGGACGCAATGTGATGCTCTTAACATTGGCACCAGCCATGGAAAGAGTAGCTTCATAAGAATCATAAAATGGAGCAAAAAGGATCACTTCGTCCCCAGGATTTACCAAACCTAACATAGTAGCGGCAATGGCTTCTGTGCACCCAGATGTGACAGTAATTTCCTTTTCGGGGTCCACTTCAAGCCCTGTATCATTCTTAAATCGAGCGGCAATGGCAGAGTTCAATTCTGGAACCCCACATCCACGAGCATATTGGTTCTGCCCATCCTTGATGGCTTGAATTGCAGCTTCTTTAACAAACTCTGGGCCATCAAAATTGGGGAATCCCTGGCCAAGGTTTACAGCCCCATGTTTGATGGCAAGCATACTCATTTGTGTAAAGATGGTAGTTTTGAACTTCTCCAAGCACTTAGCAACCTGAGAAACAGAGACAGATATATTGAAAGAAAGTAGCAACCAAAACAAACAGATAAATAGATCAAGCTGTTTTTGTTTTCCTCATGACAGATTAAATGTGAAAGGAACTCTGAATTTATGCAAAGCTATGCAGCAACAACAATCTCACACTTGGAGGGAAACAGAAAACATTGCTTCCCTTTTCGTTAGAGGCTCCTGACTCAATAAAGTTGAGGGTAATATAAAAAGGGGCTTCTCCGTGTGCAAACTTTTCATCAAAGGCAACAGCATAGGCAGTAGGATCAGATAAAACTCTGGACTATACAGTGATCATAAATGCACCATTAAGCACGGATTTCAGGACCAAATTTTGGTTTTCAATCGTTCCAATGTTTGGAAATGATTTAAGGACTTCAATAACATAGAAAAATCAATTGGCACACCAAGAAATGTTCAAACAAACAGCTTTACATAATCATGATAAATGTTCTTGTCCATAAATGTATCAAAAGTCTCATTCATTGAGTAATTTACATTCCACCAGTTTCTGCGAATGTAGAGCTAACATCCAAAATACAAAAATAAAAGTAAAACCTTCAATAACCCCACAACGACTGAGAAAAATACAATATTACACGGATAAATTTATATACAGCGTTTAGAATAAGTAAGGCTTAGTTTGAGATCGTTTCGATTTATTGTGCTTTGGAAGCACGGCGCGAAAAAAGTAAATAGCCCGTGATAAAATGCCATGAATCTGGCGCAAAACACAAAACATAAACAGATTGCTTAAAAGATTATCAAAGTAGACAGAAAACAAAAGTTGAAAACTGGGCAAACCTGCGGAGTTTGAACACCATTCTGGGTCGGCTCGTTCCGAGTCGAAACGGTGGACAAATTGGCCATGAGAAATGGGTAACCAGAGCTTCTTGTTTGAGTTGTGATGGAACCAGTAAGATTTATAAACAAATGACTGGAAACGAAAGCAAAATTGAAGAAGACGACTTGAAGGAGAAGCCTTTACAACATGTCCAGGTGCATTGACAACTGCATGATTCATGCCTCTTAGGGCATCTTTTATTATTTCAGGAATTTACGAATCATCATCGAAAGAGGGAGAAGTCTACACAAAGTAAACTGTCGGAGTCGGGTCAGTTCAGCCCGGGCACTCTACTGAAAAAGTTGACATGGGCTAACGTTAGTTAGTTTAAGTAATGCTAAAAGAACCCTCAGATTGACCATCATACCTTTAAATTTCACTTAGAAATAAGGTGGGCTGTATTTAGCCTTAGTCTATTATTAATTAGAAAATGTTTGGATAAATTTGATTTATTAGTTTGTGTTTAAATTTAAAAATATTAATTTTATTGTAAAACTCATTGCTGTCTTATAGGCTATAAATTCAAATGTAATAATTATTTTATGAAATTTTATATTAATTAAATTAAAATAAGTCATTATGTATTGATTAAAATAATAAAAAATAGCAAAATATAAATCTTAAAATAATTATGTCGATTTAATTTTGAACCAACCCAATCTAAAATAAAACTTATCAATTTCATTTTTGTCAAAATGAAATCCAGCCAACAATTTTTTAAACCAATCTAAATCATCAGTTTGGTCTGTTTAAAATAGGTTTATTTCAAAAGTACTATCCTAACTGATAAACATTTACAACTAAGTAAAAAATGAATATTAATTTATTATTTTGATAACGTATCTTAACAATTTCAGTGAAAACACAACTTAAAAATAAAAAAATATTTTAAAATATATAAATTTTATTATTTATTCTTTTTTTCTAAAATATTAGTATTATACATTATTTTTATTAATTTTATTTTAAACGTAAGCTTATATATTTCTATGTATAAGAATATAAAATTAAAATTTTTTATTTTATGTTGGCTTCTATGCTGAGACACTAAAATACATTTGGTTGAGTATTAAAATTATAAATTAGGTTATGTTTAAAGTTATTGTAAGACAATTTTAGCAGTTATCTTTTTACTATTAACTTATTAGTGCACACCAATATAATATTATATCTTGTCTATATAATATTATTATTATTACTACTATTATTATATATAATTTATAAATTATATTATATATATATATATATATATATATATATATATAGTTTATAAAATTAGGGTTCATAGGAGGATGGTGCGTGTATCTATTCATCTATGTATAAGACAATCACGGGATTAATTGGGCCAGAAAGCTATGGCTCCAATATTTCCATTTGGAGTGCATTGTTGATTTCACCTTAACCATCAAAGGTAATGGGATGTACACCCGCTACAATTCTGAGTACACTCCGACTAACGAGATGGAGTAAAGAAATGGGGGTATTGAGAAACAAGAGGGGTGAATTTAGATTCTGTTGATAGATGCTTAAAGAGACAATAATAGGTGAGAGCTACCAACCTCGTGGTTAAGTGATTGTCAACGTAAAATAAGAAAGATGTAACATGCAAGGGGAGTGCTGCAATAAAGACTAAAAATAGGGGTAGATATAAAATGGGTAAATATTTTTTATTATATTATAAGTTACTTTTAAATTTAAAATTAAAAATATTTTATTCTCCATTTATAATTTAATTTTAAAATTTATTTTTTAAATATTTTAATTTTGAGTTCGTTCAAATTTGAGAAATTAATATTTTACGCGGAATAAAATTTTCTTAAAATTACGAGTAATTACTTTTTTTTAGTGTAAACACTAGAATTATATTGTGAGGGCTTACCTGAAAATTGGGCATTGAAACAGGTGTGATCTTCGGTTCATTCAACCAATACCAAAAATAGAATTATTAATTATTCATGTTAAGAGTCTTGCAATCTCATATATAGCATCAAAAGCAACCATGAAATGAATTAGGGGTACCATGTACACCTACTAACTGACAACTACCCACTAATAAAAAATGAGTAACACTCGTTGAATAATCACCCATTAAATATGATACAATCTAATTTAAATATTTATATAATCTAAGAGTTCAATCTCTAATTTAAGGATAGGAGGATTTTCACTAGACATAGCGACCCTTTTTTATCGTGATAATTGTGTAGAAAAAATTTATAAAAAAAAGAAAAATTGATGATCGAGAACAGAAAAGTATTTCTCACAAGGACTGAGGACAGAAGATGGAGAAGAAAAACACCTGCAGGTGACTAGCACCCAAAAATAATTTGAATAAAAAATTATTTAAACTATGAAATATATTTCAAAGGAATTGACTTGATGCAACTGGCCCGTCGTTGCATCATCAAAAAGACTATTACGAAATCATCATTAATTAACAAATAAAAAATGGCTGCTTGACGAAGCAATTTGTTTATTGAATCCTTAATTTACTAAACAATATTGTAATTAAAAATTATTCGATAATTAATCCATTAAAATTAAAAATTATTCACAAAGCTGACGAGGCACCGACAATATGTGCATACATATAGTTTATTATAAACATTAATATATATATATATATATATTTATAAATACGATAAATAATTTCTTAATTCTTATTAAATTGATTTAATTGCTTTTATAATATTATGTTTTGATCTCCACAACACAAAAGCTTGCTTGTTTTACGTAACCAAACATTGAATATGTCTCAGTTTGAGACATTCAGATGTTTCAAACATGTTTATTTAATAGTTAACACTACAAAATTGGTAGTTATATTTGAATAAAATAATTGAGTTAAAAAATTTTTAACTTACCTATTAACAGAAATGTCTAATTAAATTTTTATTTAATAATTATTTTAAAACTATTCTTATAAATTTTTATCAATCTCTTATTATGTATAATTTATTTATTTATAAATGTGTAATATGTTAAATTTAAAATTTTTTATAAATTTTATATTATAATATTTGTTCATGAAAAATAAATATATCATTCATATATATATATATATATAATATATAGAGAGAGAGAGAGAATGAGAGAGAGAGAGAGAGAGAGAGAGAGATTTCAAAATAAGAAAAAAAGAAACTACCTAACATTATATAACTTAACATTATAAAGTACATCTTTCATTTTAATCAAAGTCCCAAAAGTAGTTAATAAAAACATATGAATATTGTTTTTATTTATAAAAATCAAAGAAATAAGGGACTGAATATTATTATACCTTAACATGTTCAACAATGGCGGTCCTAAGTTATGACGAAGCAATCTAAATAATAATCTATGCCCTAAACCTTGCCGTGCAAGGTACATTCAAAGGAATCTTCTGCTTATGTGATGTACTCATAAAGGGCGGGCTTATACATTGAAAGATAGGGATATGCAAACCACTCTTTTCTATATTATTAAAATTTTGTTTAATTTAATAAATAATTTCATGTCAAGTTTTTTTTTAAATAAATTGTTATAAGGGTAGGTAGCAAATTCTACACATTGAAAGAAAGGTTTGATCATCAAATATAAACTGGGTTCGATCCCTTTGTTGCATTTATTATATAGCAACTCTGTTGGGGTTTGGAGGAAACTTTTCTCTTCATTATGACAAAGGTTAAGTAAACATTGGTTGAAAAGCCATGACTTGTAGGAAACACACGATACAAAGAAGCAAAGAAGTAAACAAACTATTTAATTATTAGTTAATTTTGTTTTTTTTTAAGTTTTTACAAATCAGAGTCTGAAGAAGAAGTCCACACTGAAGCTGAAAGCAAGCGTCGAGATTTCCAACCGAGAACCAGCTTGTTATTCGCCAATTCCTCGGCTCTATATCCATCATTATATAAACCCAACAAAAGTTTTGCTTGGCAATGATTGGCAAAGCTTATATTAACTGGCCTGAACCCTACCGCACCCAACCATTCACTCCAAGAACCATACTCTTCCTCCCCACGGGTCCGGTAGATGCGGGCCAATGTCCCGGAAATCCGGGGCCCCAAGAACACTCTTTCCACCAATGCTCGTGCCCGCATTTGCATTGGAAATCCGGCTTCGAGTGAGTCATAAACCGCTGAGTAATGGTGTAATGAGTCCATGAACCGACACACAAATCCACCGTCCGTGTCGTGTCCTGTTTCTTCTTCAACTAGGGTTATCAATCTCGGGTTTAGGGTTTTGGACCCGGATAGAAATGAAGCAATTGAATCGGGTGCCCGGTAACTGAAGTGTGGGAGATGTAGCATACAGTTGATGATCAAAGCTTCTCCTCTTACTAACTTTAAAGCTGAGGGTTTAAATTTTTCATCAGAATCTAACCTGCAATGGTGGAAAGAGAAAGGTTGACCGATTGACGCTGCGAATGCAACCAAACGACGGCCAGTCTCTTGCACGGTACTGATCGATCGTCGTCCGCTGCCGCCTCGCGATAACGCCGTGATCCTAAGATGTGGGGCCGGTGGGCCATCCTTTCGGGAAACTAGGGCTTGCATCAACGATGCCCATTGAATTCCTTCCATTATGTCGTAATCAACTATGTGAACTCTTCTGTCATTAGCTACAGCTTCTAGGATTGCTTGGTTTGCTGTGAAGTGACCAAATTTCACGTAAGGAGACATGTCCTGCAGCAGCTGGAACGCCGCAAGCATGTCCGTCTGATGGTGATCATCGCCGCGGTGGTGGTGGGATCCATCGTTGGTTATATATTGCTTATTATTACTATGTACACCAGCACAGCCTTCCAGCAAGCGTTGTAGCGCCTCGGTAAAGTAAGCCGCCAATCTTTCCATGTTGGTTCCGTCGTTAGGGGAGACCAATTCCTTGAGCCGAACCAATATCACCCGAGCCAGATCGCGGCTTTTGTTCACACCGGTTAGCGCCTCGGCTGCCGCCATCAAGAGGTGGACTAATCTCAATCCCTTGAAATCCTCGCCGTTAGTTTCTTCATCCACCGCCATATCGCTGCTGCTGGTGGTGGTGGTCGTGCCAGTCGATACGGAGTAATTGGAAGTTTCATTTGCAACTCTAGCAGCTGCAGGTTGGTTTAATCCGCTGTCATCGAGCATCGACTCGATGAGGTCATGAAAATCATCCTGCCCACCGGATAAAGCTTCCCAGTCGACAACCGGAGACCCGGCATTCCAGTTACAGGCATAGTCGTCATCTGTAGTTGTGGTGGTGACCGAGCTGTAGCCGGAGAAATCCATCTGAAGGAAGTCGTTGAAGTCCATGGCCATGGCTATGGCTGAACCCATTGGAGTAGTAGGAGAGAAGAGTTTGTGAATTTCAGTTTGGTGGTCGTGATTAGGGTTTTATAATTCAAGAAAAATGGATGTAGAAAAAGAAGGAAGAAGAAAGAGGTGGAGGAAGAGACAGTGAAGGCAGGAAGTGATTAAGTTTTAAAAGTTTATTTAAGCGATAGAAGACTAAGATGGGCTGCAGATCCTAATGTTGGTTTGGTTTTATACACACGATTGAGGGGATTAAAACATTAAACAAATATTTTTTAATAATCCCTATCATATTCTTTTACATTAAGCCCTTCTATTTTTGTGTTATTCTCCTTAATTCACCCTCTTTTTTCATATTCCCACCCACCGGTATACATACATTTATGAACAAATTTAGAAATTTTTTTTTCCTTTTTTACATTATTTTCTTGTAATCATTGATCATAAACTGTTATTATAGTCGATAGAAGTTTACCAAACCTTAAGATTTGTTAATTGAATTGTACAATGTTACTTACCATTTAAAAGGAAATGAAGATGGTTGATGGTAATTGTAAAGGACATATAAGAAAAATAATGGGAATATATACAAATATAAAGAAAAGCAAGAGGATGACAGCAAAATGTCCAAAATTATAGCCTCTTTAATGTCAAAGGATGGGGTGGAATCATTTCTGCGTGGAAATCATCAAAATGAAAGCTCAGTTAGCCTTTGATTCGGACAGTTTTAACCGCAAGCCGCAACCCACACTTGTGGCTCCGACGATTAAGATAAACCCTAAATACTAGTGTCTTCGCGTTCCGTTCATAACTATGTTGATCATTTTGACTGGTCTTTTTGCTATCACACGTCAGCTTCTCTGCCACGTCACTCTTTCCGCCGGCTCCACCGGCTCGTCCCCCTTTTCTTCGATCATAACCCGCCCCTAACCTCTTGCATATTTGATGAAACAAAAAAGTGAGACAATGAGTACAATTTGACTAAGTAGATTTTGGCATGGTATATTTGAACTTTATTCCACGTCAGTTGTAGGATTTTATAATTAAAGAAATATTAAATTAAAAAATTATAAAAATAAATATAAGAATTTTTAAATCAAATTAAAATTATTAAAGTTACATATGAACACTAATTAATATTTTCTACGCGATGATTTTAATCAAATTCAAAGGTTAATATGATTGAAGGAATATATAATAACATGAACACCTCGCCAATGGGAAATGAAGGTCAACCCGATGAAACGTCTGTCAATCGAACGGCCAGGATTGCCGGCAGGAGTGGGATCGGTATCCTAATTTTGCTTAATTAGTCAAAGTCAGCTCCGCAATCATTTTGATAGTGACAGTGAAATTCTCCACAAAAGAAATTTTCAAAATAAATATCACAATTTTTTTAAAAAAAGGAAATAACACGTGTAAATATCTTAAAAGACCAAAGTAAAAAGGGAATCTATGGAAGGTAGGTTACTGTGTGGAATGACCGAAAGTGTGACGTAATACGTGGCTATATGTCAGGTGCTTGATTGGATCACTATAATATTTTAATAAAGCAACGGCCGGCATGCAATATGTAATGAATGAAACAGACAGGTCCGTGAAAGAGAGGCAAGCGCATGCTTGGGTCCTGTCCTGTTTGGACGGCAGTTGGGGGGACAAGTCAAAATATCCGAGATTGTTAAAGACTTCTGTTGATTAGTCATTGTAACTGGACGAGTCTCATCTCTGGTTTGCAACCTGTAACTTGTAATAGAAATGGTGGTACGAGTCTGGCGATAATCTTATTATAGTTAAGTCGACTAACTAAAATAAAACCAGTGATCATAGATCAAAACAGTGTTTAAGAAAGAAAATTCAGCTGAGAGAGTAAGTCATCTTCTTCTTCTTCTTCTTCTTTATTTTAATAAACTCATCTTCTCCTCGAGCAGATTCCAGCTACGTAGTTATGAATAGTTAATCTGTCAATAACTTCCCTGTTCTCGGGAGATTATTCAAGCAGTGGATTAAAAGTTAAATCAGCTTAATTTTAAACAATAGGGGTCAAGATGTGAAAAACCAAGAAATAAGGGAGTTTAAAATCGATCCAACTTGATATTTGGGGGGGTTAAAAAATGATGAAAATAAGATATAAGAGGGGCTAAAGCCCAAAAACTATAATTAAAAGGATCATCTATAAATACTAAGTATTAAACACTTTCAATATTAAATTAAATCACAGTCTATTAACAAACACATCTTTAAAATAAACTTAAATGTTGAATCAAATCATTTAATTATTATAAATGTTGGCATTTTTTTAATGTCATTATAGTATTACGAAGAAAATTTATAATGTCTCCTGTTAGTAAACTCGTCTTAATCTTTCATTAAATTCTATTACTAGAAAAAAAAATTAGATGGAATAGTTATACCATGTTAATATAAGTAATATGGTAAAATCGTTTAATCAATAAATTAAAAAAAAATTATTAATTATAAATAAAAAAAATTAAAAATAAATCTTATAATTTTTTTTTCATTATATTTAATCAAAAGTAAAAATTTATTTTTTATTTTTTTATTCATAATCAATGAATAAGTTTTTTTTAATTAAATTATTTTATACTATATCACTTATATTAACGTGGTAAAATCATTCCACTTAAAGCTTTCTCTTAGAAAAATTTATACTTGATTATATAGTTATATCCTAATTTCATTGAGAGGAAACTGTATGAACTCGTAAGTACACTTCTAAAATATTACTATAAATCAAATGGATTAAATTAGCTAGATTCATTAGCTTCCTAATAAGGTGTTTAAGTATTTACTTATTTTAACTAATTCAAGTAAAATTACATCCAAAAGTAGAAAATCCCATCACCATCAAAGCATGAACGGATGGTGATGAAAGCTGTGGGATTAAACATTGATTATTAGAGTCAAAATACTGTATCATTGGCCTTATTTACATTTTTTATTTTAAAAAATAATAGTTGAATAAAATTCCAAGCATATATAAATACAAATACATTAGTTGTCAATTCATGTAATTAAAAAATATATATTTACACGAATATACTTAAGAAGATTTGAGATTCCTTTGTCCAATATGTAGACCATGAGATTCCCTTCTTTGTAAAAATGCATTGTTATCAACATTAGCAGCAGTACCAAGTGTAGTACAGAGTTCTTGTGCACTAAGCCATCTAAATTTTATAATTTGTTTGGTATTGTTGTGTTGTGATTTTCAAAGAGTAGTAATTTTTGTTGTTATAAATATTTATATGAATAAAATTTATATAAAAACTTGCATACTCAGCATTACACATTTTATTAAGAAAAAAAAATTATGAATGGTTATCAAATCCTTTAAATGTTTAAAATTTTGTATCACAATAAAAATACAATAATTTTAAATTAATTTTTAATTCGACAGTATTTATTTTTTTAATACAAAATTTGGATCTATTTAAATATAAATAATATATCAATATTTCGTTCATAATATCATAAATATTTTAAAATTAAAGATTTGACGTATTGTATCTTTATAGATACAATAATTTGATAGAATTAACACGTAATTTGATCAATTATAAAATTGCGAGTGATTGATAAATATTAATCATAAAATTTATAAAAAAAATGTTACCAAAATTTACTATATATTTTAGTCATGTTACCTTCAAAATACAATAAGAACATAACAATCTTGTACTATAATCCTTAATTTTGCTAGGGTTGGCAGTGGCATGATGAAACAAAACCCTAGCAAGTTAGGAAATAGAAAGTACAGTGCAATGAGAGCAGTCCCTTTAGGTCATACTTTGAGTGCTAACAGTTCCAATTTAAATTATACCCTAGTTGGTGTTTTAATTATTTAAATGTTTTGAACTTTGCATATGCTTATCTAATATCCAATATTTTAATTGGCATAATAACATTCCGGTCCTTATTTTTTATGTTTTCACAAATAAATTATAATTTTTATACTACAAATAAGTTCTTATCCTTGAATTCTTCTTTAAAATTTGTTTTCTAAATTTTTCACATATCCATGTTCTATCTCAACAATTGTTCAACTACAAATTAAAACTCCCTTCAAAATTAGTGTAACGAGATAATTTATCTTCTAATCTCTCACTTCTACCACAAGAAAAAAAATTTACACAGTCAAAAACTATGCTAATCACAATTCAATATCAATAAAGATTAGGGATTTAAATATTATAAATAACAAATTATGTACTTATTTGCAAAAATGTGAAAACTGATAGACCCAAATATAGTTATCCCATCTTAATTGGGCATCTAAAATGTGCATAAAATGTGGAGAATTCTAGAAATGTTAGGCATATTTAACTCAGTCTGTAACGTTTGAACAGTCACGGGTACATTGATTTTGGTTGTTGGGAGTGATGGATTGGTGATGTTCATTGAACAACCGGCAGATGTATTCAAATCAAACTTGTACTCTTGCTTTGTTTTTCAGATTCTCTGACATTTATGCTTCCCCATAATTTATTAAACTAATTATTTAAATATTACAATAAAAGAATTAATTATTGCTTCTCAGTTGTCATATTACCATCGGTTGCAGCCTTGCGTAGATATACCACTGATTTTGTTTTAACATCAATCTACAATAAAACTTTAACCAATAATATATATAGTCAAATTTAAATCTTACAAGGCACGTAACATTCACATTGTATTTGATCATTTCTACATATATATATATATATACATACATGTATGTATACGATTCATTTTGGCAAGGTATATACGATGATCATTGATTTGTTTTTGAAGTAATAATATATTCATACCATAATCTTTAACTTGATTTTTAACTTCAATCATTTTCTCTATAGAAAAATAATTAAATTGGCCTCATTTGCAGTCCCACTAAAATGATTTGTATTTTTGGCGTATTCAATGTCCCAAATAATAAAAATCAACATGCATGCATGTATGTATGCATGTATAAATAGACACGCGGGCGCACACAGATAGTATGATAATAGGGTATGTACTGGAATTTTTTGTACACAAGCTTATGTGTTATAATGGAAGTTTAGAAGGGCGGGCCAAAAGCATTTACGCCTTCAAGTCTGGCAATAATAGATCATGAATGAATTGAAGTTGGTTATTCGAAAAGCGGGTTTGCCCTAATCATAGTGAGGTCGGGAATGATTTTGAAAGCGCTTGTTATAATGCTAGCTTTAGAAGCAAAAACTAAAAGCACTTCGGCGTTGAAGTCTGGCAATAATAGATGATGAATGAATTGAAGTTTGTTATTTGAAAAGCACTTTGGCCCTAATCATAATGAGGTTGGGAACGATTCCTCCATATTTCTAAAGCGCTTCTTGTAAACAATCCAGTTGTCTTCCACGTGGAGCGATAACTTCAAGTTTCTTGTCTGTTTACAAACTAAATTGATCTTTAATTAGTCAAGTTTTCATAACCTTTTTGGCACACGTCATTTGCATAATTAACAACTTAATCATATTTGATTAACAAACTGAAGGCTAATGATGTCACTGCCTTCGATCTATCACTGAATAAAAATATAATAAACAAATATTAAAAGAGGGGCTGTGATTGATACATAAATTGTCTTGCCAGAAGAGAATCAACTTAATTTTTTAATTAATTTTATGATTAATTCCAATAAATAAGTGGGTTTGTGCTCTTTGAAAGCATCATTGAGGAGTTGTTTGAGGCAATTAGACAGGGACGTTTAATGTTAAAGAAGTTGCAAATTGGAGCAATTAGTGAGGAGAGACTAGTTGATTGAATTTTCTTTTCTCTTAATTGATGATGGGTTTTGTCTTGGAAGTTTTAGTGACAGTAATGACAATAATTTGGTTTAGATGTTGTTTTCCTACTTTTCAAAATTTATATATAAGGTTGTCTCGACAAAAATTATCGATTATGTATAAGTATGTATGCATATATGTATGCGCAACCAAAAGAATAAAAGTTCACCGTAGCTCTCGAACTTGCAAAATTAAACATATGTTCATTAACAAATTTATAATTCTAACCTTCTTTTAAATTGTTAAAAAATGTGTTGGAATGAAATATGAGAAAATTAGATGATTAAAAACTTTGTTAAAAGGACGCAGGAGGGTACAAATGGTGTATTTAGCAAATGGGTTGAGGGTATTTAGTACCCATTAACAAGAACAAAGACTTTGAGGTTAGTTCAAATACAGGAATTAAGTCCATGCCATGCTCAAGATTAGACTTATGTATGTGCAATTGAGACCCACATATGCACCATCCTAAAAGACAATACTAAGTACACCCTAGTAATTTTTGAAACAAAAAATTAAAAATTTCTTAATTTATAAAATTTTGTATTAATTTTTTAAATACCACTAATAAATTGCCCTTCACTTCAACGAGTGATGTCGGGACGTGAGCGATCCTAACATCGTCCCACCTATACTCTCTCGTTTCAGCCATGAGACCTGCACCAATTCCATAAAGAACTCCCCAATCCAGTCCTTCACCTGTAGTAATTTTCATTTCCTCCGATGATTTCCTCCTTGTCTAGTCTAGAATGAAAAACAAACTTCCTCCGCCACTCGCTTAGCACATTTCTAGTGCACGAAAGTTTTTCTTGTTTCGGGCTAAGCTTCGCTACCATCTGGTTCAGAATTGCTGCACCACCTGCATGAACCATCCGGAACAACGAGTTCCGACTTTTTATCCCAAATGGAACTGTAAATGCTTCCAACAAACATTTCTCGATGTTCCCAGATACCAACTTGGATACACCCTTAGACAAATGAATGGTAAGCTCCATTTCTCGCAAGTGTCCATGGATTGCTTCGTCAGAATCAGGGTCAATCTGGAACAAAGGTTGTTCTAACTTAGTATCAGGATCGGCACCGATAATCAAAGCTGCTGCACCATCGCCGACGATTGCTTGGCCAGTGAGATAGTCTGAGTTGTCAGTACAAGGTCCCCGGAAAGTAACGAAGTTCATCTCGGAGTATACGACGAGAATGCGCACATCGGGGTTGTTTTCCACAAAATCCTTTGCCATGCCAAGGGCAGTGGAGTCGACGTAGCAGCCTTGGAAGTACAACGTGACTCCTTCAATAGAAGGATTGAGGCCGAGGAGTTTGATGAGCTGTTAGTCTGGGCCAGGCACCTGAGCAGAAAACGAGACGAGTGATTTGGGATTTGGATCGTCCCCATTCTTTGATTTTGCTTTCTTTGCTGCTTCCATGCCAAGCTCGGACCATAATTTCTTGACTTGCTTCAATAGATGAGCCATCGTTAAGTACAGATGTTTGGGTTCTTTCCATACTTCAGTTCAATTACCATTGGAAGGGTTTTGACTATAATTAATAGGATAGTTTTATAGTTTAAATTTTATATTAATTATTTTAATTTTTAATTTTTTATTAAATATAATATTATTAAAATAGTTAGATTCAAATTTAAAGTGATTTAGAATGATATTAAATACAATAAAAATATTTATTATTTATTTTTTTTACATGATATAAAATTTAAATTATTTTACATCAATAATTAAAAATATAATGTAAAATTTTAATAAAATATTTAATATAAAAATTAAAACATTTAATAAAATCTGGGTTAGGAGTAAATATTTATCCAGTCGGGACCCCATTGAGTGGTTGGTGTTATGAATATCCATTTAAAGACGATAACGGGCAATTCGTATCATCCCATACTTCATGTTAACTCGTATATCCAGTGATGGCTCATCGCGGATTCGCATAGATCGCAACCCGCAAATCAACTCTTGAAGTTTAGGTTCTCTCTCTCACGCTCTCTCTCTTGTACATTGCATCTGAAGTTTCACGTAATCTTTTAAAAATAATAGAGTAACAGTGATGGCATCGGTGGAGAACATACAAGAGCACCGACGAGCTGAATTTCCAGCCTCAGTTCTAGCCATTGGCACGGCAAATCCAGCAAACTGCGTGTACCAAACAGAGTATCCTGACATTTACTTCAGAATCACCAACAGCGAGCACATGACTGAGTTGAAGGAGAAATTCAAACGAATGTGTAAGTACATCGTATGAATCAAGCAGATTTGGCATCACGAATGCATGTAATTATTCAAAGTTTTATATCAATCATATGACATATCTATATGTTATGCTAACAGGCAATAAATCAATTATAAAGAAACGTTACATGCACTTGACCGAAGAAATTCTCAAGGAGAATCCAAACATTTGTAGCTATGGTGCCCGGGCTTTGGATTCTCGTCAAGATATTCTAGTCCCGGAGGTACCAAAGCTTGGCAAAGAAGCAGCATCCAAGGCAATCAAAGAGTGGGGACAACCCATATCCATGATCACCCATCTCATATTCTGTTCAGTGTCTGGAGTAGCTATGCCCGGTGCAGACTTTCAACTCACTAAGCTTCTTGGCCTTAAACCATCCGTGAAAAGACTCATGTTGTATGCACAAGGCTGCTCTGCTGGTGCGATGGTTCTGCGTCTTGCCAAGGACTTCGCGGAAAACAATGCCGGTGCACGCATTCTTGTTGTCTGCTCTGAGATCACTGTTGGATCTTTCCATGGACCTTCAAATGAAAACTTGTCTTGTCTTGTAAACAGGGCAATTGCTGCTGATGGTGCAGCAGCTCTGATCGTTGGTGCCAATCCTGATCTACGTGCGGAACGACCATTGTTTCAAATCGAATCTACTGTTCATTTGTCAAAGAGTATGTCCCCATTGATTGCCAACAACATCGACAAGTGCTTGGCCGGAGCACTTGATCCAATCGGCATTGATCATGACTGGAACTCTTTGTTTTGGATTATGCATCCAATTGGACCAGCAGTACTTGACCAGATTGAAGAGAAACTTGGACTTGAGAAGGATAAACTTAAAGCAACTCGACGCGTTCTGACTGAGTATGGAAACATGGCGAGCGCTACTGTATTATTTGTCCTAGATGAGATGAGGAGGAAATCTGTGGAGGAAGGAAACACTGCCACAGGAGAAGGGCTTGAATGGGGAATCTTGGTTGGATTTGGGGCTGGACTCACTGTTGAAACAGTTGTGCTGCGTAGCATCCCTGTGTTTTCAAACTAATAAGATGCAAATCTTGCTTCTTATTGTTGCTAAGTTTACAAATAACGAGTTTTAAGTCTTGCTCTATTGGCACTCGGCCATAAGCATGTTTAGTCTATGGAAATGAAAGCATGCATATATACTTATACATAATGTAGTGCAAGATGCCGCGTATCTTATAGAGCATAATTGTCGTGTTCCTAAATGGGATAATTAAGTTCGAGTTTATAATCACTCAAATAACACCATTGTTGCATCATACTGAATCTCACGTCCTAACATTATTAGCACGTTTAGTCCGAAGTACCAGGGTGCTCTCTGTGCTAGCAGATACATAGGAATTCTTTCCTTGACTTTTATGCGGAACCCTAGAACTTCTAGAACTTATCTAACTGGAGAAATGTAGTACTGCATAAGTATACATAGACTCAGCTCTATTGACTGCAGCGAGTAAATAACATAATTCAACTTAGTAAGCAGACAGATTTATCTAATTTTCAAAATTCAAAAAACCCTTGATGATAACAGCTCCCTCAAATATCATTGTGGGCATTCGACTGGAAAATTTTTGAATGCTTTACCGTTTTCAAAAATTAGCCACATCTCTAGTCTTTCCACAAACAATAACTAAATAAGTAGAATTACTTTTGACTGCAAAAGTTGGACCACAGCTAAAATATTAAGTTTTAACATATTTTGATTAAAAGGTGTAACTTAAATTGATGCATGGAAATGCCAGAATGCAGCTCAGGTAAAAAAAAAGAAGTTAACACATGGATTTGGCAATGAAATTTGCTTTCTGATATGCAACAGCTAAGTATACATCCACTCTCCTAACATATTTCCAACTTAACCAAAAAATTTAAAAAAAAAGAAATAAAGAGCTTCCACTAGGAAAAAGAAACCAAACCATTGAGAATACAAATTTTCTCTCAAAGTATCACACTATGTTCTTACATATTTGTTTTCAAGACATTTTTAACAGTGAACTGGGTCAGACTTAGTGTAGTCCACAAAAAATGATCCCACAAACCTTGATGACACCTGGACTATTTCATATGTTGACTACCAACAGCCGATCCTTTCTTCTGGTGTAACAGATTGATGGCCTTGGCTGCTGCTATGGCAGAATCTTCCCGCTTGACAACTTTTTCAAGCTCTAGAACCTTCTCCGACAACAATTTAACATTTGTGTTGGTGGATTGAACCAATTTGTTTGCAGTTTCAACAGCAGTGCATAACTGGTAACCAGGAAACATTGAACAAGGAAAAGAAGGTGAAAGGTTAGATAATCAACAATACTACTTTAGATCAAGTAAAATTGTTTGTTTGCGAAACAAACTGGGTTTTGAATAGAACAATAACCTAAAATCTAAAGCAAAACTTTAGTGCATGAGTTATATCAAGGAAAATCAAGGGTTATCTTGAACAGCCTGTAACGTCCTAAAAAATGAGGTTCCTGTCAAGCAACCACTGTCTACACAATATTGTTTCCCTCTAGATGAAAAAATGACAGAGAAGAATAAGTTACTCCCAAACTAAAACCTGTAAATTCCTAAGAAATGAGGTTCATGCCAAGCAACCATTATGTCTACACAATATTGTGTTCCCTCTAGATGAAAAAATTAGAAGGCAAGAAAAAATAATATAGAAGAATAAGTTAACTCCCAAACCAAAACAACATGTTTCTAATACACAAGACACACTTATTCTGAAGTGTCGGGATTGATTCCCAACTAAAGAAACATATGTCCTTGAAAAGCAATGCTTGTCAATGCATTGAAAAGCATTGCCAAACAAAGACTCATTTAAGATCATGGCAGTTCCTACGCATTACTGAAGTAAAGACAAACCACACACACTTGCAGATAGCTAGAAATTGCAGATGCAGAACATAATAAATGACAGAAAGGATCACTGAAACAAAACCTGTTATTCGTATAATTTATATGCTTCAATATTGATGGTCCGTTACCTTCAGCGTTAGAGCCGTCCATGAATGGTCTGAACCAGAAAATGCCTCATTCAATTGGGTGTAGGTTTCCTGAAGCAAAATGATTCAAGTAAAAATGCCAATCATTTTAGACATATGCAGTGTTAAATGCAATATAAACACCAACAGATTAAATAAGTGGAAACAAGATACCCACTTCTACTAACTGTTGAAAGCACATTCCATTTCCCAGAAGTTATTAGTTAACCCTAATACAGAGACATGTACAAGTTTTTCTATTATGTAGTAATTTTATTCTGCTGGTGTGGATCCTATTTAGCTGTTTATCTCAATGCATAGTAAATATCTTCTCAATAAAATCAATCAAGAACAGATCAAATCAAGTCCTCTAACACCGAGGACACACATAAAAAAACCCCAAGTGATTACAACATTAGGCTCCATTACATTTATTTTACACAGGCATATCAAACTTGAATAGTGAGCAATTTAGAGATAAATTTAAGAAAATTACAACATAAATTCAGCTCAGATACTGTAAAACCATATGAACTATTTAAGCAACGAATATGAGCTACTCTATGACGATGAATTACCATTAACCATTTTTCTCAGTAACCCAAAAGTTAAAAATCTATATAAAACACGATATCAGCCAAATCAGGATGTTAAAAAGAAAAGGAGTGGACAAGAACAGAACCTGAAAGCGCTTCGCGAGGTCCAAAGAATGAGGGGTATTATCGGAAGCTTGAATTGATGAAGAAGATGAAAGATGGTAATTATCTGAAGCTGTGGCATTTTCTTCTCCAACATCGCTTAGCAGATCTCCTATGGTTAGCAGCGGCCCTCCAATTCCTCTCATTTTTCTCGTAATTGCTCAACGTTTTTTTCCTTCTTATGGACACCCGAAGCATATACTACGTCGTTTCTTAAATTTTTTTTTATAGTCTTGAGGATAAGAACATTTCGACACCTATATTTTTTACTTTTTTACAAAGAATTAAAAATTGTATATATTTGTATTATTCGGTCCTAACTTATATCGGAATGATCAAATCAGCCATGTATTAAATAAAACGAATCAATTATCTTGGAATTTGTAAATATATAAAATATGGGGATCTCTATGTTAGTATCCCTCTTAGGAGTGTTAAAGAAAACTGACGGAAGAGGGCGAGTCTAAATTCACGATTTCTCACATCGACATTGGCGCTGTTTTCTTCTTGTTGAGTCGGTGTTCGAGCAGGTGAGCTTCATTTCTTACTTCATCAAATGGGTATCCAGAATTTTGTGAAAATATTCTTCTTTTTATCTTCTTTGCTTCAAAATTCCTTTTTGCAGTCTGATAGGTTATGCCATTTTTGCAGATTACTAAAGCCACTCAAGAACAGAGAGGGAAAAAAAATGGAACGTCTGGAAACTGTGAAGCATCTCGAAGAGTGCTCAGTTTCCAAGTGAGTGTTTTGGGTTCAATCTGGGGTTTTTATATTTGATAAAATTATTTTTTGAATTGTATTCATTTACAGTGTTTGGTAGCTTTGGAGTAGTCTTGGGCATAAAGTTTCGGAATTTATAGGATAATGCCTTCTGGTTCTGTCTATTTATTGAAGGAGAAAACAAAAAATAGATGAAATCTATATAACAATAGACTGCTGATTTATGGATTCATTTGACAAATTGGTTGTTCAAGTGTTCCATATAAACTTAGTGCTAGCAAGCTCTTTGTTGGAGCGGAATAGTCTTCAAAGTGGTAACTAATCTCAAAACAAGAATTTGAAAGCAAGTTTTTTCTTTCCTTCCTTATATTTCTCAAGTCTTGACTTGTCTAAGTGGTATGATATTTGAATGATCTCTTAGTTAAGGAGAGTTTCCCTTGAGATCTGTGAGTTCTGTTGTTCATACTAGGGCATCTGAAGTTGGGTTGGCCATATCAACTACTCTCTTTCAAGGCAGCTGTGTGTTGATTGCTTGTTATACTATCAATAAAGTAGTAACTAAAACCGCCACTCTACTTTTGAGGGCTTCATATTGATTTTTTGAGAACTATTGAAATGCAGACTTTTTCTTTTCATATCAAGAATAAACTAAGCTATGAATATTTTATACATTTTCATTGCCCAGTGTAGACTTTAGATTATGATACTTAGTTAACGATTAGAGAATTAGCTATATAACATTCTGGATAATTTTGAGCGTGTACAAATATTTGGAGAATGTTGTTGCAGTGATTAACCACATCATTTGACCTCATTGAAATGTTTCCACATGTTGATGATTTGATTGTGCAGATTAGTATTGTTCTTCTCCTTCCAATTGCTCTGCTTGTATTTTTTTGTCTAGTTAACGATTAGATCATCCATATAGCACACTGGATGTGCATATGAACATTTGGAGAATGGTGTTGCCAGATCTTGATCATTTGACCTCATTAATATTTACCCTCACCAAAATGTTTCTACATGCTGATTTTGTAGACTAAAATTGGGTTGAAATTGCTCTGCTTATATCATTATTGATTCATAGACCATAAATTCTCTAGCCTGCACAAGCCACTAAACAAAAATCAGAAATTTGAAATTGGACTGGTGGTTTTTGGCTCATTTGGTAACACATTCTAGATTATGTTATTTTAAATGAACTGGATTGGACTGGACTACAATGATTTAAATGAAGGTACAAAATGTACTACACTGTATTATAAGTTAACATGTGTTTGGTTTCTATTGGACTGTATTAAGATTTAAATTTTTTGAATATATATTAAATAATAATATAAATTATTTTAAATTAAAAATAAAAAACATAAAAAGATCAGTCCTAGTGCAGGCCTATGGGTGGGCACAGGTCTACTCTCCAGTGGCTAGTCTGCATTATTGGAACAAAATAATGCAAACCATTGCAGGACCTGTTTGAAGCCAAACATGGGTTAAAATTAATTTTGTGCATAAGGCAGTCGGGCCTTTAGGTTTAGTGCAAAGTACAAGAACTGCTAATAAGTGAAGTAGCTAGTGCACCATTGAGAATTGGCATGATTTTCACAATATTCAAAATAGTTAGTGTATATGTTTAGTAGCACATGCACATACATATGTGTAAAGACTAGAAAAAATTGAATTCATGGAGTTGCCTACTTTAATGCAGGTTCAACTTGTGTCATTTTAATTTCATGAAGTATCATCTCTCACGGTTCTCTTAGCCTTTGCAGAATGCACAACCAAGTTCCTTACATTTTTCTTGTAGGACCAGAATATAACTGTTGTTGTACATTTTTTTTTCTGAAATTTGGAATGTCTGCAGTGCATTGGGGACATGGGTCTTCTCAGTAGCTGGAGCTTTAATTGCCATTCCAGTAGGGATAAAACGGAAATCTTTAGCACCGCTTGTATTTTTTGGCACAACTGGTACTATGCTCGACATTATTATGGGAATTAGTGCTTGTGAAAGAGAACACGCAGAACGCCAAATGAAGTTATTGGAAGCCCAAAATGCTGCAGCCGATGCTGCTTCTTTAGCTGGGACAGAAGCCAAGTCCTGAATTGAAGTTCATATGTAGCCATGTGTCTCATGTTTTGTTGCGCTCAAGTTTGTCTTTCCTTTTTCTTACCGGCTTGGCTATCGAAGACTGGCACTTTCAAAATCGCGTTAGGTGTTTTGATTCCTTGTATGCTCATTTCATGGGACAACCATGGCTTTGATGTTGTGTATGGATGCTTTCGTCACCAGCGATTGTTAATGAATAATAATCATAAATCTTTTGGATCGGAAACTAATCACTAACATATTCTTTCTGGTAAGACTTTGAAACACAATTGCCTCGTCATTTGCCAATTACTCCTTATATAATTTGGATCTAATTGAGAATTCATAAAGAGAACAATCATTGTTCCACTCTGTGTTAAATCTTCCCGCAATAAGATTTTCAGTCAGGATGCATCCTCGTGATTGAATTTATCCATGGCTGGTGGGATGTGAAAAGAATAGAGAGGAATTTAATGTTAATTTATTATCAAAAATTTTAAACTGTCAGCCTATTTTTTTTTATACTACAAGAATCATCCCAATTGAATTCATCTCTGGACTTACCTGGATAATTTCCCCACAAGAAAAAAACAATAATGATAATGATAATGATTGAAATACACAATAATCTCCAATTTCAATTCAAGGAGAGCAGGAAGTTAAAAACATATTATTTTTACTTTCATTTCAACTCAAGGAGGAAACAACCCATGAAAGCTTGACAGTTATGACAATACTGCAACAAGTTTCAAGAACAAGAAACAGAAAAAGCAGAAACAAGGTGTGGCCACCCAAAACCAAAAATTATTGGGCCGCAGTCCCACATATTACAAGTGAAAATAATTGCATAATTAATAAGCTCTTAAGGTCAAAGGTGAAGCACTGGATAGGGGGGTGAATTACACTGGAATTGACACCAAACAAAAACAACGGGGTAATTCCAGCAAAAGTAGCTTTTCTTAAAAACAGCCACTAAAAAGCTGAAGTCAGTGACGACTCAACCCTTATTTACAGCTCCCACCCAATGTTTCCACTATCGAACAGATTCATGAAAGCATTTTGCAAGAGAAACCATAGATTTCCCTTTTTTTCTTTTTCCCTAAAACTCTATTTCAACTATACACTAGCTTATCTACGACAGGGATTTTGACCATACTGCAGAATGTGCTGTAACCCCTCATTGATTTACCTTATGTAGGAGCTCATGTAGAGCCGTACTCCAATATCAAGGGGTCCATCATCCCCACCATTGGCGCTAAGTGCCACAGGAACTGCTGAATAGTGGATGCAGGGTTAAAGGGAAAACCCCGGGATCAATACTGTAATTTGAAATAGGTTCTGCAAACTGGCATTTTATATCAGCATTGTCCACATTTGTTTTAGTAACATCTTGATCTCCTCTTTCAGGTCATATAAGGTCTGACACACAACCAAAGCAACATCTTCAAGAGCCCTATAATTACTGGGAACACCTCGCCTAAAACGTTTGTGGGCACATAAATTCAGCACCAACGTAGACGTAGTCTCAAGCCATTCTACAATCATACCTTCAACTTCATCGTAATCATATTCGTCGTTCAATCTGAAGGAAAAAGAATGTGCATGAGGACGAAGTAAAAAGATTATTTACAATACATAAGACATCATGGAGAACAGCTCAGAACTACTTACAGCCAGCTGATGAATATATACAGTCATAAATCTTGGCCCAAGACCCAAAACTCTTCCTTCTGCCAATAAAACCTGAAAGTAATAGAAACGACAGAAAAATATGAAACTTCACAAATATGAGCATCAAATTCAACATCAAAAAGACTGCACACAGTCAGAGAATAGGAATCACCATAAAGATACAAATGTGGTAATGCGGATCAAAATAGAACATTTGGATAAATTATACAGGACATCCTAAGTACAATAAGCTTGCTACGCAAACAAGTAGAATGCAAATGTGAAAGAGGAATATATTGTAGTTCCAATTATGATTTGAAGTCTAACAAAAACAACAATAACTAAACAGTCTCATCATTACAAAATCAATTGAAATATACCTCCTAAAAATATTAAAAGATAAGCTCTTTCTCTCTTCTTTACCTTGAAGTCTTAAACATGCCTATACTGACAATTTTAAGAGAGGCAAAGAAAAGGACAGAGGATACTGAGCTTTATTTTAAATTTAATCTCCTCCAGCTATCCCCCAATAACTCCTACTCAGCACAATTCTTTAGTTCATCACATTCCATAGATGAAGCAATTTAAAGAAACAGAAAAATAGGTGAAGTACAAACGCAGGGAAATGAATGTACCTCTTTTTTCTTCAGCAAAACCCACATGTAGAGTTTTTCACAAGCATCCTTAACATTCTTACTAGCCACCTTTCGATCATTGCAATAAGCAGCAACACCTGCGAGCGTATCTGCACAAGGAACTCCATGCTTTAATGCTGCAAATGATAGTGCTTTCCCTGCCTTCCCAGGATTCTGCAGCATCTTTATCATAATAAATACCAGTTAAAAATCTTCCTCTCACTTCCTCCTCCTGATTTTCTTTTGGCAGCATTCCTCTATGATTCCAGTACAACTCCTCTGCTTCTAAAGCTGCGGTCAATGTCCTGTGTACCACAATATCAGGATACCGACGCAATGGTGAAGTAAAATGAGTGTAGAAAGGAACAGCGAGTGCATAATGACCCCAATCAGAACAATCTTTGAGATCACCACTACAAAAGTAAGAAGCCAATTGCATTGGTCTTGTTGCATAATTGATTACGATATCAAACAGCACAAAATCATCCTTGAGCTTTTCCCGGGCTCTCTCCAGTGATTGATGAAACTGACCAGAGGAAGAAGTGTCCAATTCTAATCCATGCTTTGAGCAAAAGGCTTCAAACTCTCTGAGTTTCCGCATATTAGGTGCTGGATGTCTCCTCAATAATGCAGAATCAGGAAAAGCTCTAGAAATAACTTCAGCGGCTGTCCTATTTGCCAAAAGCATAAACTCCTCGACAAGAAAATTTGAGTCCTTTCTTCCTGAAAGCACTTGGTCATATGGAGTTCCATACTCATCAAATAAGAAAACACGTTTGGAACTCTCAAGCTGCAGAGCCCCATCATTAAACCTCTTATCTTTTAAAGTTTTTGAAACTTCATGAAGATTTTTAATAGATCTAACAATATCAGCCCATTCAAACTGGCCATGCAACTGCAGAAGGCAATCTCCAAAGGTATTAGAACTCTCCACATCAAATTTTCCATCAATAATATCCTGAGCATGCTCATATGAAAGATTGCAACAAGATCTTATGACAGTCCGACCAATCCAGCGATCCACAACATCCCCGACACTATTTAAATCCCAGAAAATAGAAAATGCAAGTCTATCTACCCCGGAATTAAGTGAACCTAAATTTTCCATAAGCAACACAGGCAACATCGGAATTTTACGTTGAAGCACATAGACACTAGTTGATCGAATTTGAGCTTCCATATCCAATGCTGTGTCAGGTAAAACAAAATATGACACATCTGCAACATGGACACCGACCCTAAAAATGTCATCCGATACCCTTTCAACTGATAAAGCATCATCAAGATCAGTGGCAGTGGAAGGGTCGATAGTAAATATGCATGAATTTCTAAGATCTTTTCTGCAACAAAGTTCCTCATATGGCACCTCCCAAGGAATACATGGAAGACAGGAGAGCGATTCAGGAGAAAATTCAGAACAACAAATAAAATTTTCATACAAAATGGCATCAATCTGGGGCTCCACTTCACCACCTCGTCCAAAAACATGCGAGATATGGGCTAGAGGAAAAGGACTTTCTTCGCCCCATTCATCAATTCGCACAGCCACCAGTTCCATTTCAACAGTTGCATCACCTTCCTTCAATCTTTTCACAAAGTTATCAGGCAAATCTTTTATTTGGACCAACATTTTGGGAAATTTTGGGTCAATTGGAGTCAGCTGGATGTATTCCCAATCATGAATCCATGAAGAGCCCTTGGTCTTCCTCATATCTGTTTTGCAACCTTCCCCACAATCAAACCACTGGTTGACATTAAGGAATCCAACAATGCGATTGCGACGAGGAGACCTTTCAATGATGGCTACAACCCTGCCTGTCGGTCGTTTTGTTGGGTATAAACTAATCATGGCAGACAACCTCTCAACTGCACTCATGACCTCCCTTTGCTGACTAGAAGAAGCTTTATGTGTAGAATCTGAAGTAGAGGGATGATGACCATTGATATAATTATAACCCACTTGTTCATTCATTTCTTGATGCAAAGCATCACCAGAAGAAGAACCATCTTCATAATGGATCTCCTTCTCAGGAAGTATTGCACAATTGGCATGCTCGTAACCTGCGCCTACTTTACTTTTACCTTTGCAACTATCACCAGGCATCTCATTTGTATCTGGAAGCAAGTTACCATCTTCTACCAGAGACGAATTGTTTGAAGAACCTTTCATCTTGGTCCACAGCGACAAAGGATCAACCTTAATCAGGACAATGTCTCCACACACCTAAAAATGTTATTTCTCAACAATTAGAAGATGTTTTCGCATCCACAAGATTAACTTTATGCATCTAACATCACAAATATTTTACAAAGAGAAGCCAAATGAAAAAACATCATCAGCCACCTACAAATGCAGATCAAAGCCAAGGCAAACCACTAAAAATGAAATACCTTAAAGCAAATGACAAAGGAAATTAAACTTAATGCTTACAAGAAATCCATGCTTGCAGCTAAATTTTAACAATGAACATGTATATCTGACACCATGAATCTTTTATGATAGGAGTACCAATAGGAAGAATATCATCAAATGTCTTGACAAAAAATGCACCATTGAAGCTATTACTGATATATAAGGAGATGATATTAAATAAAAAAGGAAATACATGAATATATTCAAGCTGATAAGAACTCCAGACTTACAGCTCTGTTCTGCAAAGCAATCCCACCAATGAGAACATCTGTCTGTACTCCCTCAATTTTGCAATAGGCCTAACAATGCAATAACAGTATGAATACTGCCGAGTCAAAAATTTAAAGCAAGAGGAGCACCAAACCACTAATAGAAGAATGTAAATTCAAACCTCAAGCCGATTGTGGGCATTTACTCGAAACAATGCTTTAAAAGCGTCTCCTTTCTACCAGATATAACCAAATAACACAAAATCAAGCTTATATAGGGCACTGAAATTCTATTCACAAGTTTACATAAAGATGAATAAGCAAACAGCTTAACTAATTAGAATCCATAGATGCACTGACCTCTAATGCTTCATTAACAGCCTCCATGGACCAATGTGGAGTAAAAATTCCACTGTGAGCATAGCTCTCAAACTGATGGGATGGATTAACATCCTTGTTTCCATATGACCAACAAGAACTATCATTGGCAGCCGGTTCAGGACATGACCTCGATATTCTTCCACCAAGATCAGATAGTGACAAATGCTGACTTGGCTTGGTCCTAGAATCAGCTGAGTATGTTTCATTAATATGCATAGTCGGCATTGAATGGAAGGAAACATCAGATGCTCTAGGCAACACCTGCTCATTTTCATTTGAAGTATGCAAGTCTAAACCCTGCTGCTTTGATGAAGAGCAATTCATGGATGAAGTGATATTCTTTATTTTGTTCCCATTTTTCAAGCCCTGGGTGGCTTCCCCACTGACTGAAGTACAAACTGTTCCAACAACCATTCAGAAAACTGAAATTAAAATCCCAATAAACCATAAACATCTACATGGATTCTCTTAATTTTTTTTGATATTTTGCAAAAAACTTCAAAATCAACCACCATAGCTTGCCAAATGGAGCGTTAAATGCAGTATTATAACTAAAATCTAAACATCTAAATAAATATACAGTAATTCCTCAACAATTCAACTGCCAAACAGACCGCTATCGCAATGTACTAACAAAAGCCAAATCATAAAAATTCTCGGATTCAGTTAACAGGATAAAATTCTGTACTTTTAAGCTGCTTAAACTTTATTTAACGTGAATTAATAAAACAAATAGTCAAGTGAGCACCTGAACCCGAAACACTAGAGTTTTTATTCGATCGCCGATTAGATCGGCGATTCCTCTTTTTCTTTTCCTTCTCAACAACATCATCAACCCCCGCCACAGGTTGCTCAACGCCGCCGCCGCCAGTTCCTTTCATAATTCAACGAATAACCGGACGAACGTAAAAAAAAAGTATAAAACACGAACCAAAACAAAACCTAGATCGGATGAAATTAAAACCGTTCCATCATCTTCCGATTGGGGTAAAAAAAATTGATCAAACGGAAGAGAGAAATACGACGTCGTGAACTAAGAAAAACTAAATTAAGAGAAATCCAAGAAGAGAAAAGAAGAATGGAGCTAGGGTTTTATATGAAAGAGAAAAAGACAGTGGGGTTGAAAAGGACGATATGATTGGTCGGCGTAGACATGGGGCGCCGACTCTCGATTCCTTTGTCTTCCCCTATCTTTTCTTTCCCTTTCTTTGCCCTCTTTGCTTTTCTTTTTCTTTTCTTTCCTTTATTAACATCCAGATGCCTCAACTTTTATTTTTATCATGTAACAATACAATTATTTTTCTTTTAACACATAGGTCCCACCCTCTTATTAAAATAACTAAATTATCCTCTAGTGTTACCTTATAATTTCTCTGATTTTTTTAGTCATTTCAATTTGAATTAAAATCAGAAGCCACCCAGTTTGGGATGCAAACTGACTTCTCAACAGCTTTATATTACAAGAGATCAAAAATTTTCATGAAAAAGAAATTTTTTTTAAAATTTATGAATAAAAAATCTTATAAAATATTTAAAAAATATCTAATTAATTTATAATTATAGAAATATAGTAAAGTATAATAATATATCTGAATGCGTTATTACCGAAATATTTAAAATCGCAGTAGATCTTTTATTGTAATGGCACTATTGGAAAAAAAAAGTTAGGATCTATTTGTTACAAATAAAAAGAATATGCTTTATTCGTAAACACATAAAACATATGGGAGCTAAATGGTATTGACTCTTTATTTAATTTTTTTATATTTGTGCTTGAGTGGAGTGAGAGGCTGGGGTCGCTGGATCTTTCGCCACGTGTGGGGCTCTTCTGGACTATTATTACTCATGTCTTGTAACTGGTAGAATTGAGCCGCCCACTTTCTTTGTAGTGAAAATGCTTGCCTAACAACCACGTGATATATATATATTATAATAAATAATCGGAGTAATAATATTTAGTCCATAAAAAATATTGTAACTTTATACATAACACACATAATTTTTATTTATAATAAATAATAATAAAATTTATTTATTTTATAATAAATAGATACTTAATTAAATATTTTATTAAAATAATAAATATCTTTTTAATATTGAGTTAATACTATAATATTATAATTAAAAATTTTAATTATTATAATTTTATTTATAATAATTGTAATTATATTGTAAATTTTGTCATAAATATTATTATTTATTTTTAAAATATTGTGATGAAAATGAAAATGTGGATCCTAGACATAGTGTTGTTGGGCTTTACAGCCCAAGGCCCAGAGTTGTCCAGTCCCACAAAAATGTAATGCTATTACACCCCTTCACAGTTGTAAGAAAGCCCCCATTTTTTTATAAAACAAAATGGGGTATAATATTTATTCTTTGTGATAAGCTTTTGCTTTAATAATAAATAAGGACAAAATAGTAAATGCACTAGTACTGCCAATCTGAAATTAACTCGTTATTATTTCAAGAGTTTAATAATGTAAAGAGCACTTTGCATGCAAATTAATTATAATTTATTTGCTTATATTTATTGACAAGGATAAACATCGAATAAATAATTTTAATATTATAATTAATAAAAAAACTTGTGATTGTAATAATCATATGAATTCATCAAAAATAATTAATTTTTTTATAAATATATATATACTTGTTTTTTTTTATTTTGTAACACATTTTTAGTGTCTATTTTATTTATTATTTTATCAATAAATTTAAAAAATTCTATTAGCAATATGAATGGGTCTCGTTGTATAACAATCAAGATTTATAGTAATTTTATGTTGTGGCAAATTTTATAAAAACACACACTCATCTCTCGTCTTGTCTAATCATTAATCGATTAATTAAAAAATATTATATAATTTAAATTTTTTAATCTTTAAAATTAAAAGTCTAATTTATTTATTATTATTTTATTTTTTGGTTCTTAAACATATTTATTTTAGATGCTAATTTATAATATAAATTTTAATTAACTTAAAATAAATATTATTAATATATTATCTTGTTATTTAGCAAGCTATTTATGTCAAGCTATTAAAATTTTATAATATAATTATTGTAATATTAAGATACTCTATATAATAAAAAAAATTAAAATATTTTTATAATATTAATTAACATTGTTTAAAATTTTATATATTTATTAAAGAATCAATTTTTTTAAAAATAAATATCATTATTATTTATTTTGTGAATATTATCTAATAAATTTTAAAAAATAAATAAGATTAAATATATAATTATTTATAAATAATAAATAAATTAAAAATATTTTTTATTTTAATTAATTAATTAATTCAAAATTTAAAAAATTATTATAAAATAAAATTATCATAAATTTTTAAAAAATAATAATACGAAAAGAAATTTACTGCATATGTCAGATGTTGCCGACATGAGATGAATTTATGACAAGAAGATTTCCAATGTACGGCGGGTATGACCGAAGGGGTTCGCACGAATGCATGTATGGCTGATATTTAAAGCTTTCGCATGCATTGTGGACGAGATTCATTCAAAGGTGTTGGTAATTGCCAAAGAAAGTCAATCTCGGCTTACGCAGCAAAAAAGTCTCAAACCACGCCCATTATAAATAAATAAATAAATAATAAAATAAATTACTGGAGTTTATCCTTACACGTTTGAATAGTTTAAAACATGACCCATAAAGTGTCTTGTTTAGGCCAGCTCGTATTCTAATTAAAGAGCTTAAATTCAAACATTAATATTTTATTATCACATTAAATATTCATAAACATTAATTTTATACTGAGTCGACCCGGTCCTCTTTCTATTTTTATAGGCTACAAATATTATTAAAATTAATATATATTTTAAAATATAATATTATGATCTTAAAATATTTAATTTAACATGATTGTGATGGATTTTTATTGAAAAAACATATAAGATTAGGTTATAATATATTTAATATAATAATAATAATTTTTATTTAAAAAAATATGTCCCAGAGTTAACAATAATTTAGACCTCAATAATGGAAGTCCACGACATAAAGTGGTTGATTGTCACCGGATATAAGAATCCTAGATGAACTGTTGAAGCTATATATTTCGATTAGTTAGATCAATTAATTAATTAGTGTAATTAATTCATACAATGATTTCGTTAAATTTCTTGTTTTTTTTTAATTTTATTGCCAAGCTGTAATATTTTTAAATTTGTAAATTTTGATTTTGAAAACTGTAATGATAAAAAAAATATTATTTTATTTTTTTTGGAATATTTTGAAAATTGTGTATATTATATATATATATATTTCTTTTTGGTAAAAAATTGAGCATCGAAGATTTGGAACGGGGAATAATAAATAAAGCTGTACAGTTTCTGTCACAATGAATTGTTCTTGCTCAATTTTAAATTACATGATTGGTTCTTTCTTGAATGGAGTTTAATTAGGGTTTTCAACAAATTTTAGGAATTTATTGGTGTAAGAAAGACTGTCATCCGCTGTTTTTATGTTCTTAACGGGATTACCTAACCATTTGAACATGTAAAATGCCCTTCGCAGCACGGGTTCTTCTCGCAAAGAACCCTCTTTTCCCGCTCAGTAACTACCAAAACCCGCCGAATCTCTGCAACTTCCACCCAAACCCAACAAGTCAGTGTTTCTCATTTCCATTCTCAGCTCGTTCCAACTCACTCGGCAGCCGGGTCAACTCACTCCACCCGAAGTCCACCCCCCAGAACCATCCATTCTATAAAATCAAATTAATACGAGAACTGTTCCTTCTCTTTGTTTTCTCTCTAATCCTTCTCTTTCTCCGTCTCTTCTCCAATGCTCTTTTGCCAAATTTCCCACTTCGTTGGCGCAGTCTGGTAGTTTTCTCTCAACAAAAGGAGCCCAAAACAAGAGATTACCCTTCACATTTGTGGCAAGCAATTGTTGCCTATGAAGACAAACGGTTCTTTTCACATCTTGGGGTCGACCCAGTTGGGATTGCGCGTGCAGTATTGTCTTTTTCAGCCCGGGGTGGCGGTAGTACTATAACTCAGCAGGTAAGCGTTTGTTAGGTGTTTATTTATTCTCTGCGTGCCATTTGTTCGATGTATTTACTCAACCAAATTGGTTTTGTTTATTTTGTTCTGTAGTTAGTGGGCATTTTTTATTCATTTATTTTTTATGTTTACTTTGATTTATGGCATTTTTTGATGAATGATTCCGCGAAGAGAATAATTTGAAAAGAAAAAATGTGAACGTGTACTAGCTCACGAAACATCAATAACTTTATAGTAGATAGACTATAGAAGCCTTACTTAGGTCAGGCTGGCGGTAGTGCGTTTACAAATTTGAATATTGGGTGTTTGTTTAATGCAAAATGATACAATAAAAGAAGATGGGATGTTAGTTCTGCGGAAAAGACGGCGTGAGGGAAGAATCTAGTGGAAGAAAAGGCTTTAGTACATGAATAACCAATCTTGCTATAATTACTTCCTTAGGTTTGACTGGCACAAAAATACTGTATCTTACTTCCTGTGCTGATGCTAGCACCTGGTAAACGATTACTCTACCTTGGTGCACCAAACAGGATTTAGTTGGTGTAGAGAGAGAAAGACAGAGTACAGGGGTCAACGCAAGATGCAGAAACTGAGTTGGAGAAAAGAAATGGGCCAGTTCCTCCCTCATCATTTCCCCATCATTAAACCTTTCTTCTTACTTCTCTATCTTCTTCTGTCCACCAATTCCACGTATGGAACCCATCATAATCTTAGCTACCAGTTTCTTGTTCCTTGCACCAGTCTGTGGTATTTCCTTCTCGGATTTCATATATCCAAATTTCACTGCTTCGCATTTTCAATTTATTGACAATGGTGGTTCCTTTTTGTTCTCTCAAAATGAAACATTTAGAGCTGCTATCACCAATTCTGGGGCTGGGCAAAGAAACTTTTACTTATGCATCATTCATGTGGCGTCCAACACAATCATCTGGTCTGCTAACCGTGATACTCCCATTTCCAGCTCTGGAAAAATGAATCTTACACCGAAAGGAATTACTATTTTGGATAAAAATGGCAATTCCAAATGGTCAACTCCACCTTTGAGATCACCGGTATATAAATTACAGCTGACTGAGATGGGTAACCTTGTTTTGGTTGATCAATTGTGTGGATCTCTTTGGGAGAGCTTCCATCACCCAACAGACACAATCGTGATTGGACAACACTTAGCTGCTGGGGCATTGTTATCTAGTGCTGTGTCAGATTATGACTTAACAACTGGCGATTATAGCCTCACAGTTGGAGCTTCTGATGCAACATTGCAATGGCAAGGACAGACTTATTGGAAATTATCAATGGATACTAAGGCTTATGTGGACTCAAATTATATCGTGGAGTATATGGCGGTAAATCAAACAGGCCTTTATTTGTTTGGTAATAATGGATCTGCCATGATAATTCAGGTGGTCCTGTCACCATCCAACTTCCGAATTGCTAAGTTGGATGTCTCTGGTCAGTTTACTGTCCTTAGACTTTCAGGTAGTATCTTGGAACAGGAATTTGTAGGACCAGATGATGGTTGTAAAATCCCCTTCATCTGTGGCAAAATGGGATTGTGTACCCATGACAAGATATCAAGCTCCCCTGCTTGTTCATGTCCAGCAGGTTTCCATGTAGCTGCACAGAATATAAGTGGTTGTGTGCCAATTGATGCTCCCCTTTCACTGCCAGTTGCTTGCAACTCGACCACGAACAACAGTCGGTTGAATTCATCTGATGTTTCATATTTGCGGCTTGGATATGGTATGGATTACTTTTTTAACCGTTTCTCTAAGCCTATTAAAGATGGTGCAAATTTGTTAGTCTGTCAAGATTTCTGCTCGGGAGACTGCTCTTGCTTGGGAGTTTTTTTTGAAAATTCATCAGGTTCTTGCTATGTACTTGAGAATGTGTTAGGCTCCATTATGTCAAGCAATACAGGCAATCTTCTGGGCTACATCAAAGTTGTTGATGGGGGTACTCAAACAAACTTAAATCCTGACAACAGTTTCAGCAATCCAAATCAAGAGTTTCCAATAGCCGCCTTAGTGCTTTTACCTTGTACTGGAATCTTTCTGTTAGTTGTGCTAGGTTTCCTCTGGTGGAGAAGACAGAGACTCCAGAAGACTATCAATGTGAAATTAGGCCGCCCCAACTCACTTTCTTCGGAAGACCTGGACACCTTCTACATCCCAGGCTTACCTCAAAAGTTTGACTATGAAGAGCTTGAGGTGGCTACCAATAATTTCAAGAACCTAATTGGATCAGGTGGGTTTGGTGCTGTATACAAGGGTACACTGCTTGATAATACTGTTGTCGCAGTGAAAAAGATTACAACTTTAGGTGTCCAAGGGAAAAAAGAATTCTGCACTGAAATTGCAGTTATTGGAAATATTCACCATGTCAATTTGGTCAAATTGAGAGGGTTTTGTGTCCAAGGGAGGCGTCGTCTAGTGGTTTATGAATATATGAGGCGCGGGTCATTGGACCGTACCCTTTTTGGAAATGGTCCTGTCTTAGAATGGCAAGAGAGGTTTGACATAGCACTAGGAACAGCTCGGGGACTTGCATATTTGCACAGTGGGTGTGAACACAAGATTATCCACTGTGATATCAAACCAGAAAACATTCTCTTGCATGATCATTTTCAGGCAAAGATATCTGATTTTGGGCTCTCAAAGCTTCTAAGTCCTGAACAGTCTAGTTTGTTCACAACAATGAGAGGTACTCGCGGCTACCTTGCACCCGAATGGCTTACCAACTCTGCTATCTCAGAAAAAACTGATGTTTATAGTTTTGGAATGGTACTGCTTGAACTTGTGAGTGGAAGGAAAAACTGCTCACAACGATCTCAAAGCCATAGCATGGATGACAGTAGTAGTAGCGGGCTTCACTCATCATCCTCATCTACTTCAGGACTTATTTATTTTCCACTTTTTGCATTGGAAATGCATGAGCAAGGGAAGTACTTGGAGCTTGCTGACCCAAGGTTAGAGGGGAGGGTGACAAGTAGAGAGGTGGAAAAATTAGTACATGTTGCTTTGTGCTGTGTTCACGAGGAACCCACACTAAGACCGAACATGGTTAGTGTTGTTGGCATGTTGGAAGGAGGGATTCCTTTAGGTCAGCCAAGAGTTGAATCTTTGAATTTTCTGCGGTTTTATGGGCGTAGGTTTTCTGAGGCTTCCATAATAGCATGGGAAAATGAGCAAAGTGATCTTATGATTTTTCCACAAGCAAATGCTTCTACCACTAGCACGGCAATTGGCTCTCATGCTTATTTTTCTTATGTCTCTTCACAGCAGATTTCTGGCCCAAGATAATGTGGTTGCACAGGATTATTGCCACTTGTGTATAGTTTCTTGGGAATAAATGGCCATATGGTGATATGGTTTTAGGTTAACTTGTATTCCCTTAATTGCATTAACCTTGTAATTTTTATATCTTATCACAAAGTCTGAGCTCTTTTGGCTGTCTGTGATATGCACGGTTCGTGTAAAGTGTCTTTTTGAGTGCATAATTAGACCAAGCACTGCACAATACAATCCATTTCGCTTCTGTAATATATGCTATACATATACCTATATGTATTACTTCCCATGTAGATTTCATTATGCAATAGTCATAGCTTTTTGTAGTTGGTCTATAGATGTACTTGTTCAATTAGCAAGTTGTATTGTATACTTTTGGTTCTTATTTAGATACAGTTGATGTATGTTGGAGATACTGACATGATTTTTTTTGTCTCAAAGGAAGTGAGATCCGAAGTTAAATCTTGTTAACTGCAATGCCATTTACAGAAGTAATGTTTTTCTTTTTGAATGTCTTTATTTTGGATTCTGCAGGAACAAATTCTATGTATGTGTTCAATACTTCAGAAATTTATCACAATTATTTGCACAATACTGTGATTATATCAAATTTCATATTACCATATTTGAAGTGGTCTGAAAATATTCTTTGAGTGGCTTCAAGCCACCTGATTCGCTCGTTTGATGTTGGTTCTTTTCTACCATTTTCTTGGCACCCTTGGTACACACTTTGCTGCAGATCTTTTGAGGCTATTATATTTGTACCTAGAACATGAAGCTATTGAAAACAATTCATGATTTCAGCAGCTGTTTTCTTGGTAATGGTTCCTCTTGGAGAAAATCGTTTTGCTGTCTTAGACCTTTTGATCATTGAAACTTGGCTGCTGAAAATAAAACTGTTGTTTTCTGATATATGTTCTTGCTCTCTCATGCATTAACTTTCAATTGAATACTGTGAAATTAGTTTGTTCAAGGCCAAATCCAATGTTTGAAATCTTGTGAAACTAGCTTATTGTCTTCTATGAATACTTGTTAGTTCTTTGGATATTTCTTATAAATTGGATCAAGCAGATTTGCTGGTTATAGCTCTTTTTTGACTTGATCCGTTTGCTATCATAGGCTTTTATTCAGAGCATAATTTTCTAGATCTCTCTTTTATGCATTTCAGTTGGATACTGTAACTAGTTTATTCAGAGCACAATTTGGGAACTTGTAAAACAACTTTCTCAATATGGTGGTAAAACACTATGCCATGAAATCTTAACACAAAAAGGAAAAACATCTTTTCTGTTTTTACTTTTCAAATTATTAGCAGATGCTTTACATGATGAGAAGGCTTGAATCTTCTTTTTTTGCCTTTTATGATTTAGTGTTGAGTTTGGAAGACTTATTGTTGCTGGTTCAAGGCTAGTCTTGTTGGCTATTCTAACTTGAACTGTCCTGCACTTGTGAATTTCTAGAAGGGAAAATATGACTCTTGTTTTGCAGTTTTCTTGCTTATCTTGGTTGATTTGAAGACCATTAACTTTTGTCAATTAAAGTTATATATGTTTTTAACATATTTTAATCCATATGCAGCTTGTCAAGAATACTTTCCTGAAAAATGAGCGCACCATCTCAAGAAAGATTCTTGAGATGATGCTGGCACTAGTTTTGGAGAGGATGATGTCAAAATGGGGTATATTTAGCTTATACATGAGTAAGGTGAAAAAATATACTTCCTCCTCCAAGTGCTCTCCTTGTTCTTGTTCCTCTTTTCCTTCAACAGAGTTTTTACCTTTTTAAAAAAATATATTGTGTTGTTTGAGACTCATCGGCTTAAAATGCATTCTTGAAATTGAGAGGACAAATGACGATACTGAATAGTTGTACAGAGACGATAGCTGGCACTGTTGTGTTCTAATGTTGTTTAGGGAAATTAATCAAATATAAGTGGCAGGGAGTTTGGATAAATGATTTGCACTTTGACAGGACGGATAAAGTATGTCTTTGTAGCTAACAATTTGTTAGGTTTTCATATGAGGTTTGTTAAGTAAAAGAATAAGCTATTTGGTAAGAACCTAACAATAGCATAACACTACCTCTTGTGTGCTCTTGCATGTGAACCAAACTCAACCACCACGAATTTGACAATAAACACAAATACAACTTATTTGATTTAGTTGATTAACAATGGGAGAATTCAAACACAAGATCACATGTTGAAGTTGGCTTCAATACCACATTTAATTAGTGCTCGGCCAGAAAGCTAAACTATTAGGTAAGAGCCCAAAAATAGTACTCATGTTCCAAAAACATTAAATATCAAAAACTTGAACAGTGTTCTACGTCATGTCTATATTTCATGGGTCGATGCTAGGAATAGGAAAAGTTTTCAGGTGTATTAAGTCTAGGCTACAGAAGAATATGCAAAGGGGATGACGAACTAAAAGATGGTAGTGAAGAGCCAGTATTATTGCTCTAATATATGCAGACATGAAGGGTATAATAAAATTCCTGATACATTGCAGGTATACTGGGGACATGGTGTCTATGGCATTGAATCAGCATCAAATTTCTATTTCGGAAAGCATCCATCTCTTCTGAGTTTAGCAGAGTCAGCCATGCTTGCAGGGATTATACCAGCTCCAGAACTTCGATCACCACTTAGGGACTGTAGCAGGTTTGTTTCTTCTGCCATTGTCCAATTGGTCATCCCCTTCCTCATAGTCGTTCTCTGATTTGACTCCTTCAAAGCCTTTTTCCAATAGTTTCTGAACTGGATGCTTTGGACTTTTATGTTTGACTTTTGTGTCAGACACCAAGTCTGGTATTTATCGGTTTATTAGGGAAAAAATGTAACATAAAAACTAAGTAGTAACATCTCTATTTTTTTTTAAAATTTAAATTCATAGAGGAAAGATCTTCCAAGCAAGAGTTTTGAAGAGGATGGTGGAAGTAGGCTTTATTGATGTCAAAGCAGCACTTTTTGTTTTGAAACAACCTCTTCATCTACGTGCGCACAGGCTAAGAAATGCAGATAGACTTTGGTACCTTTTGTCTTTCCCCAGGAAGGTAAAATATACCCCTTGTTAGTTATTATTATAGTTTTTCTGGGATCACTAGGACTTTCGAAAAATCATACTTTTCAATGTTTCCTTTCTGTAATTTTTGAGTCTCCTGTGCTCTAAGCTAATATCCACACTTTATAAATTCTTCTTGATTCTTGATATTCGTTTCGTAGGGACTAAATGGGTTGAATGAACTGAATCAAGGAGCTACGGATTCAGTTATGAAGGATATATGGGATTGGGAAAAAGAAAGCAAGATATGGGAAGTTTACGAAGATATGGAAATGTGGGCTAGTAAGTTCACTACTTATCAGCATGCAAAGATTCGTTCTTTACCTTGGAATTACATAGTTAGAAAGTGTTTATAGTAGGATTGCTTGTACTTTTTTAATTTCTCCATATGGTATTCAAAAGTTTTGTGGTTCCACAATCATAAGTTTGTTTCCAGTATCCATTAAGGTTAACTTGTTTCTAGATGAGAAGTAGCTTGGCTATATTGCTGGCTGGGTGTCATGTTTGGCAAACTTTGAACTGCAAGACAGTTTCTGGTAGACAATTTTTACACATCTGCATTCTAATTTCTGTCGGAAGCAGTGAAGAGAATGTTCGATTGGGTGTTACATTGAACTGAAAACCGGAGTTCAGTTGAGTTTTTCCGGAAGTCAGTTGAACTGAACCAACTTTTACTTATAAATTATGTGGTATTAAAATCTTAAATTACTTCATTTGATAATGTTTTAAATTAACAAATAAATGGGTAATTATACATTATTATGTTATTTACAAAAAAATTAAATTAATTTAATATTAAATAATTAAAATGAATGGCTAATAACACATGCTACATAAATTTAATGACAATCATTAAATATAATGACACTATTTAACATAAAATAACATTGCGCATTTGCTATTCTTTATCGTAAAATTAGCTTTCGATTGCTACTATTTTACACAAATTTGAAAACCACTTTTGCTTGGTGGAGTTAATTGTTTATTTAGATAATATTTTCGATTATGTAAAAATTTCTAAAACTTGGGGGGGGAAGGTATCTGATAATTTTCCAAATTTGTTATTTCCACGTCGTCGAACTCACGCGGATTCCACGGAATTCTACACATCGAATCATACCACGCCACGTCAAACACAGCTTCGAGAAGACCTTGCCCAGCCAATCAAAATCAACCGAACACGTAAAGCCGTGAACTAGCAAAAAGCGTTGGACGAGAAGTCGAAACTTTCTATAATCTCGATTTCTTCGTTTGGAGAAGACCGCAGAACAACTCTCGATCATGGCGTACGTTGAGCGAGGTCAGGACTTTATATCTCTCTTAATTTTTGTTTTCTGGTTTTTTTCCCCTTGTCATTATATTTCAAGATTTGATTGACAAATTAGGGTTTTTAATCTAGAGTATGATTTGAAATTTGGTTATCATCTCTCGCTTTTTTATTGTTAATTAGTTTATTAGAGTCTCTTAGATTTTCTAATTTATGGTTTCGTTGGCTGATCATTCTCCGAAATTTTAAAGTTTTATATTGTGTTTGTTTGGTTTGTTTTGTGATTTGATTATCAATGTTGATGTACGGTTTGCCTTTATGAATTTGTAAGAATTTGTTTACTGGGAGATTAGGGTTTCCGTTTACATGATCGGATGTGATTTGATTGATGGTTTCGTTCAATCGTAAAGGTAAACGCTCGTGTTGAAGTGAATTGGACTTATTAGTTGATAGTATTTTTCAGTCATCCATGAAAACAAGAAGCAATGATTCTGTTGTTCCTTTGACCTACTTAAGTTTCCTGAGTGAATGATAGGACAACTTTTGACGATCATTGAGCTATTTTTCAATGTGAAATTCTATTAAAATTTGATCAGTATTTGTTGTTTAATTGCCCATTTACAGTCAAGTTGGGCATTGTTTCATTTGAATTTTGCATTAAATAGAACCATTATGCTCAGTTTAAGCAGTCATTTTGTTTTTCTTTTAATTGTATTCCTATTTTTATTAGACCTTCTGACTTGAAGAAAGTTATTTTTTTCATTGTGTTGAGATGTCTAATACCTGGCTGCGCATGTTTTGAGAGTCATTTGACATGTCTGGTTTCTAAATTTAATTTTTTATATGATGTTTACTCCTAGGTCTAGAGTTTTATCTTTTTGATGCCCACTGGAATTGACCTACAAGATAGCTGTTTTGGAAATGTACTAGTGTCTGTTTGACTGTGCTAATTAACACTTCATAAGTATTGAATTGAAAATGTAAGTACTTATCATGTGTTCGGTTGTTAGCTTTATGTAAGTGCTTTTGAAATTTATTTAACACCAGAGGCAATTTTTAAATTAGTATAAAAATACATAATAACTAAGTGATATTTGGAGTGTTTTGTGTGTAGTATTAAGTAGTTTAATAAATTTTTTCAAAAAGTGTGCTAAAATGCCCAAGTGCTTATGCATTTTGGCCTTTTTTTTCTTTAGCACTTCCACACGGACACTTAGTGAAGGAATGGAATAAATTTTATCAGTATTGTGTTCAACTTGAGGCTTACCTTTATACATCTAGGCTCAATTGGGAGCTTTTCTCACGAGAAAGTCTTGATAATATACATAGAATCATGCCACGTATTTTAGATTTTCTCTTTTGTAAATCATAATTAGTATTGTGATTATTTGATGTTATGTTGAATGTGTATGTGGCATTATTCTATTGAATGGTCCATAGATGTTATGTCCCCATATAAGATTTTATCCTTGTCCTCTGCATTACTCTCTGACTTTCTGGAAAAACAATGCTCAATAAAATGTATTATAAGGTTGTTAATGTATTCAATTTTTTTCTTTTTCTCTTTAATTTTGAGTGATGGGCAATATTACATCATCTCTTTTAGTTAAAAGCTTGTCTTTAATATGCTGAGCATTATGCGATTAAACCCTTGTCTTTCATTATTTTTCCATTTTCTGCATGGTGTTGTTTGTTCAATTATAAATGTTGCTTTACTATATACTGAATTGGGATGCTGAAATTGCTTACTTAGTCTTCTTCTGTGAATGTTATTAAAAGACACTTGCGGCTACTTTAGCAATGTTCACCCTCTTGCTTCTTATATGGAGCATAAATGACTCCAAACTTACTTGCATATTTGTTTAGGTGTTGTGAAATCCAAGCGATCAATATGGCGTTTGAGGACAATCACTGATTTTTTCTGGGCCATTGTGAATTTTATTGGCGTGTTTTTTACGACTATGTTTTCGGTAATGTCTTAATTTTTCCAAAGTGGTTTAGTATATATCTAGTTAAGAAATACAAATTGTGGTCAGTCTATTATACTTCTTTTCTAATTTGCCTTTTCACTGCTCAGATGGAAAAGTCAGATGCTTACAGAAAAGGCTCTGGTTCTAGCAAGAAATGGGATGGTGGCCCAGGTGGACCTGGAAGTGGACCATATGGGGGTGGCGGCCCACGAGGGCCACCCCTTGGACTAGACAATGTGCGGGGGCTAAATGATGTCCGTGGGAACGACCATAGTAAGTTGAAACACCGTAATTATTTATATTTCCAAATATTTCTTCTCTCTCTGTTTTCCTATGTTATTTAATGTTTACTATTTTATCTCTGCTTATCTGCTAGGTTCCCTACCTGCCTGTGGCTCCTGCTGTGGTGGCTAATTGTCCGGCGTTTTTATGGTGCGATTACCGTCATGTCCGAAATGCCTAGTATGGAAATGTTATGTCAAAATACTGCCTCTGTATCTTCAATGTATAATGAAAAGAACTTCTATAATAATGCCAATGAACTTTGTTTTCTGTAAATCAACAGTGTATCTGCATATTAATACCATGTAGTTTGGGTGTTTTAACTTTATGTGTGGAAGCTGTGAGAATTTGACTGCCAGAGAAGAGGCTAATTCCCACGGAGAAGAGGTGATGCAATGATGCATCTGACTGCCTTAAAATTTGCATGGATAATACAGAGACTTGAACTATTCGCATGTGGAATTGGAAATGCATTTTTCTTTATCAAAACAATTACTTCAAATTTGACAATTTAAATCAACAAATGAACCAAAACCCCAACTCATTACATAGCATGACTCTGCTAGAACATTTGTGGACATTTTTGGCAGAACATACGTACATTTGTACGATTAGTGTATTTTTTATTTATTAAAAAAATCAATAATAATGTTCTATAATTTTGTATATAAATTAATGCGTTAATTTTAGATATTATAGATGTGCATTGCCTACCGCTTATTTTTTTGGGAAATTTCTTTTTACTTCTATAAATATGTATATGAATATATAACATGTAATAATATGTATACATTTTTACATGCATCCATGAATAGATTCTTTTTTCCAAATAATGTTATAAAACTAACTTTGTTTATGAAATTAGCCATACTAGTAGGAAATGTTTTATATTTATTATTATTTATGAATTATTTAATGAGATAATATTCCATAACATACATATTATGTATATTACATCTTTTAATATAAAATTTAAAATATATAAGATAAAAAATTAAAATATAAAATGTAGGATGAAATAGTCCCAAGTTTTTGTTGTTAAACACAACAAGCAAATATAAAAAAAAATTAAAAATTTTTATTTTTATTTTTTTTATAATTTTATCAACCTTAATTTATTTTTATCAAAATAATCACTTTAAACAATTTTACTCTCAAACACTAATATTTCCCTAATTCATTCTTATCAAAATAATTCATAAAACACCAAAATTCTTCGACTCAGGGTAATTTCTTTTTCCCTGGGTTTTTTAGGTTCGCGGATCCAAGACGAACAAGTTTCTTGGTCCCAAACAAGGACAATTTCTTTTCCCCTGGGCTTATAGTGCTGCCCTAGGGTGTAAACAGTATTTTCCTGGATTGCTGGGTGGTGTACAGTGCTGCGTGACAGTGCTGTCCTGGGTCGTTGGGTGGCGCACAATGCTACTATGGGTGTAAACAGTGCTGTGGGTGGCATACAGTACTTCCCTGGGTTCACCACTTCTAGCCAACCCGGGCCCACAGTACTACTTTGGTCCACTAACAGTATTGCATTGGATTGGCTGACCAGGGTACAATACACCTGGGTGGTTGGTCAACCCAAAATTTTTTAATTATTTATTTTTTTAAATAATTATAATAATATTTTATTAATAATAAATTTTTATATTTATAATATTATTTAATTATTTTATAATAATATTTTTATATTTTAAAATTAATAAATAATTAAAATATATATTTTTTTTAAAATTTATAGTTAAAAATTAAAATATATTTATTATCGTTATATAATTTATTTAAAATAATAATTTAAATTTAAAAATAAAATCAATAAAAAATAAAATATATGTTTAAATAAAAAAATAAAGATTTAAAAGTAAAATTATTAAAAATAATTATTTTAATAAATATAAATTAAAATTAATTAAAAATATAAAAAAAAAGTTAAAATAAAGTAAAAATACAAAATTTTTTTAAAAAAAAATTTATAAGTTAAAATTAAAATTTAAGGTAAAATCGTTCAAATTCGTAAAAATTATAAAGAGGTTAAAATTGTAACGAGAGAAAAAAAATAAAATTATTTTTGAAAATTTCCCCAAACGATTCCAGAAGATTTCATTAGATCGCAGCAGCATGAGCATCCTGGGATCACCAGCGTTCACGATGCCTTCCGGTGATCGATCTCGAGGACCCAGATGAGGAGCAGAATGGCCCTTCGATCATTGACGCGAGCCAGGAGTGGGCCATGTTCCACGTTTTGAATCATGAGATTCCTGGTGAGGGGTTATAAGAAAGTTTCAGGAAGTTGGTAGAAAGTATTTTGACCTTCCATACGAAGAGAAAGAAGTTCATGCAAAGCCATCTGATTCTAAAGGAATTGAAGGTTATGGATTACAGGGCAAGAAAGGTTGAAATACCTGCCTGGGGTGGTAAAAAACTGTTGAAGTTTCTCTCGTTAGGATTAGGGTTAGAAGAAAACGAAGTAAAGGAAGCTCTTGGGGGGCGACGACTTGGTTTACCTTCTAAAGCTAAACTATTATCCGGCTGTGTCAGCAACCACAGCTGGCACTCATCGTCGTGGATCATACGGATATGAGCTCCGTCACCGTTCTTGTCCTCAACAAAGTTCGGGCCTTCAGGCTTCCAAGGATGGCCATTGGTATGATGCCCAGTGTTATCCCTAATGCCCTTGTCATTCACACAGGAGATCAAATGGAGGTATTTCTATTTTTATTTTCTTACTTTTCTGTAAATTCTCAGACATTATTAATTGAATCATTTAAATTTCAATTGCTGAATTGAGCGATTTTCTTAAAAATAATGCTACATTTTCTCAAGAATTGAAAATTAATTGTACATTTTTTCTTTTGTTTTTAAACGATGGACAGACATTGAGCAACGGAAAGCACAAGAGTGTGCGACACAGATCGACTGTGAACAAGGAGAAGACAAGAATGTCGTGGCCAGTGTTCATAGAGCTACCACAAGAACAAGATGTAGGCCTCATTCTAAGCTCGTTAACGAACAAAATCCTGCTAAATTCAAGATTCCCACTAATTCAATCAACTAATTAAGGGAAATAAAAATTGATTTTTGAGTCACTAACTATTACTCCCCTGTTCTTCAATTAATTGTATCCCTCGGTCCAAACTGGTACAGAATATATCAGAATTCCCAGACAAAAGGAAATGATTATTGTCGTTGCTGCATATGCATAAGCTCTCCAAGGCCGCGTACTCCCCCTCATTGCGTTAAATTCGGCCATGAAAGTCGATACGGTACTAAGACATCCCAAAAATCCCAACTGTATGCCGTTTGCCACAGTATTGCAGGTCTCAGTATTCACTGCTTTTTTTACGGTAGCCAATACAGCCATCACACAAGCTGCGGAAAGATTGGCAATTAGTGTTCCGAACGGAACCCATTTCAATGCACCTGACTTTCCTAATCCTCGCCCGTTGAGTCGTGCTAAGAACCATCTGATCCATACCCCAATGGGACCTACAATGCAGCCTAACCATAGCTGAGCCTCACTGCTATTGCTATCAAACTCTTCCGTTGATAGCACTATGCTTACAATCCATAAAGCAATTAGTATCAGCATCATTGCTAGCATTGCTGCGAAATGACGCTTGCAGCTGTCTACTTTCCAGATGCTGTCAAAGTTTTCGGTCCCTTTGGTCCTTAGAAGAAGCCACCTGAAACCCTTGGCTGTTTCAACTCCAAATATGATGGAATAGGCCGCAAGAAACAAGCCTGAAAAGAACAAGCACTGGGGTATAAAACTGAGAATGATAAATACATGTAAGCTACACTTGTTTGTGAAATGGAATCACTAAATATTAAATATTAGTGAAAGAGTGAGTGATCCTTGTTAAAAATTGGGGTTTACTGAATTCTTTAACCGCTGTACTTCCAAAATTAAGCAAAAGCATAATAGTACCAAACTTAGCTGCCCAGCTAATTCACATTTTCCTCTACAATTGCAGAAGTTTTAAGTGACAAAAATTACCTATGAGAATTCCAAGGGAAGCAGAAACCCAGTGCCCATCAACAGTGAGGTCAAGCATTTTCTGATTCCAACTACTGAAAGTTGTGAGGCTTCCCAAGTAGCCAGTGCTCAAACCGATTGCCAAATAATCTGATACATTGGATATGTCTCCTTTGAAAACAACACCAAGCCATCCCATCAAGAAACAACCAACCTGAAAGGATAAATAAAAATTTAACAAAACTATTCAATATGATTATAATTATAAACATCCAAAACAATGCAGCAACTATAGAAAAAGGGGTCATACCATATTAGAAGGAAGGTCAAGGTATAGTATGCTATGATCACTTGTAACACCAGCTACACTAGGGCCAAAGAGTTTTTGCAGCAAATATCTTGTTAAAACCTGCACAACAATTTTTTCATATATTTTTTTTCATCTAATTAACACTTTTGAGAAGCAGGTTCAAAGTTGCTGTAATTATCAGCTTTTCAAAAGCAATGACAACTTCAGCATTCAGAAATTATTGTACCACGAGGAACATAATCTTATGAAATGATTCAAAACAGCAAGCAATCCAAGAATGGATGAACACTATCATAAATGAAAGGAAATCTTTCATGTTTAGCACTTCTGCTTAGAGGATTTTGGAAACTTCACAAAATAAAAATACTTTGTTTCCTATTAATCGTTTTAGAGTATCAGAGCCAAAACAAGTATTTGCATTAATGTTCCTCACAAAAGGAAGCCAAATGACAAACTTGAAGGAAGGACCAAGAGAATACAGTTAAAGGTAATCAAGATACTCAAAACCAAAATGAAAGTATAAACTGTAAAGCATCTATGTAAATTGCAGCAAATCTAAAAGTTTCAGGGATTGAAGGTTGATTATTACCCCAAGGATCCCGAAAACAGCTAAATGTGTAAGACATGATGTATAGTCCAGTGACTTTGGTAACACTGTCTCCTCTTCCTATGAAGAAAGACATGAAACAGAAAAAGTTACTTGCTGATTGTGAAACAGAGGAAATAAAAAAGTCTGATATACGTATAATCACCAATCCCATACACAATTACAGATCACAAAGAAGAAAAACTAAGCTATGCAAACTCCCCTGTTTTTTGTCCTCAGAACCAACTACTGGTTTGTTGTAAATAGGAGATATGATTTTCTCTAGCAAAGTTTTTACCTTTAAGACCATATTTGATTGCAATAGATTGTTCTCTGGAACAGGAAAATTCACTCCATTCTCTAACACACTGTCAATAGACAAGCGTAGGCTGCCACTTTCACTTTGTCTGTTACTGTGAAGAGCCCGGTCCCCGATATCACCTGCCTCAGAAACAGTTTCACTTTCAATTTCATCATCTATTTGAGAAAATGTGACTCCAGATAAACTTAGAGATCGCCTTCTCAATGAAGAACTTGCACTGATTGTCCGACCAAAGGATCCAGTTCGTCCAAATTCAGAGTTATTAGCACCATGATCCATCATCACTCGTCAGAACTAATGGAACTTTCTCTAGCTGCAAAGAAATTTGTCACAAAGACTCAGAATGTACGACAACATTTGTGATGCAAGTGCTGAAGATGATAATAAATATTTGTAATTTCTTGGAAGTGATTGTCAACTACTCCTCTTCTGATTAAGTGATTGTCAACTACTCCTAATAAGCTAACGTGTGTGCGCGCGCAAAAGAACAAGTGATGAAACCTGCAAAAATCTTTTTCTAACAAAAATTCAAGCCAGAAAATTGAAGAATACAAGATAAAATAATTTATCAGCACAAAGAAGTCTACTTTAAATGATGCAAGAGAGAGACAGGTAAAAAGATAAACAAATACCTTAGTTCTCAAAAAGAGGAATTCATAATATAATAATTGTCAAAATTATAGCATCATGAAATGATGCCACTTATATGTTTGGGACATCAGCTCATCTTCCCACCGACATGATTTTGTTACTTCCAATACTTTTTAAATATCTCCATAAATAAAATATCAGATAAGAAATAAAGAGAAAATTATAAAATAAAGGAAAACACTAACAATAAGAAATAAATTTTATGCAAGAAACAACAATTGAAGAAAATTTAACTAGATAAAAAATTGTATTAATTAAAAATTAGAAAATTAGCCATGGTTACCATCACATTTTTTTCAAGAGTATTTTTTCCTATATATAAGGTGTATTTCAAATCAAAAGGAAAACTCCTCTTAAAAAAAGACAGAAATTTCATAAAATCAGTAAACAAATATTCTTATTGCAATTATATATCTCAATAATTAAAATTTATTTTACCATATCACTTCACCAGCAAATTAAGATTTCAAATAAGTATTCTGCTCGAGGAAACTATAAAACAACTAATAATTAGCTCAAAACAGTCAATCTTCAAGGCACTAATAATACTTGAGATTCTTTACAGGCACAAAGGTTTAAGTAACTTATATCCCCAATCTAATCATAACAGAGAAATGAAAAAAAAATGTAACACCAAAAGAAAAAAGACAAAATGGTACAGGAAACAAAAGAATAAAGTGAAACAGATTTATTTATTTATTTTTATGTTAGTATCTATCATGTGAAAGAATGCCTGTGTTATTGAATAATGGAATAATTTTTTAGAATGATCAAACCAGTACAGGACCATTGACCACCAAGTCTAGGTTCAATAATCAGTGGGATCTTTTTATAATAAATTAAAGTAATTAATAGAAAATATCGAGAATATTACAACAATAATTTTAAAAGAATGCTACACAGGAATGATTTTTTTTTCATATAGCCACATGGTGAGTTGGTGACAGTGAAGCTGCATGCAGAAGCTGCTTAACAATAAGACAGAACTCTAAAAAACCCAGAAATGAATTTTATAAAATATGTTGTTCACCTCTCAAAACAAAACACTCAATTCAGTTTTGTTGCTTTTGGAAGAATTGAATAGGCTGGTGCCAAAAGCACCGTTAGATAAGAAAGAAAAAAACAATTATTGCGTATGAGAAGGCACAGGGAAAATAAATTTCAAACTGACAACAGTAATTTAAGTAATACCCAACTAGTGGAAATAACATTTTTGTTTCACTTCTTTGGAATTTGAAGTCCTCCACTTTAAGGAGAAAAATGCAGCATAAAGCAAATCAAAGCTAATAGAATTACATAAATAAAATATAATACAAAGATAAAGGCCCACTTTGATTTCATGTGAGCAAGCTAAAATTTAAGAACTTAATAAAATCAAACGTGTGAACAAATCATCCGAACTGTGAGAAACTTTCCGCTGCCTTTCACCATTATAATAATCAATAATTGAACTTGCAAGTTAATCATACAGCTGAGTCATTCACAAATAAACAAACAAACAAACAAGGAAAAAAAAATTTGATTAAACAATTAAAAGTCAAATCACGAGAATTGAGGACTCTAATATAAATGTTAACGTTCAAGAATATTCATACCCGAACCCGCCCCGACCAAACCACGCAACGAAGTGTGAATCAAGCGTTGATTTTGCTAGATGAAACGTTTGAACGAGGATGCTAGGGTTTTGAAATCGGAATCGACGGCGTTTACGTGAAAAGCAGATTCGGAAAGAGGCCGAAAATGGCCTTTTAATGGAGCACTCGATCCTCTGATGATGGCGTAGAGAAGAAGAGTATTTTGTTTCTTTTTTTTGAAATGCGGGACGTGGGACTGGGAGGTTGTTCGATGCAGTTGTTTTCAGCGTACCGGGAACGAATGGATGACAGAGGAAGGAAGTCGTAGTGAAATGGGAAACTCGGTTTGTTCGTCCGCTGTTTTTGACCGGCCATAATTAACGTACGTTTGTTTTATTTGTTTAGATGATCTGTCGATAGATTATATTATGAGCGTACGACTTGGCGTTTGTATACTAAATGAACCACGTTTACCATTCCACTTCCACGTTCGCACGAACCATCTCATGGAATTCAAGGCTTTGTTAGTAAATTTATACAATAGAATATATTCATAAATAGTGTGGATTCTAAATACTGCAATTGGCAACAACCATTCAACAGTGACTTACAATGTCAAAGATTTAGGCTGAGAGGGCATATACCATTTTTCCTTGATTGATACTTGAATGGCAGCCAGAGAGCGTAGAAGCTCAACCGTCCGTAATTTTACCCACCCCCCCCTCCCCTCCTTTTTTTCTTTTCTTTTTTTTGTTTTAATACGTTTCTTGGTCGTCAAGGCTAGATTTCTTGGCCAGTTCGAAGAAGTCATGCCTCACCTCCGGTGCCGGACCGCGCGGGATGTTGTGATTGGGTCTGGGGCAGAACGAGGGATTACATCGCGTGATAGATAGTGATGTGGTGGTCCCATGGTCGTTACGTTCGGTTCCGTTCCTTCCTAGTTCTATCCACGTGAAGTGGTTGTTGTTTATTACTGTATAGAGGGCGGCTCTCTTAGGTTCCCTCGTCTGGGATCCCTGGGGAAGAGGATCAAGTTGGCCCTTGCGAACAGCTTGATGCACTATCTCCATTCAACCTTTGAGCGAAATGCGACAAAAGGAAGGAAAATCCATGGGACCGACCCCATCGTCTCCACCCCTTAGGAACTACCAGATCACCCCAAGGACGCCTTCGGTATCCAGGGGTCGCGGTACACGACGTTCGTTTTGTGAATGACAGGTCGTCTGTTAAATTATTACTAATTAAACAGAGTTTTTTTAAAAAAATAATTAAGATTTTTATTTACAAAAATTTAATTATCATATTTCTTAAAAATGAAATTTAATTAATTAAAAAATACTTGAGATTTAATTATATATTGATTAAAAAGGTTCAGAAAAAAATAACTGAAAAAGAAATTGTTATTTTATAGGAGAGTTGAGAAACCCGCCACCGCCGGCGTTTAGTATTTCAGCAAATAAATAAAAGCCAGTCAAACCTCAAAGAGGATAAATCAACAAAATTTCCTGACCGTACGATTCCATCCAATACTTTCAACAACCAATATCTGCCTTTCGATCTCTTGCTCGTTTGGTCCCCGCCCAACTCACTCGCAAGCTCAGGTCCGACACACCTGGCTGGATCTCAATTCACACGACCTTAGTCGGCCATTGACAAGCGAGCCTTAAAGCTACAGGTTCTGGAACGTTCTGGAAATCCCTAACGCTTCTTCTAGAACCTTATAGTCAATGGCCGAGACTCAGAGATCCAGTGGTACAGTGAAGTGGTTCAGTGCGCAGAAAGGCTTCGGATTCATTGCTCCCGTTGATGGCGGCGAGGACCTTTTTGTTCACCAAACCTCCATCAAATCCGATGGCTTCAGGACTCTCTCCGAAGGCCAACCCGTTGAATTCTCCGTGGATGTTGGAGAAGATGGACGTACGAAGGCCGTCGACGTGGAGGCCGCCTCTAGATCCCGCGGTTACGGAAATCGAGGCGGGAGAGGCGGCCGGTTTTACTTCGGGAGAGGAAGAGGCGGCGGCGGTTATGGTAGAGGCGGGAGAGGAGGAGGCCGGTTAGGCGGCGGAAGTGGTGGTGCTTGTTTTAACTGTGGAAGAACGGGGCATCTAGCGAGGGATTGTTATAGTGGTGGTGGCGGCGGCGGAGGTGGTCGGAGACATGGTGGAAGAGGAGGAGGAGGTTGTTATAATTGTGGGGAGGAAGGGCATTTTGCGAGGGATTGTCCGAATTATGATTAGAAATGAAAGACCCAAAAAGCAGGAGAAGAAGAAGATATGAATTATGGGTGAGAAGTTCTTGATATTCGTCGTGAATTGTTTCAGTTCTATTTTTGTCTAGGGTTAATTATATGGGTGATAATTTTTTTTTGGTTTAATTTAATTGTTTTACCGTCATTTGATTCGCTTCTTTAACATGATGTGCAATATGAAATGGAAAAAGCATAATATTTATTGTTGCTTATTTTGCTTCTATTGCTTGCAATCCTTACTTGTTTGTAATTTGTAAATCCTATGTAACTTTAATGTTTGAGTTCGTGCGTTGCCGAGTTTTGTTTTTACAATAAAGTTAAGCTTCCAATATTTGTATCTTATACTTCTCAAATGGTGGATAGAATAGTAAATTGTGGTATTTTTTGTTCCTTAAGTTTCTTATTGTATATCTATACTTCCCAAGTTGTGGATATAATATTGTGAATGTTTTTGTTCCTTAGTTTCTTACTGTATGTCCACACGATGGATATGTGAGACTCATTTAGAGTTTTTCTAGTCTTTTATGGTGCATTAACTGTTTTATTTGTCAATAACTGTCAATACTGAAGGTTGGACAAAAGGGTCCCAATGTATATGCAGGCGCATCTTATCTATTTCCCTTACATGGACCAAGGACCAAGTTACTCTTGTCTGTCGGGCCTTCAATTCTCCTAATTCTTATTCTTATTTAGTAACTGCTGAGAGTTTGGCATTAGTCAGGTTAAGATTGCATATGCCTTCTTTTAGGCTTTAGCACTTGAGGATGTATCTCTTGGTTCATTGGTGCTTTGTAGTCGGTCTTTCCTCTAACTGATGGTCTATATTTTCTTCTTCTATTATCTATGCCGCAATTGCCAAAAAGATTAAAAAAGATGGTTCCACCTAATCTAGTTATATTTTAATGATAATCAAGGAAATAGACTGTGTTAAATCTGTTCGGCAATGTGCATCAACCAACAGGAGTTTGTTTCTTATAGACCTTCTATCTAGTGGTCTAGATATTCTTTCAAATGTGACAGTGAGATGGTGGTTGAATTTCTGAATTAACCACATTGTGTTTCTACACAAGGAAATAAGCAGCCACCAATGTGAAAAATTAAGAATGAATGTTCGTAGGCCTGATAATATTAAATTTGCACTTGATGTTCTACAGTTGATTGCAGAATACTAATAACATTATTTATGCTGGAAGTTATCATTTACACAATCTTACATCAGGAACTCTGTTCTCTTATGGAAGATATTGCACTGCCTCAATCAACATGTTTCATGAGTTGTGTTTTGCATCTTCATACTCGTCTTTTATTTGTCTCATCATGAACCATGCAAAGCGGTTATATTTCAAATTAGCATATTTGAATTAAGAAACTTTGTGGCAATGATGAGGTTTGATTCCCTTATTTTTCTGGGATAGATATTTTCCAATGGGTCCATGATGCCAAAGTTCAAATATCAGTGTTTTTTTTCCCTCTCACTGCAAGGGTCTTGTATTCCCTATTTCACTCAGAATTTGTTTGATTAGTTTGTGGATATCTATCAACATCATTTAACCAAGTAAAACTGCTTTATAAGTATTATTTGTTTATCTAAATGTTTATCTTGTAGGTTATTTCTGTTTTGCATTGAATGTTTTTGCAAGTTCTCTGGTAAATTTACAGATTCATTCATGCGCATATGTATAACTATACAATTTACTGACTCAACACCTATTCTACCTTCTCTGGTTTCACAAGTGTGTGAACTGGGTTTTTGTGTTATAATTCTGAAGATTGGATTACTTTTGCACAATATGCAAAATCTTCATGCCAGAAAGCTTGTCAAAATGTAAAATGCAATATGACTTGATCTTTATCAGCTTCATGATTTACTTGCATGTTTGACTGTGATCGCCAAAGTAGAAACTTGTATATTTTGCTTAGCAGGAATTAAAAGACAACGCATGTGTCAAAGTTATGTTGTCTTTACGAGATGAACAAAAAATAAGATTCATCCTATGATACCCAGGCATTGCAATCCCAAAAACTTAGCCTAAGTTTTGTAGCATGGTACTTATTTTTAGTTATGTTTCTCGTTCATCAGGATAATTGAGTATGTACTTGTTCTTTATTCTGATACTCTTCATTCTTTGATGTCTTGGCCGAGTCTCGTGGAGTGAAATGCCCGTTTCTTATATTCTCTTCCCTGATAGTCAGAGTTATTTCTGAATTAATCTGGCTGCCGTGGTTTAATAGTTGTTTGAATGCTCTAGCTTAGAAAGTAATATTAAATTATTTTAAGTTTTTATGTTAATGAATATAATATATACAACGGTCCAAGTTCTTGTAACTGTACATATAATGTTTGGTTTTTAGGTTGAACTATCAAATGAGGATATAATACATGAGGAGGAAGGTAAGGTTGGGAATCCACTAAATAATAGCGCACTGAAAAGTGAGAAAACTTAAAACAATTTGACGCGGACAAGTCCTGAAGGAGAAGATCACCCCGATGAATTATAAAATATTTAAGAGCAGTGCAATGTACTTTATGATGGCACATGGCAGCCTTGTATCATTTAGTAGAAAGTTCCATGGCAAACTTTTTTTTTAAGAGTTGTGACCAGCACTTCCCAGTTTCTCACTCAGCTTCAATTTTAATTTCTTCCTTTCCACTCCGGACTTACCTCTCCTTGTCTGCACATCGGCTTTATTTATTGTTGATTCAATTTTCCCAGAGAAAAAAGAAAAGAAAAGACTGGATTGGATTAGATAGAATTGCAGTGGGCCACGCCACGCAGATGGCCTGTAGCAGAGCTGGAACCTTGCTAGACTTGGCCAAATAAATACATACATGTGTAAAATTGATGGTCACATGAACAATAAAAAAAGTATATATAATACAATAATTTAACAAAATAAAAATTTAAAATTAATCTTATCATAAGAAAACTCCTTTTTTTTTAATTTATAAAATGAAAACAAAAACATTTTATCATTTTAAAATATATTTTGAGTATTTTGTGTAGCATTTATTTTTATTGGTTAATGCTTGGAAAAAAATGTTAATCGGAAAGCAGTTGATGCCAACGAATGTTTAACACCCCCACCACCCTACCGATCAACTAGATAGAAGATTTGGGTCCCCATTCATCTCGGAAGTTTAGTGTAGAAGCAGCTTGGTCAAAAAGCTGTTTTCTTTCTTTTTTAAATTTGTTCAACAGATAGCCAGATTCATTGATTTTGAAGAAAGAAATAATTGAAACATTTCCAGGCAATGACCAGACAGTACTTATCTTAAACTACATTGATTCACAGCCAATCGATACGCTTTCTTTAGAAGGTTGTTGTTAGGTTTATTTAAAAAAAAATAAAAAGGGAATAATAAAGTGCTTTTGTGTTGCAGAAGGGCTTTTTGAAGATGAGTAGTAGTGGGCATCGAGTATCGATCTCCCTTTGTAGTTTTCTTTTTTTCTTTCCATGTCGTGACCATGTTATCTTTTCAGAATGAAAGTCACTTTAAAGCAATTAGATAGCCAGGGAAGATATAGGGCAAAAGTCATCATGAGCACAATCCTTGTGACCACTTGTTGGGGTCCTCTTCCTTGTACTTTTGGCAAATTGGCAAATGTTCATACAATCCAACCTAACGGGATCAAATACTCTAATCTCTTTTGAGAGATATTTTCAAATACTTACTTTAAAGTTTAGTAAAATCATATAAAAATATAATTTTTTAAAAAATTAATAAAAATTACTCGTCAACAGTAAAATTATTATATTTAATTATTAATTAAAATATTTTTATACATAGTTTTAAATATTAGTAATATTTTTTACATACATTCTTTTTAAGTTTTAAAATTACCTTTAAAAATTATTTTTTATATTTTAATATCTAATTTAATTTACTATATGCAAAATCTTCAATTTTATTTTCTAAATAAAAATTTATAATTTAATTAATTGTAATAATCATAAAAATATTTTATCATAGTTAAAATATTTTTATACAAATATTCTTATCTTTTATATATATTTATTTATATTATATAATTATATATATATTTATTGAATTAAATAGTTTATATTTTTATATGAGTAATTTATACTATTATTTTATATTTTTATATAAATAGTTTATACGTAAACTATTTAATTTTATGTATGTTTATTAAATTAAATATTAAAATTAAAAAAATAATTTTAAGAAATATATTTCTATTAATTTTTGAACTTTAAGAAAAATATGTAAAAAAAATATCCCTAATATTTAAAATTATATATAAGATTATATTAATTATTTTTAACTATTTTTAAATTACTTTAACTCATTTTAAAAATAACAAAAATTTAAATATTTTTTATTAATTTTTTAAAAATTTATATTTATGTATAATTTATTAAATTTTTAAAAAATATCTGATCTTTTTGAGGAGGAGTGGTTTACAAGTATCAATTAATAATTTAATTTAGGCATGGTTAAGGTACCCAAGCCAAATGGAAAACAGTTGCATTCACGAAAAATGAAATGAACAATTTTTACTCGTCGTTTTAAGACATGTACAAAGAGAAACACATCAAATTAGGCAACCGTCCAACTAGTTTCAACTAGCTTTTGCTTTCAGCTAGCAGCTCCACGACAGATTCTGCGGCCGACAGCACGGCTGTCTCCATGGCGCAGCACCAGCCTATTTATGGCTCGAATATTGCCACACTTGTTTCAATTCTTTCGTCATTTTCACTGCTGATTTTCTTCGTAGCTAATGTCTAGCATTCTATTGTGTATGTCATTTTCAGTTTGGCACTTTTCCTTTGTTGCTATTATTACGAATGAATTTGGTCCACAAAATTACGAATTCACTGCTACACATTCAATGTCTTATATTTTATATTGAATCTATCAAATTATTGTTCGATTCAAAAGATATATACAAGTTTGATTTTATTTAATAAATTTATTATGTAAATTTAAATTATTATTATTTAATTAAAATATTATTATAAAAAATATAACATAATTAAATGATGTAGAATATTTTTAAGTTTTTTTTAAATAAAATGAATGTATATAAATAATTAAAATAATACAATAGAGAAAACTGAGAGAGAGATACATAAATATATAAAGTAATCCCACAAAAGCAAGGGAGTTTGCTCTAATTGCTTAAAGGAAGATTAATGATCCACACACAAATTACAAAAGCATGGGGGTGGCCATGAATATGATTTGCCATCACACCTAGTAACAATCTGAAAAACCCATCAACAATAATACCTCTTTTCACAATGAAAATACCCCAAAACCAAAAAAGTTACAAAATGCCAATCTCTTTACACACTCACATGTATGTATCTCTGAATCTGTTGACAATCTCTTAATTTGTCTTTAATTTCTCAAGCTTTGTGAGGAGGGCATTGATAACACTTAGTAAATAAACCAAATGTATTAACTTGTTGTATGAAATTAAGCATACTTGCCCATCCACCAAACCCAAATCCCACAACCAAAACCCACACCACCACAAAAATATTCATCGAGTACATTCCTGCCCAGCCTCCTAATAACTTTGGTGGTCCCTCCACTGCATTCTGTGATTAAAAGCAACATGAAAAGCATTAATATCAATCCATGTAATATACTTAAATCTGCTTAAGAATGGCTAACCTCTCTAGCAGCAGCAGGAGCAAAAGTGATCATATGCGCTAAGGCAGGAATGATGTAAACAGTGAAGCTAACAAGGAGAGATCCAACTGTGGAATTTATAGGGCCAAAGAAAGGAAAAATGATTGCCAAAAACCAAATTGGAACCACTACAGGCAATCTGGCCAAAGCTCTCTTGAAAATGCTTTTAGTGTTGTGTACACCAATGAATTTCTCCCACACAAAGTATAGAGGAGTGCATGCAAATCCAAACGTTATAAACTGCAAAAGAAATGTTGCTGTTAGTACTGCCTTCATTGGTTAATAAACTTTAATATGTAGGTTCATCGCAAAGTTTTCTTGTGATTACTTGATGAATAAGCATGAGAACGACCGCGGTGTCTCGAAATCCGGTCCTCGGAAGCAAGGCTAAAGCATTGGAATGGGTAAGAAGCATGTCTCCAAAAGCCCAGTATACAGCAGAAGCTGATGGTAAAGTTAGGGTTAACACGTAAAGTGTTGCCACCAAGTATATTAGCTTGAATTTTCGCGGCTTCCACATTGCATGCATGATCTCCCTATATATATATATATATATATATATATATTATATATATATTAATCAATCTTCAATTCATAAATTTGTAAAATATATATATGCGATTGCAAAGATTCTTACACTGTCACAGCGTGTCCACCAAAAGTGTAGAGAATATTAGTAGCTCCAGTAAAGTACAGCACCATTTTTGTTGGACCCGAATGCTTAACTCCTTCAATCTTCAAAACACACACGAGAGAAGGAAATTGTAATGGTAGAAAATCAAATCAAGTAAAAATTTGATCAACTTCTTTATTTCGTAATTGTTACAATAAAATAGAAGTACCTGTCCATGAAGGAGGGAAGCAACAGTAAGATACCAAGCAGTGTAAGAAGTCATCATAAGTCCCAAAAATGACCAAATTCTGTAATTGTGAAATGAAGGAATGAAAACAGTTGTTGCACAGCATGCTCCAAAGATGTAGGTCCAAGTTCTCTTGTCCAGATTGTCGTTTATGTAGTAGATATTGCTGCAATGCATCATTCATTAATGAAGATTAGACCGAATTAAAGATTAATCATTTGTCTATTTAATAATATACTGTTTAAACTATATTACCTTGCACAAGCAATTAACTGGATCACAGATCCGAACAGCAGAAAAGTGCAGTTGAAAAATAGGCCCAGATTCCTCCAGTGTTTGCCCAGTAATCCATCCAGAACTTCAAACCACTGTCATACAAAGAAATTAAAAAACATTTCGACGAAGAAACATATCAAATATAAGTAAGTTGTGATTAATTCCTCACCTGAATTACATGATTCCTGAAATCAACTTTTTCCCTTTCCTTTCTTGTTCTGTATTCAACATAAAGTATACAAATAAGATAAGCAGTCCAGCTTCCCATCAATCCATAAAACAGCTGGAGAAGAATCCCAGATAACAGTCCCAGTTGCGAAAATGAATATGGCAGTGTGAGAAGCACTTGTGCAACCTGCAAAATTCGCCGAAAAAATGAATACCATGCATGCATGCAAACATTTTCTATAGAAAATTAATGGGTATTAGTTGAAAGTTTGCCTGGTTAGAAGCACAGCTAAACCATGCATCATAAACTGAACCACCATGCCAAAAGAAGCTTGAAATTTTGCTCTTATTGGACGACTTTGAATCTCCCTCTTCTCTTTCCATTTCAAGGTAGTTTCCAGCTATAACAGTTTCGATTTTCTCTGAAGCCATTGTTACAGCCCTTAGTATTTTACTCAAAGTTAGAGGATTAATGTAGGAATTTGATAGTCTATAAATAGATAAAAATGAAAAAGGAAGCGCTTCCTTTGGAAGCGCTTATTCCCTTTTATTTTTTTAAAAAAAACTGAATGAGCAATAATTGAATCACACTAGAGTGGACCAAGCTATGGTCTCCTCAGGAATGTGAGAGCATCCTAGTTAAATCACACGTTAGATTTACGAAATCATGCCTCTTTTTTTCTTTTCACTTGGTGGGTCTGTCTGTAGATTTTTTCATTGGTTGGTGATGTATCTGTGTCACCTGACGGTGATATTCACATTCTATTGTTCTTGGGTTCTGTGGGCTTGACAGGAAGATAATGGGCCCAAGCTCTCATGATCGCACGAGCGGGGTGGCCCGCAACCACCTTTCATCAACAATCAACGCGGATAAACCGGTGGAATAATGTACATTTTTACACGTAAATACATAGTTTATTTATGTAGATCAAATAAGTCCTAAAATCATGTTGAAATGGCACATTTACCTTTACAATTTTGAATTTGGATGAACTAAACATGTAGGGTACTTCAGTCATTTTAACATAAATAGGACTAATTGGATAAATATAAAAACTACTTTTATTTAAGAAAATACAAAAAACCAAGAACTTGATTAGAGAAGTAATAAAAAATAATAATAAATTAGATTATAGAGTTTGCCAGTGTTAGGGGTTGCTTAGGGCTAGTGGGGAGACTAAAGATGGAGAGCATGATTACATTGGAGTGGGCTTAGTGGTAAACATGATTAGTACCACACGTGTGCCAACCAGCTTTTACAAAAGATCTTTCGATTGAGTGATTATAGGCCTTTTTCTCTTCTTACATAGATCATCACCAATCATGATCACCGATGCTCGCACTTTTCATTAACAAATATAAATCACTTATCTTTAATTATTAACATTAATATTAACAAGTAATTCAACCGACCAAAAATGATAAATTTAGATAAGTTGCTTAAAATTTGATTGCCTTTAACGATACATGTATCATTTCTTCTTCATTTTATTTGTATTTACCAATTTTTACTATCTTAATCATTCAAAGTCTAACAACGTGATCAAAATCAATCGGATGACCAAAATCAATCTATCATACTTGATCATTTAAAGTCTAACCTATGATAAAATTAAACAAATAATTATAATTAATGTGTTGTAATGATATAATTTAATATTTTTTTTTAAATAAGAATAAAGTTTATTAATTTATATTAAATAAATCCTCAAGACTCCAATAATTTAACCTAATTAGTTCATAATGTTGATGTTTTTGGCCATTGGGATCTTAATGCTAAAAAGTATGGTAGTCATTCAAAATAGGAGGGCCAAGGATCTATTTGATATAAATAGATAAATTATGTTATTCTTTATAAATAAATAATTATTATTTAAATAATTATAATATATAAATTATTTATAATTTAATAATTTTATTTTATATTTTTAAATAATTTAATTATATTTTTTTAAAAATAAATATATTTAAAAATAAATTTAATTAAATATATATATCAAAAAAATAATATAATTATATTTTATTTAATTATTTATTAAAAATTATACACACACACACACACGTGTGTTTGACGAAGGCGGTAATTGGAATTGGCACTCAAATTAGAAATTATGAGGGGCACGGAACGGTGTCGTGCCCCGCTCCGCCTGAAAATACGATAGCCGTCTCAGTTCAAAGACAGTCAAGTCGACGGTGTAAAATCACATAATGAAGGATCCTAAAACATGGTATTCCGCTTTCACCCTTCCTCTGAAGAACATTTCTTGTACAACAGTAGGTGTATTCAGAAATTTGTAGGGGTGCATTTAGGTTCAGGCTTTTTGAGTCTTGTGTTGACCCGGATGTCTTGTCCAATTCAGAAGATTGCGTCATCGGTCATCATGAATTCTCGACCAATAAGTGATTATGGCTGGCAAACCATGCGAAGAACACCAATTGATAATCAAAATTCAAAAAAGTTGAATCTACAAGTGATGGAGTCGATTGGAAACATAAGGCAGATTCCGTCGGTCCACCGTCACAGAATTTACCAAAAAAGAGGAAGGAATCTGAATAAACTTGCTGGAATGGATTAGGCAAAGAATCAATAAATTTCTAAATCCAGTGACATCCTCCTCCTTCCTTTGCCTTCATTTTCCTTTTTTTTTCACTCTCCCTTTGCACGTATTCTTCTTTACCACCTTCCCCTTTGTATTCGTTCACATTCTTTATATTCATTCACATTCTCCCCCAGTTTCCACCCCCGCACACTCAGCAACACAACAGAAGTTGGCAGAAACATAGAAAAATGGCTTCCCTTCCCTTGCCTCTTCTCCTCTTTTTAATCATAATTTCAGCAGGTAAATAGAAAATTATTCCTGCATTATCAAATCTATGAATAATCATTTACATTTACTGTTTTTATTTTATTGATTTGGCAGGGGCAAAAGTGTCCGAGAGTGCAAGAGTTTTTACTATTATAAACCAATGCAAAGAAACAATCTGGCCGGCAATTACTCCAGGTGAAAATTTGAACGACGGTGGTTTCGAGTTAAAAAGAGGCCAATCCATCGTTATGACTGCCCCGGTCGGCTGGAGCGGCCGAATTTGGGGTCGAACGGGATGCAATTTTGACAATAACGGCAACGGTTCGTGCCAGACCGGTGCTTGTGGCACATCACTTAAATGTAAAGCCGCAGGTGAACCCCCAGCTTCACTTGCCGAATTTACCCTTTCCACTCTCGATTTTTACGATGTTAGTCTTGTCGATGGTTTCAATTTGCCAATGACTATTACGCCCATAAATGGTAGGGGAAATTGCAGCACTTCCGGCTGCGACGGTGACTTGAGGACTAATTGCCCGTCGGAACTGGCCATCAAATCAAACGGCAAGGTCATCGCTTGCCGGAGTGCATGCGACGTGTATAACACCGACGAGTATTGTTGCAGGGGTGTTTACGGTAATCCAGTAGTATGCAAACCAACCTATTATTCCAAGAAATTCAAAAACGTTTGCCCTACTGCATATAGCTATGCATACGATGATCCAACCAGTATTTTTACATGTTCTGGAACTGATTACGTCGTCACCTTCTGCTCCGCCAGGTTAGTTAGTCAAATAATTAATTTCTTTTTTATTATTTAAATTTTATAAATTTATTTTTTTAAAATGTTTCTAAAATTTGCAAAATTCGCACAGGAAGCAGCCGGTGTGCACGTATCATAATAACAAGCTGGTGTGCAGTGGATCAAACGGCTTGAAATCTTTGATTGGTCTACGTTGGCATGTGATGCTTGCAACTATGTTAATGATTTCCTCGTGGATTATTGTTTGACGTTCAAAGAATTTTATTCTTAAATTCAAAAACGATGTATCCCATATTTCTTTGTTGATGCATTATGCAAGTGGGTCTAAATATGAATTTGTTCAAAACTTTTATCATCTTTTATCCATCCAAAATAGTATATATGTTGATTGGATCATTGCAATTATGGGTTGGATCTGAATATCAAGTGGCAATGATAGTATCTCGTACCTGAAAGGGGGAAGAGCACCAAAACATGCCGCGGGAAGATGAGCTGCTCGGAACATAGAAGAGGCAGGATGGATTGTTGGGTCAAATTTAGTATGGATAGTACATGAACAGTAGTTGGGAGTCAGCAGCTCTCTTCAATTTGAATTGAAAAATATAGGAGAAGGACCAAATAACCTCTCTCGCAGTATATATACTACGATTTAGGAGTAAAATACAAGAATTCTCGATATTCTATAAAAAAAAACAAAAGATTTCTCATAAATTTTCATTAGATTCCCCATTTTCCTTTGTACTCTGAGGATAAAATGGTAAAATGACCGAAAGAGGTTCTACAAAGATGCTTGCGGAGTGTGGATAGAACCAATATTTGCTTTATCCTTAATTTAGCCTTCTTTATGATGGGCCTCTGCCTAACGGATCACAGGCAGAGTCCGATACAGTTTGTTATTTATTACGTTTAGTATAAATATTTACGTTTTATCAATAAATAGAAAACGAAAAGCTCATCAAATTAATATCTTTAAAAAATCAAAAATTAATGGCGGCCGGTGGAAAGGTCTCCTTCAAGGTTACGCTCACCTCCGATCCGAAACTTCCGTTCAAAGTGTGCGTAAATCGGAAACAAATTCCAATTTTTTTCTTCTTTTGATTGATTTTCTCGATTATCGCCGAACATAAATTAATTCTTGTTTAATCTGTGAAATCTCAGGTTTAGCGTTCCTGAAGCGGCTCCGTTTACCGCCGTTTTGAAATTCGCAGCGGAAGAATTCAAAGTTCCTCCGCAAACCAGCGCTATCATCACCAACGGTAGTTCTATCTGGCGTTACTTTAGTTTTATTTATTTATTTTTGCATGTTTTATGTTCTGATTGTTAATTATTTCTCGTGTTTTTTGTTTAGAATTTTGGATTTATTGTTTAATCTTGATTTTGGTTGTGTATGAGTAATCGGGGAAGAGAATTATATCTGATACGGGAAAATTGCTAGTAATGGTCTCTGCGGTTTTACCGATTATCTGTGGTTTCTTTGCTAGTATTTTGTTTTTGATTTGTCATTTGTTAGAATTTTATGGTTATGAAGTTAGTATATCTTGCACAATTCCAATGAAGGCTATATTATGGTTGCATTGCATTTGATGACATGAGAGAATCTTTAAATGAACTATGTTTCTTCGGGGAATTTGATAGAGATTTTTTAGTTCGTCAATTGCTTCCTCCAATGTTGTTCTTCCATTTGATGGAGTTGAAAAGTGTAAAGAGGAATATAAACCAAAAAAGCACCAAACTATCAATTTACTGTTTCAAAACGTTTGTTGAAAAGTGTTTCCTTCGCAACTTCAGTTTGTGTTACTATTTGATGAAGTTGAATAGTGTAGGAGGAATGTAAACGAAAAAAAACCCTTATAAAATTGATCAAAGATGGCCTTTACTAGCTACTTTTTACTATTGACATATTGTTTATAACCTTCCAAAAACATCTTTATCCTTCTTCGTTTTCCTGTAATGGTAATCTGTCCTATAAGTATTCCTGCAAAGTGAGATTTGAACACATATTATTGTCAGTTTGAAAAATTTTCAACCTCATAGTTTCAGGTTTGCAAATATTTTTGCTGTAAATCTTTCATCAAATCTCACTAAAAAAGTCATTATATGTTATATGCAGATGGCGTAGGAATTAATCCTCAGCAAAGTGCAGGTATGCTTGTGCTAGCTCTTTATTTACTGTTCTTGTAATTTTCTTAAAATTAAATATTGAAGTATTGAATTTCTTTCTGCGGGATGATCTTTTGTGAACTTTCCCTCCCCATCCCACGCACCCCTACCCTCCTAGTGGAATAGTATTTTGCAAAATTTGAAGCGTTTGTACGTTGAAAAAAGGTTAGACAGTTGCGATCAATGGTTTAGTTATTTGGCAATTGAATGCTTTGTGAGATGATGAATCGCGGGTGTAGATTATGATCTGCAGCTTGTTTATCAAGTTTCTCCTTGAAATATGAACATTATGCCTCTAGCCTTAACCTAGCGTCTAATTTCAATTCAAATTAATATTTGCATCATGATCTCCAGAGGAGGAAGCATATGGCATCTTTGGATGAGATATAAAAGTTTTTGCCATCTACTGGGGCAAATGTCATATCTGGAGGTGTTACTTAGTGGCTGTTGGATATTTTTGAAAAGGAGAGATTTAGGAGTCTATTATTGTGCATCTTTGGAACCAAGAAATTCTTTTTTAGTGTTTAATATAAATATAAAATGAAATTCAGATGTGTTAACATTGTACTCCAGACAATTGGATTGATGAGTTCAATCAGTTTGTGCCAATCATAAATTCCACTGGTTTTCTCAGGCAATGTCTTCCTCAAACATGGCTCCGAGCTACGCTTGATTCCCCGTGATAGGGTTGGAGCTTCTAGGATGGTGGATGCTGCATCATTGTCAGAGTGATGATATTGTATCTGCTTCTTTAGTTAAGCTTGATCCAATTTCTTGAGTTTCCTGTATCTTTGATAAATATAAACCTTGTGGTATGAAAGGTGGTCTATGTTATAGTTCTGAAATAATTAAAAGGAAACTATGATACATTAATATTTCACTCTTCACTACCACAAATATATAAATAAATAAAGAACAAAGGGAATGGCTCAACAGGCCTTAGTTCAATCTATTTTCAGTGAGTTTAAGAACAAACACCAAATTGAAGTTGTTTGCAAACTTAGTACAATCATTTAATTTACAGTTGTTTGGTATATTATTTCTACTGATTCCTATGCAATTAATTCGTTTTGAAATCCTGAAGTGAGTCGGGACCATGTTTTGGAGAACTCTGGTTGTGTTCCTGGATGGTGTAGATATTGGTATGTACACAGTATATGATATTTTCCTGTTATATGTTGATTTAAGATGTGTTATATAACTGTAAATGCCAAAACTCTACTTGAATTTTCTTTGAAGACTTGAACACTTAATAGCTATATCCTGCCATATTATTGTGCTCCCAACAAGTACAGTTTGTCAGGCCGTCACTGTTGCTTGCAACTAGAATGCACCTATGAAGATTATGAGTTGCAGCTGGATACATCACAAGCGCCTTGGAAGGTGGCTGCTGCTCTAATGACATGTAAGGTCCACAGTGGGCGTCTTCGAACTTCTAGTTTTGGAGTTTCAAATTAGTATTGGGTTCTCATTTGGTTGAAAAGAGTTAGTTCATCTACCAAAAGGGTTCTGAAATTGACCATTGAATCTCTCCGACAATTGCATAAATACACGATGCATCTCTCGTTAAAGAAGCAGGAGGAAAGAGTAGCCCCCTGCCCCACAATGCTTTCTTTACTTTCGGCAAAGCCCCCACATTCTTGAGTTGTATGCAATAAATAAGAGCTCTCAATGGCATGCATAATCATTTGGTTATACGTTCAGATGAAAGTTGATGTCAGTCAAAACTCATTGTTTTCTTTTCATATGGCTCGCTCTTAGTGTTTTTCAGTGACAATCTAACTTGAACCAATAACTCAGTCCACTTTAGGAGATTTGGGTGTTTCTTGCTGGATTATTGGGTTGGGTGTTTTCTTCAATTCAGCCCTTGGCAAGGCCGCATTGTGCATGGAGATGTATGTTGAAAATCACGGGGACTGAGGGGAAAAGTGACGAGAAAGAATCAAGGATGTGTGCTAGCACCAATGTAATTCTCAATTCCGACAACAAAGCTAAGAAACGCGATTCTCTTCTTGTAGATTACTGACTTCATTTGTTTAATTGTTTTGGATAAGATTAGACGAAATGAATGCAGAATGTTGCTGTGATTTGTCACAAGTGACATAATAGAGTCAACCAACAGCAGTGCAAACAATTCTTGATAAGGTGGCTAATTTTGGAAATTCACTCTGTGAAAACAGACCACTTCGCCCGTCCCGAAACAGTGAACGACGGAGCACATGCCTCCGTCTCTTGTTTTAATGTTGTACTGCACATTCGGCTTCAGTTAGATCCTCGTCCCGTGACCACACCACGTGATTTCATGTGTCGCCACCGTCATTACCACCTTTCTTCTACTTTGCCATCAATTTCGTAGTTGCATGTGTACTAAAAAAATATGCATCTATACATAAGCGAGTTAATTGTCATTGTCATAATTCTCTTTGTTTAATACTTTGAAACACGTTACCTGCTTCCAATTCAAGTGCTTAAATTAAACCACACGCAAATTGCCTACTTGTAAATAGGGTGAGTAAATTTGGTCTCGTCATTTTCAGATCAAAATTTAAATTAATTATAAATTATTGATTTTAATTTTAATCAAATCAATCTAAATTGATAGGAGAAAACAAATCAAATCTATAAACTAATGTAGTTTATTAATTTAATTGCAAGAGTCAAAATTTAACATCTTATATATATATTTTTTTAATTTTATAAAATATAAATTTAGAAATAAAAAATTAGTGCATAAGATTATATATCAATTAAATTTAATCAAATTATTATTTATTAATTAAAATAATTAAATTTAATTAATTTATATTAAATATAAATTAAATTTTATAAATTTTATTTTTTAAAATTATTAATTCTAAAATTAAAATAAAAGTAAAATAATCTTTTGAATCAATCCAAATTATTGGTTTGATTAAAAAATGTCTATCACTGGTTATAAATAATTTTTGTTACCAAAACATACGAACCCATTTTCAAAGCCACAAATTCAGGTGTCAACAAAACCCTTGCAGTCAGGAGTCAACCGGTCCGTCGATATGTGTGGAGGGTAAAATCGTCCAAACAAGTTATCAATAAAATTTGCCCGTTAGTGGTATCGCAGTGGACGGATAGGGCTACTCAGCTCAGCAGAACCCGAGGCGACGCACTTGCTGACGGTGAGTGACGGGCTGTAGCCGGTCACCTCCTTGTGTAAAATGCCTTTCGGGCAACCGGTCCTGCCATTATTACTACTCTACCTTCATTACGCGCCCCCTATTGGAATTTTAAATTTACAAATTAAATAGTTTACGTGTCTAATTTCGTACGGTGTCTTCTGAGTGCTAATCACTATTATGTTTATACTTTTACATCGGCTCGGCTCGGCTCGACATGCCTGCGCCGCTAGACTCGCTTTAGCCCGTGAACGGTGAAGCACTTTTGCTTGTCGGTTGAGGGCCTTGTGGGGCCTGCCCCAACCGTCATGATGATCGTACGGACTGTTTGGATTTTTTAGGAATAATTTTGTTAATACAGAAGTAATCTAAAACACACGCTAGTAAAAGAAAAATTACATATCATTATTAAAAATGATGAAATAACATCTAAGTCCTCAAGGATTTATATTTTATAAATAATGATATAATTATTTTGTTCATATCAACTTAAATATAAAAATATTACTACTTACTATTGATTGGAACTTTTTTGTGTATTAATTTTAAAATAATTATCAATTTTAATTAGTATTAAGAGTGATTGTTACATTAACATTTTAATTATTTTATGAATAAATATCGTATATTTTAAAAGTATTTTTATTTGTGATTAAAAGAAATGCCCAAAATGCACAATGGTCCCAGAGGGAGCATTAGTTTTACAAGAATGATTTTGTTATTTTAACAAAGATTAGCAATTTATTTGATATAACTAAAATATATCATCTTTTTATGTAATTAAATAAAAATTAGGGACCTGAATGTCATTGCACCAGCAAAGATCGCCAATCTCGTAATGCCGCATTAGCCGACAAACGCCATTTTCACAGCTCCAAGCCAAGCGACGAAGCTCTCTTCCTTCTGTCTCTACTTGTTGTCTGTAAAAAATCTCCTGGAGTTCAGTACGTGCATGTCGCTTCAAGCCTGCGCCTATAAGAACATAAACAACAAGCACAGACAAACACTGTCGATACTTCTGACGGTTGCACGGTCACAATCATACCATGAAACCGAAGCTCTACATTCAACACCACGCAAATGTCGCTGCTGCTGGCTGCGGTGGCGCTGACGGTGGTGGTTGTGGTTACACGAGCGAGAGTAGTAACAGCGGTAGCAACTCACCGAGTCCGCCTCAGTCACCGCGTCGTCTTGCTACTGGCATTTCCCACTGCCGACGCCGACTCCGTTTAAAGGCTCAATCGTTTTCTCGACGGGATAATTTAGCCGTTACCGTTAGTTTTCTTTTCCGTCGAAACGTCCGGTACTTGGTGATGCTTTGCCTGTTGTACGTCTCCGGCTTGATCGTATGCGTGGGCCCAATTACCGGTTTACTGGCTCAAACTCCGGTTCCCGGGTCGGTGTATAGAAGTCACGAGATCTTTGAGAGGCTTTGGGATGATATTGAGGCTGATAATTCTTCAGCTATTGATGTTCGTTTCTCTCTTGCTCGTTTGTTTATTATTTTTTAATTTGTTTGGTTGGTGGGAAAATATGAAGAGAAAATCTAAGTGACACGAATGCTTGAAACATGAAAGGATAAATTTTGTTTTCTAAGTTGAGTGCTTGCAGATAACAATTAATAAATTCTTCTGACTTCTGAGTAGAGTGGATAATTAAATATTTGAAGATTTTTGGTTTGCAGAATATTATATGTATTTTTTTTTATCTTGAAATTCAAAATAGGAAGTTGAAAGACACAAGGAAATAGATAGTGAATTGAGCTAAAATGGAAACTAAAATTTAGTTGTTGATTGATGACGGATATGATGCTACCGAAATGCTAAGATTTCTTGCTGTTTCTTGTTGCAGTTGTTCTCTGTATGGAAATACAAGAGAATGAAGGTGCAAAAGCCTTGTCTGCACTCAACTGCTGGAAAACATTTCGGTACAGAAAAAGGTTACTGGAACTTCTCAGTTTAGTCTTTCATTATTGTTCTAAGAAATGATTTGACAAGTTGATGCATAATCGGATAATGTAAAATGGATCAATGTAAGTACTGAAAGCTGATATATCCATTAAATTTCAGAGTCCCCTGGCCCAAGTGGTTATTTGATTGTTGAAGCTAATGGTGGTCTTAATCAACAGCGTTCAGCGGTACGTCATTAATTTTGATGTTAACTACTTGTTTTGAGCGCTAGTTGTTCTAGTTCTTTGATTTTCATTTGTCTTCTCCGAACTGAGTAGATCTATAGCACATTTTTGATTTAATGCACCAATTCCCACATGTATTCTATGTGTGGTTAAGCTTATGTTCAGTTTTTTTTTGTTTTTCAGATCTGCAATGCAGTGGCTGTAGCTGGACTTTTAAATGCAATATTAGTCATCCCTCATTTTGAGTTTAACAATGTTTGGAAGGATCCAAGGTAAGATATATGGATTACCTTGTTATTGTTGCTTATTTCAAACTTCAGTAAAAGGATGATTGTGCTAGATTCTTGTATACATATTGCATATCTTTTGATTATCTTGTCATTTGATTATATTTTTACTTTTAGCCAGTGTTTTAGTCTAGATGTTGGTTCAATGTGTGAGCAAACCATATTCATGCACATCATGCATAAGTCGTATTGTTCGATTGCTCAGCCAAATGCACGAGGAACCATGACCAAAAATTCAATATTCTCATGGTTTAGTTCAGCCAAACATGCCTCAACTAGGAATCTAAACAAATATAGGCCACTTTTTAAGTATTTGAGCAAGAATTTAGATATTCCCTGCTAGGAGAGTTCATAGTTTGCATATTATTCCCCTTTTTAGCATTAATATGATTTTTTTCAGAAATATACTTCCGTTTAGATGCACCCATTTACAACTTTAAACTTATCTGCTTTTACAGTGAGTTTGGAGATATATATGACGAGGATCATTTTATAGCAACCCTTGATGGCTACGTAAAGGTGGTCAGAGAATTGCCTGATCTTTTGATGGAAAAATATGATTACAATATTACTAATATTCCAAACTTCCATGTCCAAGCTTGGGCTCCAGCTAGTTATTACATGGGAGAAGTTTATACTGTTTTGCGAGAGCAAGGGTGAGGGCAACTCATTTATTCTCTTGTTAATTTTTTTTTCATGTTAAATGAAATGGTTTCTCTTAATCTACTTATCCTTGAAAATCAGTCGGATTGGTGACTAAGAATTGAAGCAAGCAAACTGTTGAATGATCCCAGCCATCTGAAACACTTGATTCCCAACCAAAAACTTTTTGAAACATATTTCTGGATCATATATCATTGGTTATATTTGGTGCAGGCTTATCCGAATTGCCCCATTTGCAAATAGATTGGCGATGAATATCCCACCTCACATTCAACTGCTAAGATGCTTGGCTAATTATAAGGCACTGAGGTTCTCTGACCCCATATCAACAGTGGCTGAGAAGCTAGTCAAGCGAATGATGGAGAAGAGTTCAAGGACTGGAGGAAAGTATGTTTCTATGCACCTCCGATTTGAGGAGGTATGCTTATTGTTTGTTCTCATCTGTGCTTGTTATTTAATCCTTTAATGTCAAATATTTTTATATAAAAATTTTCAGAACTTCTCTAACAATCACGTATTTTCTATTAGGACATGGTAGCCTTCTCATGCTGTTTATATGATGGCAGTGAGGCTGAAAAGCTGGAGATGGATAAATCTCGAGCAAAATGGTGGAAAAGGAAGTTTAAGAGAAAAGATCGTGTAATGATACCAGGTCTTAATCGGATAAATGGAAAATGTCCTCTTACTCCCTTGGAGGTACCTCCTGATTGTGCCTCTCCTTTTGCTTTCTAGACCTTTGGAATATTGATGTGGGGCATCATTTGATTTTGATGACTTAATTCTTTAATATAGATGCAATTATTTCCCAAGGCTGATTATTTAGGAGGAAGACTGGTATATAGTAGAACCCCTAGACAAACAAGATGATCAGAGTTCAATCCCTATAAACTATATGCTTTTACCCCAATATCTCTACTTTGTAAAGCATATGTAGTTTGTGCTTGGATTTACCCTTTTTTGACACCATGTACTTTTGATTCAAACCCTTCTTATAAGTACAGCTCGATGTTAATTTGGATGTCTTGGTTCAGCCTTATTTAATTCTGATAGCATGGTTCCCACATATACACTTACATTTTGTTGTACATGCTGTATAGATTGTCCATGCTATAAACTCTCTGAAAATGGTTTTCCTGTCAGCATAGGTCGGGATGATGCTGCGTGGTATGGGATTTGATAATAAAACTTCAATATATTTAGCCTCAGGAAAAATTTACCAAGCCGAAAGAAATCTGGCTCCATTGGTTAAGATGTTTCCTCTTCTATATACCAAGGAATCCCTTGCAATACCAGAGGAACTTGCTCCTTTTGAGGTAAAAAAGATATCTCTGCTTAGGCTTCTGTCAACTCTTATAGACTTGCAGTACATTTTTAAGTATTTTCTTTTTTCATTTTGATTGTTGGCAGGGGTATTCTTCGAGGCTGGCAGCTTTGGACTACAAAGTATGTTTGTATGGTGAAGTTTTTGTAACAACTCAGGGTGGAAACTTTCATCATTTTCTGATGGGTCACAGGAGATTCCTTTTTGATGGACATTCAAAAACCATTAATCCCGATAAACGCAAGCTTGTCCTTCTGCTTCATGACAAGAATATCAGGTATTGTTCCTTGTTGTTTATCTTTTTTTTTGCTTCATTACTACGACTAAGAATTTGAGATTTAATAGTTGTTTAAACAGGCATTAGTTCTGTAGACTCATGAAGTGATTTTGATCTAAATGCTTCAAAATTGCAGCTTTGGGATTTTGTAAGTCCTTGGAATTTAAGAGTCCAACTCATTTTTGGTTCGGTCACTGATCATGAATATCGGTTGGTTGGTTTTGCAGCTGGGTAACTTTCAAAGATCACATGGACATAATGCTCCATGAAAATGATCGCAAAGGAATTATGGTACCAAGAATTAGAAAAATCAATAGAAAAACTTCTGTTTACACATACCCTTTGCCAGAATGTAGATGTCTCCAGCAATCACATAATACAACACTTGAATTGACCTATCTATAAACCTTCAAGGTTCCCAGCTTGAGTCTGGCAACATAGCAATCCAAATTCCAAAGTCTCCACTAGCTTCCTTCAACTGATGCTGTCATCGTTCTCCTATGGTTTTTTGCCCATTGCTGTGGAATCTGCTGTCCAGAGGCAGAGAAAGCTCAGACTTATCTGGTTTAGACAAGGGTTTCCAGTTTTGATTGCGGGAGGAATCCCATATCCGAAGTTACTGTTTTGCCTTTTGCATAGTGGATTTCAAGTCTCCTCTCTGCATCATTTGGAAATTAAAATCCATGGTCAGCATTGAACTGCGAGCTGGGCATACTGGAATGCAAATCAACCAGGAGTCTAAATGGAGTCTTGTTCCTTTCTTATTTTCATTTTTATTTTTATCCCCTGATCTTTGGTGTAACAGTAGTCCCGGTCGTATATTTTCAAATTCTTATATAACAACCTGACCCAGGTTTTCTCCAAATACAACATTTAGTTACAGTGCAGTTGCAGAACAAGCAGATCCAATCCAATTATTTAACCGAAATTATTAAGATCTCAACGTTTCATGGACCTAAGTATGTGAATACCATGAGAGAGGAAAAAAAATACTTTGTGTTATTTATATGGCGATCAAGTGTTTCTGAAGGTCTGTCCAAGTTTAGCTTCCCTCAAAAGGGGCAAGCAGGTTCATGCTTTGTGTGTTAAGAGAGGGTTTGAAACAGAGCAAGTTGCACATATATTTAAAATGTGGTGAAATTGATGTCTCGAACTGGATTCGTTGTAGGGTGTGGGCAGAATGGAAGAGTGAAGGAAGCTATTGCATTGTTCCACGAGATGATGCTGTCAGGATTGAAGCCAAATGAAGAAACGTTTCTGGGTGTTCTTTCTGGCCGCAGACATGCTGGTTTGGTTGAAGAGGCGTGGATCATATTTAAGTCCACGAAACATGAAAATGGACTGGAACCTCATTTAGAACATTACTATTGCATGTTTGATCTTCTTGGTCAAGCTGAGTGCTTCAAAGAGGCAGAAGAACTGGTAGCTGAAATGCCAGTTAAGCCCGATAAAACCATAGGACCACCATGCTTAAGGCCTGTGGAACATTCTTGTCAATGTTGTCGCTGAACAACTTCTTTCGACATCACCAGAAGACTTCCGTATATGTGATGCTTTCAAATGTTCGTGCGACATTGGGAAATGTGGGATAATTTAGGCAAAGTGAGGGAAGAAGCTGGGATGAGCTGGATAGGGGTTTCAAGTTAACAAATCCTTCCATGTTGCATTGCTTGTTGTGATCGGGATACTGTCCGAAATTTGAAATAAAGTGGATCCATGTTAATAACTATGTACAAAACTGTTACATTCTGAGCTGTTGAGAAACTACAGAAACATCGTAGTCCCCGTTGGCCTCGTGTGAAATTATTAAAGGATCAGCTCTTTTATAAATTTATTTATTAAAAATTTTAAATTAAAATTTGATATAATTATTAATATATAATATTTTTATAACTTTTTAATAATTAAATCATTTTATAATAATTTAAATTCATTAACTTTGTGCCGTAAATTGCGACCCCGACTCGCACTCATGTAACATACCATGTTGCAATCCTTCAATCATCACTGAACGTATATTATAACTAGCTTCTTATTATAACTTCTTGCATGCTTGGCCTTCTCGTGACATCTTACCCTTGGGCAACCCGACTACTACTTTCATTTCACATTTTAGAAAAGCTAAAGCTTAAAGCTGTCCAAATTCTACAGGCTTGAACTACTCCTAAAGCATGCGCAATTATTCCTGTTGTGTTGTTCCAGTCAAACAAGATCAATCCTTTCAAGATAAGTTCGCCATTAGCAGTTAACCCATGGTCCAGCTAGACCCTCGACTGCGACATGTCAAACAACAACAACATGGCCTGGCTCCACCATGCCCATAGCCCCGTGGCCCCCTCCTACAACTCCTTTACCAACTGTTAAATGGCTATGGCCAATTATTTTACAGTCCTAAACAATAAAATTATTTAATTAATAATAAATAAAAAATTAAAATTAATCTTATTATTCAATAATTTTTTTTTATTTTTCTCTTTTTTATACGTTACGAACTGGACTTGAGCTTCTCTGTGGTGCATGCGTTTTTATTTCATTTTACTCTTACGGTGCTTCACCCACCACCAAAGCAGCTTAGACAAAAGAGAAAAGGAAACTTCCTTATGGCCAATTTTTAAGGTGCCAAAGCTGACGCTACGAGATGCTAATGAGATTTGATTCGGTTGGCCTAACAAGAAAGAAAGATTGGTACACAATAAATTATGCTGTTTAGTAATATTGTAATAGAAGTGCTTCTTAAGCCCATACAGAGTTGCTTAATCTTTTATTTCTTTGTTTATAGAATCCGAAGATCAAGAAACTACAGCAAATCACGAAGTAATGAGTACAAAAGAAGAGTCAAAATAAATATGGCAGAATTAAAATCCAGATCGGAAAACAAAAAATGTATCCACAAATGAAGAACCCACGCGCGACCTTTTATACAGGATAAAATACAAGGCCAGAGAACAAATTCTTGCTGCAGCAGCGCATTCTCATGCTCATGTGGTACTATATATTAAGCAATCACTGCACTAGTCTCTGTTCTGTGAGGCAATTTCAGCTCCCTTCAGCTCTGCAAAGAACAAAGCTTGCGCAGGAAAACAATTAGGACACGGCAAGCAGTTTTTCTGGTGAACCCATCATGTTACTGTGTCAAAAATTACCCTCGAATTATTGAGGAAGAAATCTGCTCCCACTTAAACACTTGGGGAACGAGCTAAATCTTGCCTATCTTACAGTTGATGAATGAATGGACAATGAATGTTCTGGGTATATAGATAGCTTTGTAGAATACAAATTCATTTATGTGCATTATAGTCTTACCGTCCTCACTTTTTCCCAGCTTTTAAACCGGCACAATTTACCAAAAATAGAATTATATTTTGCTAGTGTAGCCCATACTTAGATTCCAATTCTCAATTCATATGCCTAGCCCCAATGTGGGCAATTAATTCCCTGTATTGGGTGGGGAGATTTTTCAATTTTAAATCTCTTTCCTGGGGATTTTCCCAAGTTGAAATTGGAGGCCTAAATTAATTGCTCATTGCTAAGCAATACCATTCTGTCATCCAGCTGCTGCTGGAAGAAGCAATAAACCTTTAAGATATCTCCTACATTTCTATATACTCAAAAAACCGAAACAAGGCATAACTAGATGAGAGAAGCAAAATTAAGACGAGGAAACCTTGTATCAGTATGGAAATGAAGTTGACATAGTTAACTAATTGTTAAAACCCTCTGTAGACTACCACAAAACAAGGCAAAATAGCCCTAGGGTTAAACACATACAATTCATCCAAATTGGAGTACATTCCCATGGCGCCAGCCAGTGATTCATAATCTTCCAAGTTTCCCTCCAAGCTCTTCTTCACTCTCCCTGCAATTACCCTACAAACCAGCATTGCTCTACTGTCACTTCCGTCTTCAACCCCAGATTTGTCATGAGCTTTTCCGCTCGTTGCAGTTGTTAGGATTCCATTTCCATTATTCACTCCTTTATTGGATTCGTGTTCAACTTTGAATCCGTTCTTGATAATGCTACAGACATTGCATTGCGGAATTGAGTTGCATATGTTCGAGGATCCGTTTAGGCCCAGTGAGCATGCAAAAGTTGTGCAGTGAAATCGAAGAAGTTCATTGCCGTCTGCCATGCAACGTGGGTGCTTTTTTGAAAGCTTGGTTGCTTTTGCTTTAATGGAGTCTCTGTACTCTTCAAACTGGGCGATTGTTCTTTGAGTGTTGTGAACTTTAAGTATCCTATCGATTTGGCAGATGGGTGTTTGTTTCTTCAGCCAGCTTGATTGGAATATGATTTCCACTATGTTCTTGCTTGTGTCCTCGGGACCCAGTTCAGATACTGTAAATATTTTCGTAAGTTTGAAATCAGACCTATAAGTTTCTGGAGAAAGATGAAATAAACTGACCATAAGAAATTGAATGTTAAATTACCTGCGTGTCTAACGGCTTGATGAAGCTCCAGATTTTCGGGTTTCTTGAAGATCTCGCCACATTCAGAACAAGAACAAATGCTACCACGCACAGAAGGATCTCTGGCGATTCCAAGAAAAGGATCAACAACCATTCTACATTCATAACAGCCAGAGAATCTTCTAAACGGCATTCCTTTAAATGATGTACCGCCATTAATGGAAGAATTTGAAGATGCAGAGAGTGAAGAATTAGTAGCGGACAGAACTCCATTGTCATGGATTTCATGCGGAAGAGTTTTCATTGACCTGCTTGAAACTTTATTGTTACTATTAGAACCCATTGAAGCTCTTTTCCTTTGTAATTCTCTCGAAGCCGCAGCAATTTCGGGCCTTTGCATGACTTTTGTGTTGCTGCATAATGAGCCTGAACACTTCATTTTCTTACATTTCTTGCTAGCTTCGTCTGCGGCTTGTTCTTGCTTCTGCTTCTGCTTATTTTCGTGCCGTTGTTGCACTCGTTTCTGCTGCTGCTGCTGTTGTTGTTGTGCTTGGAGGTTTTTACAAGCGAAAATGCCTCTCACAACTGCCCAAGAAGGTGGTTTCTCTGGCTTTTCTCGCTGATTCTTTTGGTTTTGTTGCATTTCTTTGGCAGGCATTCTTTGGTTTCCAGGTTTCGCCATTGTTAAAAAGAAAAATGTTTATGATGTTTGCTGTTTTACAATCTCATTTGGGTTGTCTTGTCCTTGAGAGAGACAAGGAACTGAAACGAACAACTACGAAGTTGGAACTCCAGAGAAGCTCCCCACTCGAGTGATTTTCTATATTAGATTTCTAGCTTGGTTGGGTTGGATGTTTTTGACAAGGACAAATTTGATGTATAATTTAAATTCAATGTCTATGCTCTTTAACGGTATCTGGCCGTTGGATTATCTGATGGATACTTGGATCAGTGATGAAGAAATTCTACGCGTTCCCCATATTAGAATACTCAAAGGAGAGTCGATTCTTATTTGTCAACAGATTCAATAACAAAATCGGTGGGCTAGCGAATGGGGTACATACCGGATGATGATGATCATAATGGAAACAATAACATCGAGGTCCCTGACATTTTATTACTTTTTATTAACAAGGAAATAATTATCCATTTATAACAAATAGATCCTAACATCTATTAAACCATTATTTGTGAAAACTAAAAAATTTAAGGATTTAATGTTAATAACCTGATCATATTTCGATGATTAAGTCATCGTATCGCGAAACGGGTCGGGTTTCCGACGAATTTGACCCGTTAATCTGCGAAGGTGGATTGTTCGGACATTGTGCTGCGCAGCAAGAACAACTGGTCAAGCACGTCACTAATTACGCCATTATGGCTCACATTACGGGGAAAAGGCTGCTCGATTCCTTTTGCCTCAAAATTATACCACACCCATGTGCTATCGAGTATCGCTTTGTACTTTATTTAATTTTATTTAAAAAGAAAATTACCCATCCATCCCCCAACGTTGTGAAAGTTCAGTGTAAGATTTGTCTGATCTGAATTTTGAATGAGCAGAGGTATGAATTTTTAATGTATCTTGGCTAAGGTCGCCCCGAAAGGCCACTGAATTGAGCGGAAACAAACCAAAAGGCCTATTCGAAAGCATATTTAAATGGGCTAAAATTAAAATCAAGGCCTTTTATCAGAAATACACTGCCTAGTTCCAAATTTAAAAGACTGGGCTCAATTTCGGCCCATTAGATCGATTGACAGCGGCAGTTCTAATCAATGGGGCAAATGGTCTTTCTGTCACAAACTAGATGGCCCCGTGCCAAATTGGAAAGGGCCAACAATAGTCAATGGGCCAAAAATGGTCTTTCTGTCAGGAAGTAAATTGGCCCGGTACCAAATTTGAGAGCGCCAATAGTAGGCCGTTCAAATTTCCAAATCTCTCTCTACTCTCTGGCCACAAATCTCTGCATTGCAAATGGCTAATTCGAAAGCTATCATCCTCTCTCTTGCTCAGTAATAGCTCAAGTTACAAGATCCCTTACCAAAGCGGTGATTTCCTCCGTTTCAATTTGCGCTGACGTTAATTTTTTCAATCCCATCCCTAAACTGCCCTGTGAAGAAATGCGGTTGAGATCCAGACATGGACAGGGAGGCTAATCTGCCAGTCTCAGCACCAAAAAATCTGTTCCGTCCGATCATCAATTCGGAAACGACGTCGTCCACTTCGTCCTCGTTTACTTCTTCATCTTCCCCGCCGGACCTCCTTCGGCATTTTCAAGCCGCTTTCAAACGACACCGTCCTCTCGGTACTCTTCTCTCTCTCTTCCCCCGTCTATATTTGTCTATTGAATAAATTTTTTGTTACTTCTATTTGGAGTTCTTCCATTAGGCTTTCCTTTTTGTGCTTTAAGTTAAAATTCAGCCGCTGAAATTTGGGGTTGGATTGTATCATTTAATTTATAGCCCAAGTTTGGTGTTGTTACATACATTGGTTTCCCAGTAGGCGGGATATTCATTCAATTAAAATTCTAAAACCATTTCCTTACTTATAGAAAATTGCGAAACTTTTATATTTAGATTTTAAATTGTTTTTTTTAATATTCTATCAAAAAACTGTTTGAAAAGTTATTAAGAAAGTTACATTTTTCTTGAGATTTTCTGTTCCTTTGTTTTCAAAAGCAGAGAATTGTTTATTTGACATGCTTGTTATCATTGAACTTGACTAACTGATAAAGATGGGAAAAAGGGAGACGGGTTTTCAATGAATCCGAGTTTTGAAGTTAGGTCTGCTCGGCTGAAATGTACAAACAATTGTTAATTTCCATCCAAAACTTTTGCAAGTTAGTACATAGTTTTTACCTGGTTCTACTTGAAGATCAAAAGGGTTTAATTAGATGACTTTTTGAAAGTTGAAGATTTTTTTATGAATTTGATACCTGAGCATTTCCTAAATTTCTTTTTATGTTTATTCTGAGGAATTATAAGGTAGCATGCAGTCAAATAGTATAATACCGAAACGGTCCTTAGTTCCCAAACGTGGAACATCAAGGAGCTTGGGCTCGAATGCGGCTACTAGCACAAAGAAGTCTCAAGATATGGTTTCGCTGAGTCAGAGTCATGGATTGAAGGATCCAATTTCCCAGATAAAGAATGTAGCTTCTGTTGCTGGGGAAACTCAAGAAGATACACCTATTACACCACCTACGATTTCAGGCATTATCACCAATACCTTTGATGAGAATTTTAACCCATTTGATACACAGAGAGATCATTCAAAACCTGCTATTGGTGGTACAGAAGTCAATCCAATGCCTTTGTCCCGTTTAGAGTCTCAATATGACAAGGGTCAGAAAAATGTTCAGTTTTCAGATGGAAACAATGCCAGTTGTCAGGGTAATTTCTTTTCTCCCTTTTATTTTAAATTGTTGGTTTGTAAGTCAAATTCTTGTGATTCAGTGTCTTTGGCAGCTTTCTTTGTAACATTGTGAAAAAGTTTTCTTCACTTAGGTGTCCTATATTATCCTTGAGTTTGTTGCTGTTCTCTGCGATATATATTGCCTTTTCTCAACATGCAGGGGCCGATGATCGAATGGCCACCAGAATGGAGAATTTATCATCTCATATGGATTCACTTGCATTGACAGAAATGGAATGGGATGCTAGCAATCAAGTAGAGGCATCAGATGTAGCCAAAAATGACTTGAAGCTCCAGCATTTTGGAAACACAGAATCTGATATCAGTTTGAGGCCTGATGGTGGGATCTCTTCTTCATTGGCAAAGAGAACAACAGTTGTCCAGGATCAGCTGCACCAGTTCAGAAACTTTTTAAGTCAGCCTGCTACTCAATTTTCTGTGGTAGGTTCATCCTGTCCTACCTCAATATCCATCCATTCTACTTCAGCACCCATCCTCAATTCAACAACCTTTTGCTCTCAATCTCATCAAGGCAGTACTCTTGGTGCTGTAGAACCTGTAGGAGACTACAATGTGAATCCTGAACCTGTAAATAGAGGAGATATGATACAGCTGTTACATTCTTCAAGTAATGATTCCAAAATTCCAGTTGATAGGTCAGTTATTACAGTACAGGGTTCAAACTCAGTTATTGAACCCAAAGCAGCAGGTAAGGAGCATGAATTGTCAAAAGAGCAACAAGGCAATTTGATAAAGGAAGGTGGCATACCAAACAACCGCTCCCCTCATAACGATAAGTCAATGGAGGAGCATCAAATTGCAGGTAACGTTACTGATGTACAATCTCAGGCTTCATCATCCAAAAACTCATCATCAGACATAAAGTTAGAATCTTCTAAACCGGAAAAGCTGGAGAAGGCTGTAAGTGGTAAAGGAGTGTCTGCACCTCGCAAACGGAATTATGATCCTGACTTGTTTTTTAAAGTCAATGGAAAACTCTACCAAAGGCTTGGAAAGATAGGTAGTGGAGGAAGCAGTGAGGTCCACAAAGTCATTTCATCAGACTGTACAATCTTTGCACTTAAGAAAATTAAGCTTAAAGGTCGTGATTATGCTACTGCATATGGGTTCTGTCAGGAAATTGAATATTTAAACAAGTTGAGGGGGAAGAACAACATCATACAGCTAATAGACTATGAGGTATTCATTTTGAACCAAAAATAGTTTATTTTATGAATATGCAGGTCTATTTCCAGCAATTGCCATTGCATATACAGTATTACCTTGCAACTTTTGAATTCGAGAAATTATTTCTATCAGATGAATGGCTTCTGATATTCTCTATTGGTATTAGGTCACAGACAAATCTTTGCTCAGAGAAGTCTTGAATGGCTCCATGAGCAATAAAGATGGTAGACTCAAGGATGATGGATACATATACATGGTACTAGAATATGGAGAAATTGATTTGGCTCACATGTTGTCCCAAAAATGGAAGCAAATGGATAGCTTCAATCAGACCATAGATGAGAACTGGCTTCGATTTTACTGGCAGGTCCGCAAGCTTAACCTTGCCCATGTGCAAGTTATGTGTATGCAAAATTTTCATATATTTTTCGTTCTTTTATAATGATCATGTAATGGTTAACTTCGACTATTAATAGACAGTGCTAGCAATAATAGATACATCATCTTTTTGTGGTGTTGGCAGGGAAGTAACCCTTTATTGTCTTTTGAGGAGACTATGAAAGGGCTGTATGGAAAATATCTTCCAAATTTAAGCTATTAGTTTCATTTTTCTTCATATTGATTTTAGGCATTTGAACCATGTTTCCTGGTTTCATATCATCTTTCGCATAAAATTTTGTTGCATTGCTTTTGCATTTCATACCTGGTTTTTAATTCGACCTGTTTTTATCTGTGTTCAGCCTAGTGTCTAGGAGGTCAACAAACTCAGTGTGTGTGTGTGTCTCATGTGTCCACTTGAATTCATTAATTTCTTGCTTATCGAATTGAATTTCACCATTAAAAGCAGAAGCTGACGTTGTTTAGGGCAAACTTTTTGCAGCAAATACTTCAAGCTGTGAACACCATTCATGAGGAACGTATTGTGCACTCCGATTTAAAGCCGGCTAATTTCCTACTTGTCAAAGGTTCTCTGAAGCTAATTGATTTTGGTATTGCCAAAGCCATTATGAATGATACGACCAACATCCAGAGGGATTCACAGGTGATCCTTCCTCGTGCTTATTATTATTGTTTATTTTAAATTCTCTGAGAATTTCACTAGAAGCATGTTGCAGATACCATCCTGTTTGTGCCTCGAATTTGACTCTTGAATATTGCTTGTTGCCTTTCCTTTTGCTTGTTTTACCATGGATGGCCACTATCTTAGCCAATAGTAATTCAACAAAAGTTGGTGACAATTGACTTAATGTTTTAATGTTGCCAGCACCATGCATATATTTCATCACTACCTCCTAGCATCATAACAATTTCAAGTCCTCTCAAGTACAAGTCGGGGCAGATTTTCTCCCGCAATAATTTGCAAGTGGATTTTGCTTGTGATGGACATGGAAATCTGGGTATGCTATCATTGAATAAATCTAGACTTGCCGTAAACCCTGGACCAGTACTCAAAAAAAGAAAGTATTCCATTGGTGGATATGAAAATGCTGGAGTAAATAATTTTGCAGCCCACAGTATTTTTGAGTAAAATTCACCATTGTACTCGAGAGTGTAACATGATCTGGTTTTTTCTTTTTTTTGGATTTATCAATTGGAATATATTGCTGCAGGTTGGTACTCTGAGCTACATGTCTCCTGAAGCATTCATGTGCAATGAAAGTGACGCAAATGGAAACACTATAAAATGTGGCCGGCCATCAGATATTTGGTCCCTTGGCTGCATACTTTATCAAATGGTATATGGGAGGACACCATTTTCGGAATACAAGACATTCTGGGCAAAGTTTAAAGTTATCACAGATCCTAACCATGAAATATTGTATGAGCCAGTTTCCAATCCATGGCTTCTTGACCTTATGAAGAAGTGTCTTGCTTGGGACAGAAATGAACGGTGGAGAATTCCTCAGCTACTTCAACATCCTTTTCTTGTTCCTCCCGTTCCACCTCAACCATCTTCATCTCAAGATCAAAACAGTAAACTGCTTCAGCTTCTGGCCGAAGCTTGTGGCAGTGACGCCGAAGCTTCCAAGCTTTGCTGTCAACTCAGTCAACTGATTAGGGATCCAGCGATGCCAATAACTTCTCAGTTATCAAAATCCCGAGAACGACAATGTAAATGGCTTTCTGAAATGTCAAACCTTTGCTTCGAACTCCAGAAACGTTTAGCAAATCAGGGGGAAAATAGGTAGAGATTTGAAAGTGAATCTAAATTACTTTGTCAAGAGTGTTTCATCTGGAACATTTGTTTTCTTTCATCAACAGCCTGTTTCATTTCGTGAATAATGGATAATCCTTCTGTAGTTATTTCCCAGGTTTGGGGTGAAAAGAAAGCTGAGTCATGCCATGCGCTAATAATACATGATAGTTATATTTATTAATTAAATAATAAATTTGTATAATTTTTAAAAATCATTTATTGTACATTCCAACCGGATCACCCCAAAATACAAACTCAAAATTATCATGAGAGAAATTACTAAAGAAAACGAGATTGCATGGGGTTCAGATGCTTGGCCATCCCTGATCAACATTCCTATGCTTTCACAAAGTATCACTGGAACTAGATGCCATATTTACCATAAAATAAACACAGATAATCAAAAGGATGTTATTTATCGCTCATGAATTGCAAGTACATATACATCATACCAAAGTTGATTGATCAATTTCTCTTCAGATTTTGTCAAGAATCAGAACCTGTAAGCTGTTCAAGAATTAGTAATTAGGAAATTTTCATAAACTAAAGCTCAATATGAACCAATGGCATCGTTATTCTGCAATATACTGCATGCATTTAGCTTGGAATAAGTAGGAAAAGATGCTACACAGAATAGGCATTGCAGCTCTCTTATGTCCACAAATTATTAACACCACTCTTATTGGTTAATAAGAATGAAAAACAACAAATACAATCATAGTGCACGACATGATGAGATTATAGATATGGACTTTGCTTCTTCAATCAGGCTTTTCGAATGAAACAAACTGTAATAAATCACAACAGGGAAGAAATGGTGACAGAAAGAAATCAAATATAAAATAATGCAAAGCTTGTGCGTTACTATTTGAGTTGCTGAGCCAACTCACTTTTTCCTTGGCAGTAATGAGCACAGTGGTAGCAAAAAAAGATTTCTATTTCACAAATTTGGAGGTGATGGAGTCTGTTACTCATCTTGGGATGAAAGTTTGTAAGAAGCTTCGGCATGTGCTTCCTCCAACTTCATCAGGAGTTCCTTCATGAAAGGTGAATTTTTCCCATGTGTAATTCGTAATATATTCAATGCATTGGTCAGAGATTTGATTGCATTTTCTGTATCTCCAAGCAACCTTCAATAAATAATATGATAAATTAGCACAAGAAAAATGCATAAAAAAATACAATTCTTGCAATATGCAAAGTAAATTTTTGTCAGTTTTATGATAAATAGCAATAATTTTCCCAGTTATTTTATCTCGTATAAGATGGACCAGTGTACCAACAACAAATAGGTAAAGATTTGATAGCACAATGAATAGTCCAATATCTACGAATACAAGCATGTTGACTTGATGGAGAAGAACATATACACAGTGAGGACTTTCTGACTTTCAACTTCCAATATCGATTGCAAGAAGTTTCCTCTGTTAAGGCTTTTTGTGGAATTCTCTGGGCCCTACAACTAGTAACTCAGCCAACTAAATGGATTGTTTTACTTATCACACTGAAAAGAATTAGGATGCAGAATATTGGTTTGATGTAAATTCACATTCAGGCTTTTTGGACAACAGGGTTTCACCTGTTGCATGTCTGTACCTATTAGTGACTATGAAAAAAGCAGGTCATGACTTTGTCTGCATCGAAGTAATAATGGAACTTCAAGAAACTGGTGAAACATTTTCAAAAAAGAATCCAGAAGTGGGAATAAGAACAAAGCAAAGGATAAATCCTGACCACTCAAGTTTCCCACAGGTATAATACTGCAGCCCAAGCAAAGGATGGAACTGAGGATAAAGTCCTGCAATCAAGCAGAAAATGAATATTAAGGATGTTAGTAGCAATCATATCCAAAATTCTCAATTCAAGAATAAAAAGCAGAAGTGTATAATTTAGATGCACTTCGGAAATAATAAATGCATTCAACATGATGGATTTTTTGTTCTCCATTATAGTTTCATATCAATCTGTAGCAGACAAAAGCAACGATAGAGGGCCATAAAACAAGCTTGCTGGAAAATATGACGTACTTTGATACGCTGGAATGGTCAATCGGCAATATTCCAGAGCTTCTTTCCAATCTTCCAGCTCCATTAGTATCTGAAGAGACATATAGTTTGGAATAATTAAAAGTCATGCAATAATAACACTGGGTGTTTTGTTGATCTATTCATAAAAACATTAGGAGGCCCAAGTCTATCCATTGTATTTAACCAAGGCATAAGCAAAAAGAGAATATTTGCAGAAGTATGAACAACAGAAAGAAAAATAAATGGTTACTTCTTGATCCACAAAATAGTTAGTAGAAAAATAAACAGTTACTTCTTGATCCACAAAATAGTTAGTTCTTAAAAAAAAACTTCAAGGCTTTAAAGTCAAAAGGAAAAAGAAAATACAACAATGATAATCAGTCCCAGTTCTTAGATGGATCCATACCACTGTACATCATCCGAGCAATCAACAAATAGTCAAATACCCAAAGGTTGCAGTGAAGAGTTCCATCAATAAGGACTACAAATACAAGGTATCACTAACATAGCCGAGATTTCCAAATGGTATAAAACCAGAAATCATCATCCAAGCAGTTAAAGAAAATGTCCACGGATGTTGGTGAAAATTCCCATATCAAAAGCTGAGTCTAAAAAATTGTAGTCTGCAATCTTATGAAAATTCCCATATCAGAAGAAGATAAAATAATTATGAGAAAAATTTGCTGATATATACACAGTCCTCAGATTTTGTTATCTTATTTTGACCTTGACTGCATCAAACACGACCTTACATTTCATACTGGAGAAGCCAAGATTTTGTACTTCCTGAAACAAGGTAAGGCACTCAGATCATGGATCTTTTCCTTTATGGGGAATTTTCATTGATCTCCCAGGCAACAGCATCAATCACCAGAGCATTCATTGAACATCCTGTTCTTTATAGAATAGATCTAAATTTCATCGTGCCTCACTGTAGGCCATATAATTGTAGCTCTATGACATTTAATCTTCACCTCCAGCCTCAAATTTTGTAATCCATTCCCCCCTTAAAAAGAATCTTTGAATCTTTTTTCTGAATAAAAAGCCTACCAAAAAATATAGAGTGATTTAAAATACTAAGTGAATCAGGATGTAATGGCATAATGTCAAACCTCAACAAATCCTTCATAGTCTGAAAAAGCCAGCCCCATGACTAAGAGGAAGCTTGCTAGTTCAACTCCTACTTCTTTACCCAAGAACTCTTCAAGTAATTTCTATTCCGACAATGAAGCAAATAAAGCATTTCTTGTCTATGCCTAAACACATAATTGAATTTTGCATACAAAAGAAACCAAAGATAAACCATTTTAAAGGATTAACTGACTAAGTGAAGCATATATGCAAAAGACTGGGCTGCATTTTATTGATTGAAAAGAGATGGTATTCATGAACTCCTTAATGGGAATGATAATGTTTACTAGAATAAAAGGGGCTCAATAATTTACCTTTATCATTTTCTCTCGGGCTTGCATCAAACTGATTGAAAAGGGATGGCACAATTTCCTTTGGAGCTTTTCAATCATCTTGTAAGTAGAAAGAATTTCCTGATGATCTATTTTCAGTCAAAGATTAAATATTGTTCACAAATTGTAGACACAGATAATTATTGCTCTTCTCATCAAAGACAGAATATTTATCCTAATGCCAGAAAAAGAAGTCAATAAAGAATTATGCAATCACATTAGCATCTATACTTACCTGAATGAAATTGCCACTAAAAATCATGAGTTCTGAACACCTAACAGGAAAAAAAAATTAGAAAAAGGATACCGGCATGAGTTTTGTTCGACAATGCTTTAATTTCACTTGCTATGTTTTTAATCTCTTGCTTAATCCTAACAAGGCCACATTGTTGGCATGTAAATCCCTTGTCATCTGCAAATTCAAGCAGAAAGAAAAAAAAACAAATTAGTCATAAGGGGCATCTGAACGACATGACAGCAAAGTTATTACTTGCCAGAATTGTGAAGCAGAAAGCCACTACAGCCATCATCCTTGCACCTGTAACCTTCTAGAATTGCACTTTCTTGGATATCATCATACTGACCCTTCAAAGAAAAGTAGAAGCTCAATCAATCAGCTGCCAGATAGAGAAAGAGAGGAAATCCAGTATTGATAGCCAAAACTGCTACTTTTGTAATGTTTATTATAACAGGTACCACTTTAATGCAGCGAGGACATGTACAAGTGAAAAGGTACTGTTCTTTAAGAGTTTTTTGCCGACACATAGTGCTTCCAGCAGTTTCTATGTAACTAATCAATATCTAACAGAATATAACAGAACAGATGTCAGATAGCATTCAGATTTGACATGAAAGAAAGAGTAAGAAGAAACATCATACTGCATGGGAATTTACTGTACAGAATCTACAGAAATATTAAGCTATATCACATGAAAAATATACAGATATGTTAAGCTATCTATGGTGAAACACAAAAATGAATTTCTAGAGACAATGTTCAATTAAATACATGGAAACATATAACAATAGGAAAGGTCCCAGGATGGAGATCTGAAGGACATTTTCTTTCATCATTGCATTTCACATTTGGTTTAGTCTGTCAATGAACTACCCATCTATTCAACAGTATGAGTGACCGAGAGAAGGTTCATATCAGCTTTGCTTGATTCAGTTGGTCAGCAATATTGAACTAGAAGGAATGTGAAGAGAAAAAGTGCATGTAGGTGAATTAGAACAAGATATGTGAATCAAAGGTCCTAACAAAGCATACCAAAAGGTACAACAACAAATTGTTTAGGACAAGTGCTACACTGTCGTACAAACTATATTTGAGGGCATAAAGTTGGCAATGAGAAACAAGTTAAGCAACTGCCTGTGCATTCAACCTTACATGCCAATCTTCAACTTGACAGACAGACAGATAGCTTCCCTTGCATCCATAAAAGTAAATGGCTTAGCCATTGTAAGATAACAAAGTCAAGAATGATCATATAGATTACTTACCAATCATAGCCTAGCAATCTCAGACCTCATAAGTAAGAATATCAGGGCAGCTTTTGTGTTGGCCGCACTAGACTTTCCCAATGAGTTAAACTTTCTTGGAGATCAATTTTGGATATACCTGTCGTGACCAACTTTGCACTTAACAACCCTTACTTACAAGGGATATCCTAATAAATTATTCAGTTCATTTATCTCTTCTTATATTAGAAAACAAAATGATCCAAAAGATCAATGTCTTACCTCCGCACCTTTGGGTATATGTTGCACTGCACGCACTACCACCAATCTTCCCTCATATACTAAAACAGCATTGGGCAAGCAGCTGAAACACTATAACCAGTTATCAAACCACTGGCATAATGATAAAAAAATCATTACACTATAACCAGCTAAAATATTGGACTTTAGAAACTACCTGTGATTAATAATGGAAATGACAGGATATAGTCCTGTCCCCAGTGGTCTCAGTTCACTGTCGCAAATGGTATGTGCATTGCAAGCAAGCTGTGTCAGATGATTGATAGATCAGATAAATCAGTTAATTACATATCAGGGTCTTCCTACCGAGATGAAACTTAATGGAGACATTTTGCCATGATGTGACACATGAAAAATAGTTTCCACAAAAGTAAAGCAACTGCAGTTAAATATTGTAGTCTTCTAGTTTACAACACTTAAGACACTTTCCCTGAGTTCTGCATAAGTGCTCAAAGTACCCTCTACCTTCAAATATACAAGTTCACTCTTTACTGTTTTGCACTACCAAAGCATAAGAATTGGGATGTTTAGGTAATACATTAGGAATTGATTCCAATGCTTCTTGATATCAGAAACTTAGGAATATCTCCAGCAACAAGATATAACGATAATGGTTTAGAAGAATTGAGGGTGCTTGAAATAATTATATTTGACTACTTTGAAAAAGTTATAATTTACGCAAGAACCTTGGAAAAGTTTTCTGCAATCTCTTTTATGTTAACATCAGGCCACTGAAGAATCAGGTAGACAAGGTTGGCCATCTGTACATACAGCACTAGTTGCTTCTCGTCAATGTCCGACATGTCTTCGCCAAGAAGATTGTTAACAAAAACCGTCAACTCATGGATTTACAGTAAATGAAAAGCAGCACTAAACCAAACAGATTGAACCCAAATAAATAAATGAAAAAATCGAAAAGGATACGTGCAACCAATGCCTCCACTAAACTGTAATTGTCTGTAGCAGTGGTAGGAATAACCTGGCAGCCAAATAAAAATAAACAAATATATAAAACTGGTTTGAATTTATCAAAAGACAAAAGCTCAGCCACAAATGCTCTTCGAAATTGGCAAACCTGTTGACTAATTGACTAATTATCACCAAATTATAACAATTACAACAAAGAAATTACCATTTCATTCTGCAATTTTCTTCGAATGCAAAGCTTCACCATGAGACGAACAGAAGGGGTAACAAAATTTCGTTTCTCTTTGTCAAGTCTAGAGAGAGCTTGACATTCAAGGCGATGCAATTTCCAGTCCAATTTCTGAAAATTAATTACAGTAAGGCCAATTGAAACTCAAAGGATTTTCTTTGAAACAATAATGCAGCGGCGAATAAAAATTAAGTCCCGTACCTGGCAGGTGCTACCGCAATACCACACGACCTGACAACCTGAGCATTTTTTGAGGTTACTCAACGTGAAACATCCATCGCATCGTGAGTCAGAGGACGAGTTGTTCGGTACGCAGACGTAAGGCTCTTGGCTGACTATCACTTCTCCTGAAATGTATAAGCTAAACCAAAATCAATTTAAACTACGTAGTATCTTCGTTTTAACAGCAAAATAAATTCTTTAGAGAGGGACCTGGAGAGAAATCTCTGTTGGTAAAGAGACAGCGGCCTTTCTCTGCTAAATTGGCAACGGTTAAGCCGCGGTCGTGAAGAGCGCTCTGCAATTCTTCCATGTATGCTGCACAGCCCAACACCGTCTAGCAAGCTCTAAGTGCTAATTGCTTTTATATATATATGATTGGATCCCTACATTTTTAAAATTTTACAAATAATGACATGGTTGATTATTTATATCAAATAGATCCATTATCTCTATTAAAATTATATCTTTTTTGTGTTTTTGGTAGTTTTTTTTTCCGTTTAAAGATAAAATGCTTCTCGCATTATTATTAGACATTTATCACAAAAGTACTTTTTATTATTTATTTGTATTTTCATATAATTCTTAGTTAAATCTTTATTTTAAAATATTTGTGTTTGCTTGATTGTTGTAATTTTATGTTTACTGACTCATAACCCACCAACTGTGCCACAATTATGTATTCATTAATTACATATATTTATGACTCTTTTGTACTCTATATAAATGTGTGAACATGCACGCCCCATGCACACAATAATAAGTTTGTTTTTGTTCATGTGATCAAGAGGAATAATATGTTTGCTTCCTTTTTTAGAAAATTAAACATCTTCTCCCTGCATTTTGTTGAATGAAAATAGTGACGGGTTTAGATGTTATAATAATACTTTTGCATAATGCTGAATGAAGTGGAAATAAAGATTCATAGCTAAACAGAGGACAGCAAGAAGAAAAAGAAACAGGAGAAGATTGAAGACAAGATGCTTGGCTTCCATGATGACCTAAAAAATTCGTCAGAGACCTCCCCTGCACCTACCTGAGACTTGAGTTACAGCGAAGAGACGATGATTCAAGATTTTCACTTATGTTTGTGTGTAGTTCATTCAATTTTACTAAGAGCATCATTTCCCTTTCGCATTAGGTTGTACTTTGCTACAAGCAATATACAGTTAACTTATTTTGGTTTATAACATCGCAGACCTAGTGTTTACAAACAGACAAACTATATTTTTATTTATCAAAACACAAATAGATAGGGACCCCAATGTTATTATCTTTTAGATATGAGGTAATAATTGCTCGGGTCACGGCGTAGTAGGTTTTATTACAATCACAGCCGCACCCGTCGAACACCACATGACGTGGCAAGCGTAATAATAATATCAACGACCACCACGACGTCTGTGACGCTGAGTACTGACTATGGTTGTGACATCGTAAAGCTTCTCCGCGTTAGCTGCTCTCGCAGTCCCGTTCTCGAGTTCAGCTATCGGTCATTGCACAATGTACACTGCGCTAAGCTCATGCCATTCCCGACTTGCCTACGTGCTTCCGCCTTTTCACATGCTACGAGGTGTCGTTTCTGCAAATACAATGTCTTCTCGTCTCCCTCTATCAAACGGGTTAGAATTTTGAGGTCAAGGTTTTTCTTTTTCTTTAGTTGATAAGTTTTCGTAGAAAATGAAATATGTGTAGTTCTTTATTTTTATTTCTTATTTTCAACGATGGATAGCAATTCTTCTTGTACGCTGGTACTAGGTGTAAAATCGTTTGCTGAGAATGAAATTGCTGAATCATTTAAGAGTAATAAAGCTCTTAAACTTCCTGGTAATAGTGAAGTTTGGATATTTTTGCAATCAGAAATTGATAACCAATGAAAGGAGAGTGTTTTAATATGTAATTGCTCGTGAATCCTCTTTCGACGGTCGGTTTCTGATTTGGTCACTTCTACGTTCTACGCATGATGTCAATTGTCAGCAACAAACGCAATGTTTAAATTTTATTGAATTATACTTTTTTTTCTTAACTAATGCATTTGCATATTTGATATGCATTGTAGTATCATTGGTTTGATCGGTATTGAGTTTTGTTTTTGACAGCAATTTCTGGGAGCTTCCAGTGGGTGTAGTTTGTGTTGCTGATGTTCAGTTCAAAGGGCGAGGTATGTAATTGAGGTTTATTGCCAATGATTTTCTTTTCAATAAATTATTGTGGTGTAAATTGCTGAGTAATATACATAAAGCATGATGCAGCTAATGCATAGCAATTGATTCTCTGATTCTCACGGTACGACATTCAATTCAAGGAATTTTTTTATGCTTAAAATGATTTCTAGTTGCGCACACCATTTAAATATGCAGGTCGGTCAAAAAATGTGTGGGAGTCTCCAAACAGCTGCCTTATGTTTTATTTTACCATACGCATGGAGGATGGATGAGTTGTGCCTTTGTTACAATATGTGGTATCTCTCGCACTTACAGCGGCAATAAAGGCTATTTCTGACAAAAAAGTGTTGTTCAACAAATGTAGTATGTGTGTTCATAATAATAATAATAATAATGTAGTCTTTTATCAAAATGTTATGAGTTGCTGAATTTGTATGTCTCAATTATAGGAATAACTTGCAAGCATGATTACTTGAACAATTTAGATAACCTCAACTTTGGAAAGGGCATGTGCACTGAAGTATATAAAGGTAGGGCATTTTGTGATTATGCTTGCTGATTCTAAATGCATCTATAAAAAAGATGTGTTTTGTGTTGGAGAACATCAGTCATGGGCCCATGGCATCTTCTTCTGATGTGCAGCAGTTTTTCAAATTTAAACAATTAGGCTGCTGCTAGTCATTGCACTGTTGATTGCAAAAAATAAGTTAGTTTTGTTGTGCATAGATTATCTTGTCATAGAGATTGGAGCAAGGTTGTGAAATCCATTTTTACTGCAAAGTTGAATAGTTAAAGGGCTCTTAAATGGATTCGATTGAGCATTTGGAGGGTGACAAGCTTGAAGCAGACTGTACCTTTATTTTGGTATCTGAAATACCATATATGAAAATCACGCTTGCAATTGTAATATCATTTCATAATCTTCTACATTTGGCCTGCATTTGAGAACTGGAGGTTGTCAGATTTCATAATATGCAAAGAATGGGTTTCTTTGTTCCTGTTTTCCTTTGCCTACTTGGACCTTCTGTGTCATGAATTATTGTTGCAAATTCTTAGTCAATGGGTGAGAGTTAAGGCATTAATACAGTCGTTTTGAAAACATGTTTGCTTCAGGGAATTACCATGCTTGACATCAGAATAAAGTGGCCAAATGATCTGTACTTAATGACCCCAAAGTTGGAGGAATTTTGTGCACCTCAACATATAAATTGAAGAAGTTCAATGCCAGTATTGGTAAAATAGACTTATCTCTGGATGGTAATATGGATGCTTTTGGGTGATGATATAGCTAATGCATTTGAATTTAGTAGTCATAACTGGCTAAACTTTCTTCTGCTTGGATCCTTCTTCAAGTTGCCTACATACTATTTGGGTTTCTGTTACTTTTAAATAGCTCAAATATGAAAATGATAAACATAATTTTTCTGCCCTTGTCCATGCAGGTATAAGCTTGAATGTTAATAATGAGTAACCAACAGCATGCTTGAATGCAGTTCCAAGAAAATTGTCTGATTTGGCTTACCAATTTAGAAGTGAAGATATTAAAGCAGCTTTTTTGTAATAAATCTAAGATCTTTTATGATCTTTTCATAAATCAAGGTGAAACGATTCTTCAAATTTCTGTGATTTCACTTTCATTCTCAAAAATGGGATCCAGTGATTAGCAGACCTGTACTTTGCTGCATGTCTTGCAGGATTTCAAACTCTTGAGAAGCTATATTATAGGACTTGGGCTACACAGTTGACATACACATTTGATGCTTCTGTTCGATTGTTTACTGACACATTCTCATCTGTGGAACATCTTGGATTCTTTAGCAGCTATCTTAACTGGAACTTATGGCTGTACTGATAATGTAAAAATATTTTAACATTTTCTTGCCCACATTTATGATCCAAGATGCCATATTTGAATTTATCGCTTGTAACCAGAGAAATAAATGCTGGACCAATTTTATTTGCTTTGATCCTTGTAATGGTTGTCAAATCTGTAGAAACCCATTATAAATTGGTCCTCACCCACAATCAAAGCTGAAAATGCACTGTCTAGATTCTCTCTTTAATTTGTCCAAAGTTTGACCTCTCTAAATCACTGGAGCTGGTTGGCTCTTTCAGTTAAGCACCTGTGGCTCAGATACATCCCTTTCAACCCTCTCATCTGTTTATAGGGGAGAAATAAATGAACTGTATTAGATGTGAATACTCTCTGGTTACAGTACCTTCTCGTAGAGTATTTGTTGTTCTTTGTTCATCAAGTGGTGATTTTGTTTTGTGTGCGGTGCAGCTGGCAGAGAGTTATCATACAAGAGGAAAATGAGGACAGAAGTAGCAGAAAAGGTGGTGACCATTCAGGTATGACAGCAGTAAATAGTCCCTTATAAGTTCTGTATTGCAAATTTGGTTATGCATGCATGTACAAATGATCTTATGCTTTTGCTTCCCACAGTATGGACTTGAGGCAAAAATTTGAATTTGCCATCTTATTTAGACTGGGACCTTAATTGTTATATAATTCTAATGTTCAAATGTTCCAAGTTATTGTTTTTGCCAGAAAATCGTTATTATAAAAGCCTCTTTGGATTAAAAGCTCCTTTCTCCAATCTCTCACCCCTCTGTTCCTTCCCCCAAAAAATTTGCCATGTGAAATTTTCTGTTGAAACAAACAAAACCATCAAATGTTTTCCATATCTGTTTCTCCTCATTGCGTTCATTTACCAACTGTATTCTTTGTAGATAACAAGTAGTTATGAGGTATAGAAGTTTGTAGATAGCATCTGCTTCTGAGGACATCAATAAGTTGGTATTAAATAAATACATGAAAGTACTGTTGTGCTTACTACTTTTACTATTCAACTGTAGTATTGAAACCATTTCATTAATCAAATATGACATTCATTTCTGATTAGATATTTGTATATATGTTGCCCCAAGTACTCCTTGATGTAAAGGACCAACAAGTATACAGATTTAAATGATCTTTAGTGCAAATTTATGAGTCACTCCATTCACTAGGGTGCTAAATAAGTTGAGGTATAATAACAGTGCTAATCTAGAAAATAATGCATTTTTAACTCTTTGACTTATTATTTGCATGGGTTGACATTGTCATGGTATTTTTTAGTTGTTGGTGATGACAATCAAATGTGTGAGCTTCATCCTGATGGCAATAGGTAGAGTATACAAATAACTCTTAACACTAATTCCATTAGTTAATGAAGAAAACACAGTGGATCGTGGTGCGAGCCAATTTCAAGTTCCACCTATTATCCAAAGAGAGAGAGGCATAATATTAAGTTCCAATAAGAGAGCAAAGGAACTGGGGTACCTAGAAACATTGAAAGGTGTTGAGTTGGTACCTTTGCTTTCTAATCAGCTAAAAACATGTGCCATCCCTGAAAATTTGTTGTACTCTTTTCCTTACATGGAGACCAAGACAAAGGAACAATTTTGAGAGACGCTAGAATTGCATAATGATAAGGGCTAAATCACAACAATCCAAATACACATATGTACAATTTTAAAAATTAAAGGAAATTGGAGCAAGAGCTGTGCTGGTGACCCTGAATGAAAAATTGGTCCACAGATTCTAACTCTGCTCTGGAGGATGCAATATGATTTCTATATATCTCTGGTCTCCCTCTTTCTCATTGCAATATGTGGTTGACTCTGGATACTGAAGTGGGCTCACTCTTCACCTTTCAGGCCCAGGGTCTCTTAAATTTTCCGAAGTGTTTATTAAGTAAACCAATGGACACTGCATAATTTTCACAACCACATGCACTTCCATTCCATTGGCAGCCTACTGAAGTTTCATTATCTGTTGTTTCTCTTGCTTTGAGCATCTTTATCTGTAGATCTCAAAGAACCTCTAAAATTGTGAGGGTTATGTTTGAGACTTGAGGTGGTATGACTTTTAATCCATGCTACTATAGGATGGAATCTCTACACATCAAGTATAAGTGGGAGGGTGAGTAGTAAGCATTAGATGCCAAGTAAAAGAGGATTTTTACCAACCACTCGAAGTTGTGCTTTCAAATCACGGCAAAAACACATCAGTCCCTCATTTACCCTAAAGCTCCTCAAAAAAAGCTGTTTAATAGTCTTCTAAAGTTTGTATTGCATTTTATGTTTTAATACTATGGTTGTAAGCATAATACATCCTTGTCATCTCAGGTGTTATGGTCATACATGTATAATATAATTATTTATTTCAATATTATCTGGAAGCAAGTTACTCATAATGTTGTTTCTCATGTGGCTTCAGTTTAGACTTCTTTGTGAGACTGATCAGAAGAAAACTTCAACAAAGAAGATTCCTAAGTAGCTTCCGTTGGAGGAATACTGTCATTATGCAACATGTGCAGAAGAACAACTGTGTAAGTTTTTGTAATTTTGATGTGCCTTTTTGTCCCTTGAATTATTCAATTATTGATGTTTTTGCCCTTCTTCAAATGAGATCTTGGTCAAACTTGATAAGTTTTTTGTTGTTAATTATTTCAGATTTGATAAATTTCTTCCATTGTGTAAGTTATTTTTGTTGGAAATTTGGTCTTCCTTTGCCAGCTACAATACGATTATCTGTCCTTGTCCTTATAATCTATTGATAATTCTACCAACAAAACTCTGACTAGATCTGTGTCTTATATGTTAGTTTAATGGATTTGTCATAGTGATGAAAGTAGGACTTATTCAGCCTTGAGCGGTGAACATGCTTGAAACAACTAGGTGTTTCTTTTTTCTCACTGAAACAACTTTCATTGTGAAATTCTTGACACTATTGTGATATTATCTCCTATGATTCCAGGCTTGTCTCTCTGCTTGTTTGTCACTTTATTTATATTCATTTCTATACAAATTGATTCATATAAGTTAACGTCATAGTGCCATTTTATTTTTACAAGAGTAAAAGAAACTTTTAAGAGAATGTTTTTTTTTAAAAAAATCACATAGAACATAAAATGTCATGTGAGTTTGTATCTTACACAAAAAGTGTTGGTTTTAAGAAAATAAAATAATGTGTAAACTTGATAATTGGAGAGACCACACCACAGCCCAATGCAGGGGTCCATGTGGCAGACATTAGCCTGCAACACAAAATGGACAAATATTGAGGTTTAGTCTATGGGCAAAAGCTGCAAAAAGCTTGCATTCTTGTATGATTTTGTGTTTGTTCCTTTATTCAGGTGTCTTTTTCTTTTGTTGTGATTCTCATTCTCATTTAAAAGAAGTTTCAATGGTCCCCTAAATGTTTGTAGTATCAGACCGAACACATCGAATTGCAGGCAGCTTCTTTTGAATTTGCATGGTGGGAGTTCTTCTATAATCAGTCCAAGTATTTCCGTTGTCGAAAACTTTGTGGCGTGCTGTCTATCTGTCTGTCTTTCTGTCTTGAAACGGGGACAAGTGACCAATGTAGGCATGTGTTTAGATATTGCCATAGACTGGCTGATTTGATATTGCATTGCGTGTAACACTTTGCTGGCTGCTGCTCATAAATCTTTTTACGTAACATATGTAAAATCAGTAGATGCGAAGAACATTCGATTTGTCAAGTTAAAAATTGTATTTACGAAATATTTGATATATGAATAGTACTGCATGTGCCAATTCATTCATGCAAACTGACGAAATAATGTTGTATTGTTGTCATATGTTCTACAATTTTACGAGAATGGATGAAAGTAAATTAAAAAAGCAATGTGTAATATTGTTACATTAGCTTATATAATAAATTTTATATTTTTAATATCATCGTTGTTATATTATCTCTGTTCAGAAACTGACCTTATAAGTCACACCTCGATGTGTTAAGCTAATTTAACATGATTTCGTCTCGCATGGTTTTGTTGACAATAGGCAATAGTGATAGTTGGGCAATGGATGTGATTCAAAGTCGTGCCTCCAATAACTAATGAAAACTTTTACAAAAACAGAAACAAACTAAAGGGATGGTTAAAATTAAAATACAATTAACTGGTGATTAAGGAAGCAATAAACATGAACTAGTAGATAATAATTGTGTTTGATAAATATTTTTAAAAATACCAAATACAATAATTAATATTTATGATGGACTGTAGCAGGAATATTGAAAAAAAAATTGCTATTGCGTGGAAAAGTCTTACAAATTCTTGAAGGCAGTTAATTTTAACAATAACAATAAAATAAAGAGTCGTATGGAACGTGCCGAGATGGTGCTGCTTAACCAGTCAACTTTTGCGAGAGAAGATTGTAAAGTCTATGACTTACCCTATTGTCCAAATTAGAAAACAGAATCAGTCACCCCATTCATTCGCGCGTGACTCGTTTAATGCTCGTACAGCATTGCTTGGGGTTAAAATAATTGTCCGCGCTTGCCCATTCTAATTTCCTTGTAATCATGAAAAGTTGGCAGTCCAATTGACAATTAATATCCGAAACTCCCAAGCAAAGATTTGCTTGATTACGGTTGAGAATTATTTATCTTCTGATTAAGAGTCACTTTCATAATCACATGCAAGTAGCTTTTTTCTAGTGGATCTCCGCCAATTCCCGTTTGATATGTTTGATCAGGTCTGGGTGGACTGGGCAGTGTGCCGCGTGAAATTGATCATAAATTTGCTAGGGACTTAAGTTGGGGGCCCAGCCCTAAATGCAGCTTAAGATCGACGATCATGATCTTCGCTACTAATATAAAACTCGTACTCTTCTTCAGAGTATTTGCCGACAACTCGTACAAATTGAAACAGTAAAAAGGTTGCTTTCACGTAGATAATTAGTTTCAATAACCACGAGTGCTTCTGCAAAATCATCCATCATCTGTGAATTTATTCCCTGTTGTCTGGTCCACCATAACAATCGGCGTACTGTTCTCTGATTCTCCCTTTCCTTGTTTGTATTTTTATGGAGTATTAAGGGGGTAGGTTCCTACAGTTTAACGAAATAATAAACAAAAAACATTTTTTATTATTTGTAATAAATAACTTCCCAACAGTAAGTTTGAAAATTTTAAATTTATTTATTATATTGCTGTCATATTAAATAAAAAATAATATATATTAGTTCATAAACTAACTCATTTTAAGAATTAAACTATTAATATGACATAATAGTTAAGTGATTTTAATCGCGTCATCTATTTTACATAAATTTTTCATATTTAATGTATTTTTAAAAATATATAATATTATTTACTTAAATATTAATTTTAAATATAATTACATACTTTATAAATTTTATAATTATAATTAAATTTTTAATATATAAAAATATAAAATAAAATTATTAAATTATAAATATAAATTAATAATATATAATAATTATTTTGATAATAAATCGTGTGTCATAAGCATATTTACGTGTTATAAAATTTAAAATTTTAATTTAATACAATTATAAATTATATTATATTCATATTATATATTTAATAATTGAATTATTTTATCAATTCGAATTTATTAATTTTTTATTATATGTAAATTAAATTAAAAAATTCTATTAAAAATGACTTGTTTGTTATAAACGCACGTATTTTAAATTTTGCTAAGTTAAAGATTTATCCGTTAATGTATTGTATTTTTAACTTTTGGAGCCACTGAAAGTGTGTGATTTTAAAATTATTGAAATTTTAGATTTTTATTTAATAATTATTAAATTTTATTAATATAGTTAAATAAGTAAAAATTTAAAATATATATATATATATATATATTGTGGGTTTGAAAGGCGGAAAATAATAAATAATAATGTTGGGATCTCGTAAAGGGAAGATTCCAAATGCTTCGTGGACGTTGCTTTCGTGCATAGTAATTGATTGCTTCAATCATTTTATGGTTTCTCATAAGTTTGTGGGAAATAATGTTAGCTTAAGAAAGTGGACTTGACTTTGCACGAGGAAGGTAAGACATTTCAAACGGCGGCATTAATAAATGTTTTAAATATGTGTGCCCATGCGTGTGAATTATGTAATTAACGTGATATGTAATTAGTTTAATTATTATTTAAAATATATTTAATATTTGAAAAACAATAATAATAAAAAGAACAATAAAAAATATATACATAAGAATTCTTGGTTGTATTCATCGAAATAGATGAATTTCATCTGGTAGTCGACCGAATAATGGAATTCCATTCTACTTTCTATGCGCGTAATATCAACTTAAATAAATGCAATTTCTCAGTGATGAGATGTGTTATTCTGTTCATACGAATTCGTGACAAAAGTTGGCTTGCCATCAAATTACTAATTTGCAATATATATATTTTTTTATTTTAGCTCTCTGTAGTTAGTAATTTATAATTATAATGTGTTATCATGCTATTATGATATTAATACCTAATTATATATTAAATTAAAATAATATTCTAATATTTTACTAATAATAGTAAATATTTTATTTTATTAAAAATAGTACAAAAATATATTATTAAAATGTACAAATGATTATTCTTTAGCACTCCTGGATGGTTCCCACTATAATCTATTAATGTGAACGGGCTACCGAACGTCCATGGATCCGACCGACTCACAACACACTGAAAGCTTCCAACTAGAATATTATCTTATGTTGAGAGAACATTCTTACCTGTAACGCCCAGTAAAATACTCCGTACGGCGGTACTGGGGGATATTAGGCGCTAGCAACACGGACTGGGAAACGCGTGTAAGAAGAAGCGTTGACTGCGACAATTCGGATCGAACGGCGTCGCACTGCTAGTACCACTCTCAGTATTATGCGCACGATTCACAGACTTGATTTTCTCCCGACAGCTCCGGCCTGCCTTTTTTCTACTACTGAAATACCGAGAGTGCCACGTTAGCTACAAGAGATCGTGGGTCTTGTATCACTGATCTGAATTCTCTCCTACTGAAATACTGAATCATAGTGTTGGTACACCAAATTAATGATTGAATAACTAAAAATTAAAAAATAGCTGTATTTTCGGAATCAGTAATTCATTTTTTTAAATTAAATTCAAAAAATATTAATTAAATTTAATCAGATTTTAACACAGGCTAATTGATAGAAAAGTTATCTAAATATGCCTTGGAAAATATAGGGGCTCACCAAGAAAGTGTGGAACAAACGGGGAGACAGTTGGCGTTGGCCCATTGGATAGTATTTGTCCAGCCAAGCCAAGCAATTCCCCCCTAGATTCCCAAGTTTGGCAGCGTCTCTTACCTTTGTTAAAATCATCATTCTGCTTCCACTTTTTGTCATTTTCTCTTGCTGTAGATTTGATTAAGTCCTTGATTTAATAGTTGGTAGCTTCTGCCCAAAAACAAATCAAATAATAATTAAAAAAAAATTGAGGACCTATTTGCTAACAATGATTAAAATGTGTGTTTATTTACTGTTTTGCGAACACTCAGGGAACTATTTGTTATTTCCAACATTTAGTGCTGGGATATAATTTGACTAAAATCTAAAAAATTCAATAAGTTTGGTTAGTTTCATTAATTTTATCTTTAAATTTGGCAGACAAGTACTGTTTATGAAAATTAACTTAATCAAATGTGTTCTTACAAATTTTATCTAAACTTTCCCTTTTATCCTTCAAACTTGGGATACTGCACGGGAGAGGGTGACGAAGATTGCATACGAAGCAGGAACACACAAATATTGTGGACCATTCTGATCATACCCTACATACACCAATTCATAACATAGAAGGTCAATGTACAGACCGCCGGATCAGCATAGAATTAGAACACACATGCGAATCCTTCAAGAAAGAAAATCATATAAAACCGCTCCCCCACCGCATTATATTTTTAAACAAACTCACATTAAATATTTTTCGTCGTCGTTTTGATTCATACAATCGCCGTGTTTCTTAAAATTTCAGCACTTAGTCGTCACCGGTGAAACGCACCGGACGTTCCTTCTCTTCGGTTCATTCTATCTCCTTCCTTCTCTCGAAATTCTGGGGGGGAAATCTCTTAAGCGATTATTACACGAATTCATCAGTCAACATTTGATAACCGTCCGTCAATTTATCCATAACATATTTTCGAATTTCGACAATCTCTCGCGATCTGGCAAAGCAATGAAATCAAGTAGCAGCGTTGTACGGCGTCGCATCAGCATCGTTGTCGAATCCTGTGTTCTACCGGTTTCTTTCTAGTTTATGATTTTGATTATGCATCCATTCTGCTGCGTCTCCTCCGTATCCGATCACAATCACTCGCCTCATAAACCCTTCATGGATCATTTCTTCACCACGCCCCCTCCTACGAATGTAACAACACCGGCCCGATCCAACCTTCGATCCATCACGGCCCAACCGTACTTCAATCATCACAATCACATCAATAACGGTGGGAATAACAGTTACACAGAACCGAGGCTGAGCCAGAAAGCGGAATCAGTGGACTTGAGGATAAACGACATCGTAGGGAATGGAATATCTGGAGTGCTGTATAAGTGGGTTAATTACGGGAAAGGTTGGAGGCCGCGGTGGTTCGTGCTGCAGGACGGCGTTTTGTCGTATTACAAGATCCACGGACCTGATAAGATCTTCGTCAGTGAAGAGACCGAGAGAGGATGTCAGGTCATCGGCGAAGAATCCATGCGAAAAATCTCCAAAAATAATAATAGGAAGGAAGCAACGGCGCGTCACCATTTCAACCGCAAGCCTTTCGGTGAAGTCCACCTCAAGGTAGTTATCATCACAAGAACTCTCTCTCTCTAAAATTAAGTTTTGAATTTAATCTTTGTGCAAAATATCTTACTGAATTGAGTTTGATTAATGTTTGACAGGTTTCATCAATCCGCGAGAGTAAATCGGACGACAAAAGATTTTCGATATTTACCGGAACAAAACGGCTTCATCTACGGGCGGAAACGCGGGAAGATCGTTTGGCATGGATGGAGGCATTGCAGGCAGTGAAGGACATGTTTCCGCGAATGTCCAACAGCGAACTAATGGCTCCAACTGACAGCATTCAGGTCTCAACTGAAAAATTAAGGCAACGCCTTTTGGAAGAGGGCATAAAGGAGGCAGCAATACAGGATAGTGAGCAGATTATGAGGAACGAGTTTGCAGCGCTGCAGAACCAACTGTTGTTGCTTAAGCAGAAGCAATGGTTACTGACCGACACGCTAAGGCAGTTAGAGGTACATATAGCGAAAACTAGAAATCAAATTTGGAATTCTACTACTAGTGCAGATTCTCCTACCAATGCCAAATGATTTTAATAAATTGGAGTTGGTCTCGTTATCAATTTAGTTTGGTTCGTGTAGTTGTAAATTGTAGGCTGTCGGTTCCTTGCATAGGAGTTCTTGTGAAGACTGTTCTTAATGCTTGTGTTATTTGTTGTTGTTGAGTTGTAGTGGAAACCGGGAAGGAGTTTAGTTGATGTAGGTGTATGCGTTCAAATTTAGATGTGTTCATGTCACTAAATGAGACAGTGACATAGTTGATCCTTTTTTTTACTTGGAGTAACTCTCGATTTTTGTTTTCTTCTGTTCATTGGGAATCCATATGGCCTATGATTTTGCTATGGATCATGATTTTTCATCTATAACAATAGGAAGCAGATTCCTTCTCTGATGTGCATCTTGTTGGATGGTGTACAAATGTTTAATTCTTAGAGTACTGTAACATTTACAGAGTGTTTAGGGAATGGTAGTGTTTTTGACAATTTTTGACTGTTGTGAATATCTCAAGTTCAGCATCAGCTGACAGAAGGTTGAATATCATTCAATTATTGCTAATTGTTATAGAGAGGATGAAAGGGCAAAACGTAGGTAAAAAAAGGAGTAGAAGTACTAGCAGACTAATAATATCTAAGCATCAAATGAGCTATGGCAGTGGAGAAAGTGGTGTGGACGAGGACAACAACCCTAATTTGTTCAAGATCAAGGCATCATTATATGCTGAGTTGAGGCAATTATATTATATGCATTGATATGCACTACTTGTTTTGACTTTAAAGTAGTACTAGAAATTACTGGCAGTGTGGTTGGTCAATGTCAAGGGTACGGTGTTCTCGGTGTTTGATGGAATCATGGTGATAGTGGCAGTGAAGACAATGACAGCCATCTTTATGTTTAGCATGTTGCACTCCTGGCAAGCATGTGGTGGTGTTGACTAGTGAATATATGTTAGTGGTTCTTCAAATTTGGTTTATCTGGATAGGATAAACCATTATGTGCCTCTGTTCACTGCATCCACTGCATAGGATGCAAGGACATTGTGGCTAATGTATTTAACTGGCGTAGACAAATCACTTTTACCGGTCACAAGGTTAACTAATTAATTTTGTGCGACCTGCTTGTTTTCAGCTATATGTGCCTATATGTGGGCATGTGGCAGAGAATTTGACATTTGTCGAAATTTTCACAAAACTGCCCATAATTTAAGGTGAATGTGGCTAGTGTCTTTGACCTTCAGTCTCGCTCTTTTGCCGAGTTATATCTTGCTAACCATCTTCGTTACCTAGTTCTTAGTCAACTGGAAAGAGAGCAGGGCAATTATTTTAGGAAGAAAAAGGCAGTTTCATGCAGCATCTTGTTCCATTAAGATGCTCTTTTGTGTGTATAATGTTTGATGATTGCTATGGAATCCTTAGATTTTCAGTTATTATTACTGACGTAAACATCAATTGTCATGCAACTTTTGTGACTTACAAACAAAAGGTCAACACTCTGGAAGAGTCCATTGTGTTCCTGGGCTAATCGCGTCAATAATCAAATGAACATATAATTCTTGTAGCAGAATAATGAAGGACTAGTGTGGTGAAGGGTTCTTATCTTCATTGCTCCCGGTTGGGGAATGACATTTGATAGGCAATTTGTTGACTTGCTTGCTTTCTAATAAATTCTCTAGAATCAATCTCTTCTTTTTGTTTTGGACAGTTATTCTCATTTTTATCCGCTACAAAAGTGTGTAATTTTTGTAAGTTACAGCCCCTTGTTTTCATAAATATCTCAAATTTGAAATGGCTCAAGTTACAAATGTTTTTATTTACAATTAAGAATATCTTTTTTCTGCATGCTTAATTGTTTATACATATTGTTGTCTACTTAATTAGGCTTCTAGAGGGAGATCTTCTATCTTAAACTTTCCATGTAATTGTGTTTTGTAGACAGAAAAGGTTGATCTTGAGAATACGGTAGTTGATGAGAGCCAGAGGCGGTTGAGTGATCTAGGTGCTTCCCCTAGATCAAGGCAAGACAAATTCAGTGGTATGTTGCATTCAGTAACCTCTAGAGTTGGGTCTCTGTCCGTATATTCTCCTGCTAGTTTTTTCTGGAATATTTTAAATTCTAATGAGATGAACATCAATGTGGTTATTGTGAACAATTTATGAAGGGATTGACTAATGGACATCAATGTTGTTAGAGCTGCCATTCGATAAAGTCTTACAAGTTACACTGTTCATTTTTGTGCTCTACATTGTAATTTGTTTTTATTTGTGATGGGGTTCTCAAAATTATTGTTCATATGTTCTCCAATTTCTGTACATCTTTTTCCTTTTATTGGAAAAAAACAAAACTACTTGTTCGCGCAAGTTGTTTCAATAACGGATAATTTGTTATTACATCCTTACTGTCTTTTAGTTTTTGTCAAAGCTATATAATGATTGTTGGTTTTCTTTTTTCCTCCTTTTCTCAGAAGGGAGTGCTACTGAATCCGACTATGATAATGAAAGAGTTGATGCTGCTGAGGAAGAGACAGATGAATATGACAATACTTTCTTTGATACTCGCGACTTTCTATCATCAAGTTCTGTCAAAAGTAATGGATCTGACTTCCGGACATCATCTTTCTCTTCTGATGATGAAAGGCTTCAGTTAGTTGAATCTGAGGATGACATTGATCCTTCTATCAGATCTGTTGGAACTAACTATCCCTATATTAAGCGACGTAAGAAATTGCCTGACCCAGTTGAAAAAGAGAAGGGCGTCAGTCTGTGGTCCATGATCAAGGATAACATTGGCAAAGATCTTACAAAAATTTGTCTCCCTGTTTACTTTAATGAGCCTGTGTCTTCTTTACAAAAGTGTTTTGAAGAATTGGAGTATTCATATCTTATTGACCGAGCATATGAATGGGGGAAAGAGGGTAAGTCTATGAATTAAAAACTGGTTTTGTTCCTTGTTGGTGCCTTCTTCCTCTCTTGTGCTCTTATGCTCACCCACATACCTGTACTCTCAAATGAAGCACCAGATTATGTTGCACGGCCACTAAGAGCTACTGTCATAAGCTTCTTTGATGAGTTAGATCTTTGGAGCTGTACTGTGAAACTTTTGATTTTCTTGAAATTTTACAGGGTAATAGTTTGATGAGGATTTTAAATGTGGCTGCCTTTGCTGTATCTGGGTATGCTTCAACTGAAGGAAGAATATGCAAACCATTTAATCCGTTGTTAGGGGAGACGTACGAGGCTGACTATCCAGATAAAGGCCTCCGTTTTTTCTCTGAGAAGGTTTGTTTTTGCACCTGAAAGCTAAAAGTATATAAACCATAAATTCAATTCTCTCATCAACTTCATTCATATCTGTAGATGAAGTTTTCATCATTCTAAATATTGAATACATTAACTGGTAGAGTCATCCTTATTGTCAGCTCAAAAAATGTGCTGGTTTTAACACCTATCACCCTATCCCTGATCACCTCATGGGAAGAAGGCATATTCAGTAGGATTTAAAAGCCACGAAACCACCTAACATTGTTTTGAACTCTTATAACAAATCTGATAGATGAAAACAAGCAAAGAGTGAATATGTGACGAGCCTTAGTAAGTGTTTCTTACCAAGCCACTTCATTTTACTTCCTCAATCTCCGGTTGGCTTCAAAGTGAGATTGCATCTATATAGCTAATTTATCCACATAATTTTTCCACTTTATCATATTATGATTTTGTCCAATTCTCTTTTACTACATATATCAAGCAGTTAATCTCATTTTATTTTGGTGTCAGGTCAGTCATCATCCAATGATTGTTGCATGTCATTGTGAGGGTAAAGGTTGGAAATTTTGGGGAGACAGCAATCTGAAGAGCAAATTTTGGGGGCGTTCAATTCAGCTTGACCCTGTTGGTGTCTTAACTTTGGAATTTGATGACGGAGAAGTTTTTCAATGGAGCAAGGTATATTGCCTTAAATTTCTAATCACGTTCATGTTTAATAAAGGTTGGTCAGAATTGAATATTCTTCTGTCAGGTTACCACATCAATCTATAATCTCATATTGGGAAAATTGTACTGTGATCACTATGGGACAATGCGTATAGAGGGAAATCACGAGTACTCATGCAAGCTTAAATTCAAGGAGCAGTCCATCATTGACAGAAACCCTCACCAGGTTCTTTCTCTGTCTTACATGTTGCAGATGACATCATTTACACATTTCCTTGTATTATGTTGCCAAAAGTACTGTTATTGAGCACTGCTAAATTGCTAATATATCATACGAATTTAAATGTTTATTCAGGTCCACGGTATAGTTCAAAACAGGAGTGGGAAAACAGTGGCAACCCTGTTTGGAAAATGGGATGAAAGCATGCATTGTGTGAGTAGAGACTGTTCCGGGAAGGGAAAAGGTTTTGAGTTATCAGAGGCTCACTTGCTCTGGAAGCGGAGCAAGCCTCCGAAATATCCCACCAGATATAACTTCACTCGTTTTGCTATCACATTGAATGAACTCACCCCCGGCCTTGGGGTAATTGTTTTGATATCTTCATTGCAATTTTCCTGCTTGGCACCCTCATTTCTTACCTTAAAAGTTGAGATACAAAATGTAAAGATTTGAATCTTATTAAATGGTTGGATTTATATCATCATCTCTATGTGTAGGAGAAGTTGCCACCTACAGACTCAAGGCTAAGACCGGACCAAAGGCATCTGGAAAATGGGGAGTACGAAATGGCAAACTCTGAGAAGTTGCGTCTAGAGCAGCGACAGCGGCAGGTAAATTATGTGTTATCATACTGCATTATTGTTAAATTTTGAGGTTAGCTTTCAATTTCTCATAAAATTTCATATCCACTCTGTTGCATGACCTGGGAATTTTGTATCTTGTTTCCCGCTCTTTGTTTGTGGTCTTCCATTGACATTGTTGTATTGATTCAGGCTCGGAAGATGCAAGAGAGAGGGTGGAAGCCGAGATGGTTTGAGAAGGATAGGGGAACGAGTTCGTATCGGTACATTGGCGGGTATTGGGAGGCCAGAGAAAAGGGTGGTTGGGATTCATGTCCCGATATCTTCGGCCATATCCCTTCTGATCAAATCTTGGACTAACAAGTTTATAAATCTCTATCCACTTTCTCCTACCTTTCTTTCTCTGATTCTTTTTCAATTTTTTTCCCTGGATACGTGGGGAAGCAATGCTACTTGTTGCTGTTTTGTTGCCCATCATCCATGCAAGTAAATTAGATTACAAAAGACCTTGGCAGCAACTAATAAAAGGAAAAAAAAATACCCATTTTCTATGCTTTTCCTCTCCAATCTTACAAATATTGAATGCCTTGTATATGCTATAGTGTAATACAGGATTAATACGTGACATAATTGAAATTCCAAAATCAAACTTGTAATCTTATCACTTTTCCCGCAGCTAATTGGATGATGCAACGGGGATTTGTATAGTGACGTTAGAAGATGCCGTCCATCCACTTGGTTTGTTTTTTGTTTTTCCCGATTGGCGCTGACTCAACAAATCAATTTATATTCCCCTGCAATCCCGATACGTGATCTAACTGTCCAATCACGTTGACCATTCAATCAATTAAAAAAAGAAGAAGAACCCAGCAAACCGGAACACGTATCTATCCAAAACATAAGAAAAAGCAAAAAGGCCACAGTATCTTTCACATCACGCAGTGAAACGGAGCGATATTAAATTACATAAGTTGGTTAATATCACCAATTTTCATGCAAACTTTGAACTGCATAATTAAGCAAACCAGACACGTTTTTCTTCGTCACGTCATTTTAATGCTTCTTCCACCCTTTTTTGTCTTTTTGGCAGGCATTGCTGCTATAGACTGCAATATCCAACAGTAGCGAACAGAGACATAGGTCGGCTACTTTAATTCCTTCATTCATTCAACATATTGCTCCGCGATTCGACTGCTTACCGTGTCATTTCCATTCCCTCGACTGAACAGCTCAGCTATGCTCCCTGTGAACTGCTTCCTCCGTAATAGAGATTTTACTTGCATAATATAATATCTTGTAAAATTATGCTTTTGCCATTTTCATGAAAGCAAAATACTCTTAGAATTCAAAATTTTTGAGGTGGGTTTTTACTTAGCGTGTGAATTGTGTGGACCGAATACAAAATAACTGCAAAATTTGCTATTAGAAACAAATAATTATTAAAAAAATAAATTGTAAGAAAATTGAGAGTAGAAGTGATTTCGCACCTTTTTTTTTCTCTCTCCGTCGAGGTGTAGAAAAGTGAGTTGTCAGCCTGAGTTTTCTACTCTTAAACGTTATTCGAATTTTATTACAAGACAAAATATTCCTACTCGGTACAGACTGTTCTATGCTTCAGCATTGAGGCCCATGAAAATATTGCAGGCAGGTTGGGTGGTGTCATCGATGATCCATTCTCGGCTTGTAATGAGATGTACAAGCTTTCTTTACCTTGCTTCTGTGGCAGTTCATTTGTACAGTTTCTCTGCGAGGAAGAAGCTTCGGATCGTTACCAAACTCTGCATTCTTAAAGCCAGTCGTTTGAAATTAGTTTATCTTTCTACCTAAACATGTATCTTTTTATTTTTACTTCATTATTAAAATAATTTTTTCATGTTCCTGGGAAGAGGGAATTTGACATTTTCATGAGACAGACTATTTTTATTTTTATTTTTATTTTTCTATTTCTTCTTCTAGTAATCTCAAATCCCAAATCCGCCGGCTACTACGACAACTGAGCCAACTGGTCTCGCATTAAATTTCTTGTTTTAATTTGTTTTTTACAGTCTTTTGATTATTTTCACAAATAGTTGGTGGGCCACAGAGAATATTTAGTGCCATAAACACGACACGCATTGTGGGCCTTAATGCGCGCGTGAACCCGCCTACTCACCCACCGACGAGCATCTCCAAGCCGAAGAGAAAATTTTGGCAGAGGCATTTTATCTAACAATTGCGGTGCCGTGTATCTTTCAAATTTCTCACATGCTCGTTGCTTCATTCTCGGCTGACAGCCGAGCCACAGGCGTGTTCCCCAAATGCTCCTCCTTTTCCTCTGGGCTTATAGCTCCATCTTCTTCCTCTGGGTCTTTATTTTTCTTGTGGACATGTCATATCACTCAAAATTCGTTGACACAGCGTTCTCTAGCAATATGTGGTAGCGTGACAGTGCACGTGAGAAGACCGCGCCTGGTTTGAGAACAAATAAAAAGGGACAATATTACAATAATGTTACCGAAAATTGATACAACACGATATTACAACGTGAGCTAAGACTGGCTAGTTTGGAGAAACTACACGTGGCAGGCGTGGATTAAGTCCGTCGCGCTTCTCGCCTTCCTGTTTCCGTAAACGACACCGTGTTCCGCACTGACCCCACGCGACAGCTAAATCACCAGTTCAAGTGGGTCCCACGGGAGGGCCAGATCGTGCCGCCTCGATCCATCTGCAAAAGCGACTGTTTGGCTTGACCCTCTCCACCCCGTTCAGTCCCGAGAACTCCTAAAAATACATAAACTCGCGTAAACAAAACAGTGAATAATAATATTAATTTAAAATAATAAAATACAATTGAGATAGAACAAGAATATCAACGGCTGTGCATTAATAAATTCTAACATGATAACTGGATTAGTTTTAAATTATTCATATTATTAAAACTATTGGTCAAACAAACAGTTGGGTGATACGAATTTTATAAAATAATTTGTATAAATACGGAATCAAAGGCGTTGTGGTGTCTGATTGATCAAATCAATGAGTCAAAGTTCCCCGATGTAATTTTTTATTTCGCGTTGAATGTAACATAACAAATACATATTTTGTTTCATTACATTGGGAATTAATAATTCATTGTTATGTTTTTACATTTCTATCATTTTCATGTTTTTTTTAAATAAATATAAAAATTTTAAAATATAAAAAATTATTTATTAACATTAAATAAAAAAATTTTAATATAAATATTATAAATTTTTTATTTTATTAATTTAATAATTTTATTTTATTTTTGTTTTTTTTATTAGCAATAATTAATTTTTTTTATTTTTTTATTAATTATAATTTTTGAAATCATATTTATTTTACTACATAAATATAAATTTTTTACTTAAAATTGTTTCGTTTTTCGAATAAAAAATTGTTGGAAAAGTCTATTAAATATTATTTTCTAAAAGCTTTGGATCCTATCGTATCCTTCTTGTTACACACACAGCTACGTATGTATGTGTTGTTGAAAAATTTTAGAGATAATAGGTGTTAGTACAATAAATTAAAAATATAAAACTCAAGCATGAAGTATTGTCGATAAGAAAAAAAATTATAACCTTCTAAGATAATATACCGATGTAAATCAAATCAATGGGGGTCTTAACTTTTAAAAATTAGTGGCATGGTTCTATATAACAATGAACTCTTAAATATAGAGTTTTAGAGTAATTATATGGTATTTTATCCTTATGTGTTGAGATAGAAGTAACAATTAAGAGATTATCCTTCCTATTCTCAAAGTATTAATAGTCTCCTTCTATATTATAAAATATTATACAATAATTAAAACAAAAATTATTATTATCATAATATTAATCATTGATATAACATTTGTAATCAATAAATAAATAATGATATATGTTATAATAGATAATGATCAATTAAATCAGGTTTGGTAATCGATGAGTAAATAAAATATTAATTATATTTTTAATATATAAAATGGTCAATTAATTAAAGTACAATATATTTGAAAATACACAAAATATCTCATGTATATATACATACGTATGTATGTATGTATGTAGATACGTATGAGCATGTGCATGCAAGATTGAACATCTATTAACTTTACATAATTCTTACATTAATTAAAACACTATAATCAAACTAATAATTTTTAAATGGTTTTCATATGAAATTAAAAAAATATATATTGTGTTCTATTCATTAAAAAATAAGTAGTGTTACAATTACAAGCTAACCTGGCACTATCACACGGACTTCAAATCTTTTTTATTTAATTTTATTTGTGTTAACATTTTTGTGTAAGATCCACTTATGAAAATAAGCTTACAAAGACAAACAAGCAAGAAAGAGCAACATTTGATAGGGGTTTTGCGATGAGTTTTGGCCTAGAGCTAGCAAGAGTTATGGTTTTACTTTCCTTGGCGCGTTTAATTAATAGGCAGTTGAAAGCATACCTTGTATTAATTGCAAGAGGGGTCATCCCAATGGCAAATCAATTTGATCTTAATTAATAATAATAATAATATAAAATGGTTGGTGAATTGAGTATAAATCTTGCCTAAATCATTCGCTATGTAATGTACAATATAATAATAATAATAAAAATAATTAATCTTACTGTATACTTACTATTATTGTACTTATTTGTATAATTTGACAAATGAGTCAAAGATCTACTTGAATAACAAGGTTTCAATTACTATGAAAATATACAATTTCTACCATCTACTTAATAACAAAATCTCAATTACTATGAAAAGATACAATTTCCACGTTAGGAAATAAAAAGAAGGATGAAAATAAATAAATAAATATTGACAAATTAATTTAATTGACACTATTTATTGATAAATATTTAAAAATAAAAAAAATAAAATAATTATAATTCTTTTTTGTTGTAAATAAATAACTAAAATTTTATAACAACCAAGTAAAATAAAAAAATTGTAATAATTATTAAGATTTATCAAAGTAAAGTTATCAAGACATTGTTGTAATAACTCGATATAATTTATAAATAATACAAATATAAGCTTGATGGCTAATTTGACCTACTAAATTACGAGGAGTTAGTTTATTTTAGCAAAAAGAAAAAAAATGTAAAACCTTAATTTCAGAATCCATGGAATGTAATTTGATAACCTAATCAACACAGGTGAAAATTGGTGTTGAATAAGGATGTTTTCTTCGTGTTTATGCCATTTCATTTCCATCCCTTTTTCATTTCTCTTAGAGTTTTCCTATGGACCACAACATATATATAATATAGGTCCCCCCTTGTCTCCACTGTACGCGCAGTTATTATTACGATTATTTACTACTATTGCTGCTGGTTTGAATTTAAAAAATTTGTATATAATTTATAAAAATTTTTAAATTTAATTTATAATTAACCATTTAAATTATATTTATCAAGTGTATTAATTACATATTTATATTATAATATAGATGAAACAATTATATTTATTTTGATCCATGTCACATTGTTAAGATATATATTTGATTAAGAAGGGGTTGCTTTCGAAATGGATTAAGGTTTAAGATTGGGTAAAAACATAATAGTAATACTTATAATAACAAAAACTTAGTTGATGATGGTGATGGAAATGGCATTTTACCAAATCTTGCATGTATTTGATTATGGGGATATGATTCTTTAGTTTCATTGATTATTATACCAAACTCCAATTATAGAATATATCTAATGTACCCACCATAATAATTAAGTCAATTTGGATTATGAAACTGCATAATCAAGGATTCACTCCATGTTGTTTATCAAACTCAATAATTCCATTTCTCAATCACATTCCATTAAGGTCTGAATTAAGCCCGATAATCCATTCTTAAAAACTCAAAAAATAAATATTCCCAAAATAGTTTCAAGGCGATTAAAAAAACAGCACATGGAATCGTCAAACATTGAACTAGTTACCAGAATCAGCAGTCCACTCTAGGACCACCAACTAGAGGGATAATAATAATAATAAGAATAATAGTATGCTAATTTTGGCAATTAAAATAATAAAAAAAAAGGGTAAACAAAAAAGACAAAATTACATGCCAGTATCCTCGTAGTCCTTAGGCGATTCCGTCGCGTCACGATGAAACCAAAATCGAGAGACGAATACGATGGAAGAGGGGAGTATATACCGGACAGTAAAGACAATCACAATAAAAGTACGAGGGTATATAGGTCATTAAAATCAAAATTAAAGAATGAGTGATGAGCTGGCAGGTTAAGGTATATTACCTTACCTTGCATCGTAGTAACGTTTCCCTAGACAAAAGCCGGCTCACTAAGTCCTCTCCAAAATCATATCTTTTTGTTTTTATTAATTTATTTTTATTTTTCTCCTGTCCCTGTTTCTCTCTCCGTGCTGTGCTTGTTGTGTTTGCAGAATTCCAACCTGGTTTCCCCAAACGCAAAGCACTAAAGAGAAATAAGGAAAAAGAGAGAGAGGGGAAGGAAATTTCTAGAGAGAGAACGCCTACGCGAAGACTGAAACCAAATCGCCGGAAAAATGCTAGCTCTCTGCGGCACCAACTCAGAAATGTAGTTGTAAAGTTTTACGCGAAGGGAAGAAGAGGGGGACTGAGTTTTATGAGACCGGAAAAATGTATGAAGCGATATTACTTGAGCAGCCAAACGACGGCGTTTGCAGTAACACTAAGAAGAAAAAGCCTTCTGAAGACGAGAATACCAAATCTTCGACTGGCACTGAACTCAAACCGGCTCTGACGTCGCTTCCCGTCGTCGCCCGCAGCCGATCCCAAGCTACCACGCGAAGAGTGACGCCAACGTCGATTGTTTTAACGACTCGCGATATCGGCGGCGGCGCTACGACCTCCGGGAACGGAAGCGGAACAGGTGACGTGATAGAGAAAGCTTTACCTAACGGGGATCTGTACATAGGGAGTTTTTTGGGGAACGCGCCTCACGGATCCGGAAAGTATTTATGGACGGACGGGTGTATGTATGAAGGCGAGTGGCGAAGAGGCAAAGCGTCCGGTAAGGGAAGGTTCTCGTGGCCTTCGGGCGCTACTTTTGAGGGCGATTTTAAGTCGGGTCGGATGGAAGGATTTGGTACTTTTACCGGATCCGATGGGGATACTTACCATGGGTCATGGAGCTCCGACAGAAAACATGGGTATGGCGAGAAACGTTATGCTAACGGCGATTTTTATGGAGGATGGTGGAAGAAGAATCTACAAGATGGACAAGGTCGTTACGTATGGAGAAATGGAAATGAATACATCGGTGAGTGGAAAAATGGCGTTATTTCCGGAAAAGGAACTTTGATCTGGGCGAATGGTAATACGTATGACGGACAGTGGGAAAACGGTGTTCCGAAGGGTAACGGAATGTTCACTTGGCCTGACGGGAGCCGCTACATTGGAACTTGGAACATCAGCAACAACGACGTCAAGTTACAGCAGCTTAACGGAACTTTTTATCATGCCAATAACGGGAAAGAGCAAAATCTAACGGTGACGTCCAGGAAAAGGTCGTCCGTGGACGGAGCTAGAGGAAGCTTGAATGAGAAGAATATTAATTTCCCTAGGATTTGTATATGGGAATCTGACGGCGAAGCTGGAGATATCACTTGTGATATAATTGATAATGTGGAGGCATCGATGATTTACAGAGATGGATTTGGGTTCGATCGTGATGGGTTTAGACAGTTTAGGAAGAATCCGTGTTGTTTTAGTGGGGAAGCGAAGAAACCAGGGCAGACCATTGCTAAAGGCCATAAGAATTATGATTTAATGCTTAATTTGCAATTGGGTATCAGGTAATTTTATTGAAATCCATTTTTTTCAGATTGCTGCGTTTTCTCTTATCATCTGGTTTTCCAACGATGGAGGGGATGTTTTGTTGCTTTAGGTATTCTGTTGGAAAGCATGCTTCGATATTGAGAGACTTGAAGCCAAATGATTTTGATCCGAAGGAGAAATTCTGGACGAGGTTTCCTCCAGAGGGATCCAAGATTACGCCGCCCCATCAATCCGTTGAGTTTCGGTGGAAGGACTATTGTCCTGTGGTGTTTAGGTATTGATTTTGTCAATTGCTTCACTGTGGTATTCAATATTCAAGTTTCAGTGTTAGTTTTATTAGGTCTATATGTGCATTCTGTAAATATTTTAGTTTAATGTATTTGGTTAGAATATTTCATGAATTGCATTTTCTATTTTTGATGACTGGAATTTTTGGGCAACTGTGTGTAGACATTTGCGGGAGCTATTCCAAGTAGATCCTGCTAATTACATGCTAGCTATTTGTGGAGATGATGCACTTAGGGAGCTTTCTTCTCCTGGGAAAAGTGGAAGCTTCTTTTACGTTACTCAGGATGATAGATTTATGATAAAGACAGTGAAGAAATCAGAAGTCAAGGTTAGTTACCTTTTTCTTTGACTCCTTAATTTTGTAGCTTATATCAACAATTTTATTTCGATGGCACAATTAGCAATTGGTTGATAGATTTTTTTTTCCCAATTCTTGGATACCATTTAGCTTTCTTAATTTAACTAGAAATTCATTAGGTGTGGCAATTGGATTGGTTTGAAATGTTTTTATTGGTTATCAGGTGCTTATTAGGATGCTTCCAAGTTACTACCACCATGTATGTATGTATGAGAATTCCCTTGTGACAAAATTCCATGGTGTGCATTGTGTTAAACCAATTGGTGGACAGAAGGTATGATTTGTTAAACAAGCTTGAATTACTTGTATATATTCTGTTTGTTGATGCCTGTCAATTTATCTAATAATATCGTGTATTGGTCAGACCCGTTTCATTGTCATGGGCAATCTGTTCTGCTCAGAGTATAGGATCCATAGACGATTTGACCTTAAAGGATCCTCACATGGGCGCACAACGGATAAGGCTGAAGGGGAGATTGATGAAACCACTACCCTAAAGGACTTGGACCTCAATTTTGTGTTTCGCCTCCAAAGAAACTGGTACCAAGAGCTGATGAAGTAAGTTTGAAGACTACATTTTTGTTTTTGGCATTTTGTCATTTGCATCCTTTTGGTTTATTCGTTCATTCTTACATCCATTTGTAATGTTATAAAAATAATTGCAGACAAATTGAACGAGATTGTGAGTTTTTGGAGGCTGAGAGAATCATGGATTACAGTCTTCTGGTTGGCCTTCACTTCCGTGACAACACTGCTGGTGACAAAATGGGTTTGTCCCCCTTTGTTTTGCGCACTGGTAATTAAACTTGCATTTCTCATTGGAACTAATGTTTGCAGCGTCTTAAACTTGGGTTAAACTTTTGCCAAGGTGAGAATGTTGAATCAAATTTTGTATTTCTCTGCAGGCAGCAAGGATTCTTATCAAAATGAAAAGTTCATGCGTGGCTGTCGCTTTCTTGAAGCAGAGCTACAAGACATGGATCGGATTTTATCTGGCCAGTATGTTTTCTTCTGTCTTTCTTGTTCTTTCCAGCTCTAGCCAATTACCTAATGTATATCTGAAAATTATTTATTAATTTTGGAAATCTATTTGAACCACCAAGGGTTTACTAATTATTGTTACCCATTATTTTAAGTGTAAAAAATCACTAATGAATTTAAAGGGATGCATTTTTTCCCCTTTAATAGATGACAGTATTAGTTACTTGTTTGACGGCAGTAATTTAACTTGGCAAATATAATGCATTTGCTCGCAAGCATTTACATTATGGTGAAAAATGTCCAGTAAATAAGATTTTGTAGGATCTAAGAACTGAACTAGGTTTGTAGGAATGCAATGGTTACAATCTGTTTATGTTACATGTACTAACTTTGTTATTGTGTGGATGTATTAAATGCTGAAATAAAATTGAAATGCTGTGTTTATCAGGAAACCATTGATCCGGTTGGGAGCAAACATGCCTGCAAGAGCAGAGCAAATGGCTAGAAGGAGTGACTTTGATCAATACACACAGGGTGGAGTTAGTCATTTAACCCCTTCTCGTAGTGGTGAGACTTATGAAGTGGTCCTATACTTTGGAATCATTGATATATTACAGGACTACGACATTAGCAAGAAATTAGAGCATGCATACAAATCGTTACAAGCTGACCCTACTTCAATCTCTGCTGTCGATCCCAAACTCTACTCGAAGAGGTTCCGGGATTTCATTGGGAGAATATTTATAGAAGACAGGTAGCATTCAGATGGGAGTTTGGAGATAAGGATTGCTACACTTGAATTAAAGAGAAATAGGCCGGAAGGATATATTGACTACGCACTTGTAGAGAAGATTACTGGGAATTTTGCAGTTCCAGGTTTTGGGTTGAGCAAATATTTTGTGGGCCAGAGATGCCACTACTAGTGTGGTGTGAAAGCTCGGCATCAGCCATTTTTTTGGGGGTGCCGATGATGGCTGAATTTTGAGCATCAGCCAGAAGGTTGACGATGGGGGCAGCTACGGTTGTACATTCAAATTGGGGGGGGGAAGGGGAAGGGAATTTGAATTATGATTTCCTTTTTTATTTTTTATTTTACGTGATTAGGCCGGAATTTTTGGGGGAATCAAGTAATGTGAATTGTGAAGATTTGAAAGGTAAATGGTATAGGGAACGGAGAAAATGAGGGGAGACTTGGAATAAGAATGTGTACAGCTCATAGAAAAAGGGATGGACGGACGAATGCATAGTTTTATTGGAATTTCATGAAATTTTTTGGTGAGATATTTTAACGAGAAAGAAATATTTGAAACTCTTTGCAAGAGAAGGCAGGTCCCGTTCTGCAATGAGATCTAATCTTTTTATATTTTTTATATTTTAAGTTTTTGGTGTATATGGGTTGCCTCAACTGAACTCTAGTCATAGAAATGGGTCAATGACTTTGCTTTTTGCAGTGAAAGGAAGAGCATTGGGTGGATTGAATTAACACATGAAAAGCAGAGAAAGGAAGAAAGGAAAGAGGAGAGAAAGAAAAGAAAAGATCCGCGCTTATGTTTTTTGTCTATCTGTTCCCTCTTTTTTATTTGTTTTTACTGTTCTTCACATTCCTTTTTTTTTAATCTTCTTAAATATACACAGAGAGGATAGGATAATAATAGAACCGCAGTAAAGTGTTAATTTAATCCATCCAACTGCGACTTTACCAACTTGGCAGGAAGCGGGTAAGTTAATAATTAAAAATGGGGGGTGGTTAATTGGGAATCGCGAGGAGATGATGTTACAGAACAGGTCAAAGTCTGGAGCAAAGAAAGGCGAGAGTGAGTGTGAGTGGGAACCAAAATTTGCTTTGGGTTCTGCTTTTATTTGACGTACTTTGTTGAACAACAGAGTTTGGTTTCTCTTTCTGAGCTCTCTCTCTCTCTTTTTGGGACCTTCTATCGTCTAGTTACTCGGACCCAAAGCACGCGTCTGCCTCCCTCCGTCGTTGTGATTTGTGGGTCCTTCTTCTACTATCTGCCTCCTCCCTTATTTTCATCATGGTATTACTGCTACCTCCTTGTAAAATTGTCCGCCTGAACGCACCTTTTTTTTAACATCATATGTGTGTGGGTGTCAAATAGTATATTTTTAAATAATTCCTAGGGTTAATAGGCATAGCTATTGTCTGTTCCTTTGGAGGATAAGCCATGGACTAAACAGCCTTCTTTGAATGGCATGTTACTCCTTCCTTTAACAAAAGGGCCCCAAAACCCCAAACAGCTTCCCATCGCATTCACATTTATAGGAGGAATACTATTTATATTTATGATAATATTTATTTTTGAATTATCGACATATAATCAAAAGTCATACATATACTTTATATAGTTACTGTATAAGAATTGAAAGCACAAACGGAGTGACTTTCTCGAATATTTAATGACTAAATTGATATTTGTCTTCAGGCTCAAATCTAATCAACAACACTAGAAGCGCAGTTCCCAAAACTGACAAGTAATTAAATGGAAAATTCTAGCAGCAGATTAGCACTAGTTGCTAGCAGACCTGCTATTACAGAGACACGTCGCTAGTTTGGCGTTTACATTGCATACAATACAATAAAAACCTTAAAAAGTGTAATTTAATTAAATTACAACTTGACAACCTTGCCTTTGTTATTTACTAATCACATGAAAGAATTCGTACGGGTCATGAAGAGATTACGTTATGATTCATCTGGATCCTGCTCTCTAGTATGTTTTTGTGGGCTTTTTGGGACCATTTAAAAAGCTGAAAAAGTGGGAGAATTACCATGTATTATATTTAATTTATGTATTATTTCAATTTAATCCTTGATATTATATATAACTTTACTTTATTCAATTTGTTTGACACTCTTAGAGCTCCACCCTAGTTATTGCCTTTTGTTTTGGTTATTTTTATTTTAGCCTTTTTAATAAAATTTCATTTGTCTCGTTCCATTAAATCAAATTAAAATAATATCTTTTTTTCTCTAATTTATTTTCTTATAACATATTTATCAGTAATTTTGATGAATCATGATCAATTCAAATCTTTTAAAAGTTGAGGGGGCCACGTAGACGGCGGCGCCTAATTAGCTCGTAGGTTTTGACCGGTAGGACTAGGAACGCTAGGTCTCTGTGTTGTCGTCTTATTTATGGTGATCCTTTTGTGCCCTTCTTTCCGTTCTGCCAAACAGTGACAGGCCAGATACCTCACCTTCATCCTACAGTAATTTTTCATGTGGCACATCTTTCAGTTAGTCGGTGTAATTAATTTACTTGGAGCGAGCCATAACATTCACCACTGGGCACTGTAACACCAATGCCATGGTTCGTTTTCCAACAGTTCGTGGTATGAAACTTCCTTTGTCAAGACTGAAATAAAATCAGCCAGTGGATACTTATTGGCAGATGCTTTCCGGGGTATGCATTGGGTAGAATCGTGCGCAAGATGAACTTCCAAAGCGCAGCTGGGACAGTCACAGTGGGTGCAGCAGAGGCATCTGAAGTGCATTTGTGCTGGGGTCCGCAAGTTTCTTGTCCCGATCTTTTCTACACCTTAGGGGTTGCACGACTTCTAAAACTCGATCGCCAATAACTTTCGCAGTCCCGTAGAATCCTTGAGGTCATCTTTCTTTTTATTCTACAGTTGCCATCTAAGACCTTCCTTCAGGAGACCGGACTATAATATATAAAGGATATATTAGATAGGTAAGACTAACTCTTGTAAACCTATCACAACGTTGCCGTTGTTGAAGAAGAAACAACTCTTGACTTCAACCTAAGCTCTTAAGCAAGGAAGACAACTCTTAACCTTAAGCGTAAGACATTTCTTAACCTTGTCTTAAGGACAAGTTATCTCAAGACTCTTCAAAGATAACTAATATAAACAAGAATAAAGGCAAGAATGCTAATCTTGGCGCTGTCTTTTTTTGATTAATGAATGAAAATATACAAAATTCGGAGCATATCTCCTGCTCACAAATAATGGGCTGTATTTATAGTATTGGACAGCCTTATCCTAATTTCAACTAGTACTTAGGTTCCTTATCCACTTAGGATATGTTTTCCTAAGTCAACAAGGTTTTCTAAGACAACTAAAACCTTATCAAGATAGACCTTATACCTAAGTGTTTCTAATCTACTAGGATTCTTGGTCTGTCTTGATTGACTAATCCTATTGTTGTACTAAACTCTCTCTCACAGCCTTTAAGCTTACTGTAAGGTCTCAAAGATCGTACGAGTCTGTTGGTCTTATATCTTGACTGTTTCCTTCTAGGTCCTGATACATGGTAGGACTTCCATATGGTGTGTCCTTCTGGTCCCAAGACTCTCCTTGACGTCGGACTAAGCATTTGTAGAAGCTAACCATAGAGTCATGGCGTCCTGCTAAGCTATCTGGAGTGTCTTCATGCTGTATAGTCAAATTCGTCTCATCGTTCGCCTGCTCGAATCGCACCATGCGTATCCCTATCTGCCAATGCTGGACGTCCTTCGTGAGCTTCGATGTGTCCGTGGTCAATTAGACAAAGTCAGAACCTGGTCATGATATCTTCACTGCATACGCCACATGCAAGTAACGTTTATTGCTGTGAGCACATTTTGTCCCTTAGCTGCCTCTTTGGCTGCTTGGCATCATTCGGCAGTGTACGGAGCGAACTTGGGCATGCGCCCGAGTGCAGCGTGCACGTTCACGGCAGAGGTTGTCAGGATGCGCGTCCAGGGGCTGTGCAGTGCTCGGGATGAACTTCCAGGAGAGGGTGGGTAGTGGTGGTCATTAGTGCGGACACATTCAATGGTTGTCAGCTAGCAAAGTAGCATCAGTGCGCATAGAGTTCGGGGAGCATGTGATGTATGGAAACTGTGTCATCTGAACAACATACATAGCAATGACATCCGCTACAGGCATAGCCAGTACTGGCAGATGCAACACGGGCTATGTGCGCAGCTACAGTGCGATATGGTGAGCAGCTTGAGTCGATTTGGCAGTTCTTACGGGATGACGTTACAAGAGCGCGCTGGCACGTACTTGTCCCTAGAGCATGCAATTAGCAGAGGCTTCGAGTGCGGTTGGCGTTAGTGCGCGGTATGCAAACTTACGTGCGTGTTACTCGATACAAAATCCCGAGACGGGCTCTAGGCAGAGGACGTCCTGTTGACTGTGCATTTCGTGCACCATCTGCATGCGAGCCACAACTACTCTAGGAACAAGTCGTGCTGGAATGATAGCTACACGCCCCGTATCAGACGTCCGCGTGCGCAGTAGAGGGCATATGTGCCATGTGTGATTTATCTCCCTGTTATGCTAGAATTCGAACACTTCTGGGACGTCATATACAGTACACTATTACTCCTACATGTGTGCAGCGAAACCACTGACCTGCTGTTCGTACTCGCACTATTTTGTAAGTGGATGTTGTGGTAGGAACAAACAGTTCCGCAAGCAGATTTTGACATAGATATACACGGTGGAGCAGCCGACAGAAATGAGCGCATCTGTGGGAACATCAAGCATTCAGCGGCTGTCGTGCGGGATGAGACTTGCTGTCGGGATAGAATTATCTAGGAGGAGCACCATAAAATCCCTGTAGTGTCGACAGAGGTGTTGGACTTGTTATCGATCTAGTGCGTACGGGCAATCTAAACTTCCGAGGAGACCGAGCCGGGGGCATCCCTCAAGGGTGTGGCAGCGGCGTGAGGTATGTTCGACAGTGCACAAAGGGACACACTTCTGGTAGCGATTGGAAAAACCTCCTTCCGCAGGGGCTCGAACAGAGGCATCAGATTGTGTTTTTGGCATGTGCTCAGACAAAAACATATCATGACCAACCAAGGAACATCCCTGCGGGGCCAGCAGAGGCATCGGGGCGCATTCGGCAGTAGTCATGGTACAAGAGTAAAGCTCAATACAAACTAATCTTTGGGGTGAGCAACGGGAGGAAACCCGGCAGTTGGCGTGTCAGGGGCAGTGCGTGTGGACCAGTACTGTCACCAAGCACCAGAACATTGCCGGGGAGTCGTGGTGCGGTTAGAGGCTTAGGTCTCGGGTTGACATGTGCTGGGACAGATTTGCTTCCGGCGCAATCAGAACATCCCCGTGGGCACCAGCAAGTGCTGCTGGGCAGGGTTGAGGCAGTGTACTGTTGATGAACGTTTTGGTGGAAATCTACCGGAAGAGATGCATCCCGCAACGCAATTTAGTACCAATCCGACATGTTCAGGGTAATGCTCGATGTCAAACTTCCAGGGAGGGATCGGAAAATCCACATGTGGCTCAGAGCAGCGTCAATAGGACGCGGTGTTTCACTACATGCGCCTCGAGGAAAAGATCATACTTCCCGGTATAGTGACTGAACAACCTCATATGTCGCAGATTAGGCGGATCGCGTGCAATTTGGGCAATGCACAGGATGAACTTCTGGGTGTGACCTGACTTGAAGGGGGATACACCTCCCCGAGTGGGGTTGCGACAGGAGGCATCATGCACATTTGGCAATGCACAAAACTATCAGAGAGTGACCGAGGGGAGAACGGATCCCATGGGGGTTCGAGCAGATGGAATCAGATGTGCTCACGGGGGCAGTTGGGGAGTACATAGGGGGGAGTGGCAGGAAGAAGATTCTGGGAGGGAACCATGGAATATCCCATGGGTGCAAAAAAGGAATCGGTTGCATTCATCAGTGCGCGGGATGAACTTCTGTGAGCGACCGGAAAATCTCTGCTGGCTTGGCAGTGGCATTGGATGTTTTCGGCTGTGTGTGGGACAAGCTTCTGAGATTGACCTGAACATCGCTGTCACAAAGCTTGGCAGAAGCTCGTTGAACGTATATTTGCAGTGCCCATTTAATCCTGAAGTTACGGAGAGCCCCACCAAACACCGCCAGCGGCAGTGTGCCGAGACAGGAGGCGTTGGGGCATGGTTCTGTAGTTGTGGCAGGACCAACTTTTGGGCAGTGACCATCCAAACAATCCTAGCCATAGTGCATGCCATTTGGCATCGGTGTACTGCGCTTGGGCCAGTAGCTGGGAAGGAACTTCTATGGAGTAGACCCAAGGAAGCTTACGCCTACTATTGCTTGTGCATAGTGTGTTTGATTCTGTTCTACCTGTTGCACTCAATGTGCTCTGTATACATCACTTTCGTGGGATTGGACCGGAAAATTCCTATAAGTTATGTATAGGCTTACATGTCGATGCCTTGGGGCGGTGGTTGGTCCAGTGCTGCATGAGGAACATCATCCGGCAGTGAGCTGAACATCCCCTAACAATAAAGTGGGCACAACAGCTACATAGAGCAGACGTGAGCATGTGCGGTCACAAACCTCTGGGTAGCAACTGGGGACATTGAATTAAATTCGTCGTGTGTGCAGCAGTAGAGCTTCGTCGCCAGTTCGGGCGCATTGGAATGGGATAAACTTTTCGAGAGAGACAAGAAGGCATCCTCATCAGGGTCCATTTAGTCCCCAGAACTTCATCCCCACACCATGTGAGGATATGAGCCCCATCTGCCTTTGCCAACAACCACGGGGGATATTTGGGTCACGCTTTGTGGCCAAAAGGTTAGCTCCATGCCGGCTGAGAGCCCCGGCGGAGAAAGCGACACACCGTGAACCTGAATGGCCTTTATCACTTGGCACTTGGGATGGGAGCATTCTTTCTGGTCACTCCTTTAAGTTTTTTCCCATTCAATCTTTCCGCACAACAAGTGTGAACTAAGCAGAAGGAAATCACTCCTTCCCTACCCTTTGTTTATTGTTTCTATAGCTCCCTTGATATTTTCGGTCCCCATTTCACTGTGTTGTAAGCATGCACGACCACGTTCAGCTATGCCCTCATTGTGATGTTCCTTCAGTTCGCAATTCACCTTGCGAAATGTTTCACTTCCTGTGCAGGCTCTAATGAAAGGCCCCTGTATGAATAGTATAAGATTGCTCCAAAGCTACCACCCGACCCTTTTCCGCTTTTCGCCTAATAGTTTGTGGTTTTTCCGGTCTCGATCCCAATGTTTGTTCCCTAGCAGCTGACCTAAATGCGATAGAGCGCCTCTGCCCATGCTTGCGATGGGTTTGTTCCTAGGTCCCTCTCCATAAGGAAGTTCATCCTGATGCACTAGCCAAGAGCATAGCTCGAAGCTGAGGTACGTGCCTCTGGGACCTGTACACGGGGATGTCTTCTGTCAACTCTCCTTAGAAAGCTCATCCCATGTACTGTTGAATGTGTCCGACACATTTGCTGAGCCCGTGAAGATTTTCGGTCACTTTGAAAGTTTGCCCCATGCATTACCCCACTCGCCCAGGAGCCTCTGCCTGCCCTAGGGGATGCTCTGTTCGACTCCTGGGTGGAAGTTCATCACCAATGCACATCAGAAAGATTCCAGAATGTCCTCTTCCAGAAGAAGACGCCCCCAAGAGGATGTTTCAGGAGCTCCTGAATGGTTTCAGGGCCCTGTGCCAAGTGGTCCGATGTGCCCGAAGCCCTAACTATTGGATGCCCAAGGGTATGTTCAGGTTGCTCGCTCGATAGATTTCATACCTTATGCATTGCCAGACCGCTAAATGGGAATTTTGTGTCCTACTCTATATCGAGTACTAGTGCACCTGCGGTACACTCCATGTCATGAAGGCAGCCTCAAGACCCATAAGTGCCCAAGCCCCATTAAGATTGGTTTAGTATATATATAGTAAATCGAAAAAATAGAAACCTGGAAAAAAAAAATACTCAAAAAGAACAAAAAAAGCAAAAGCAGAAGCAAAAGCAAAAAATAAAAAAAATAAAAAAAAAAAAAAAAAAAAAAAAAAAAAAGAAGATATCGGCAAAAGTATAAGGAGGATAACGAAGCCCAGCAACATAAATAACAAAGACACACAAAAACAACGCGGTAAGCATATTTTTTGTATTTTTGTAAAATTTGGAGCAATAACTTAATTTTGTCCTAGTCCCGTACTCGTACAAAATTATTACTCTTGTAAGCTATTGGCCCACTCAATTCCTTAGATTTAGGGTTACCCTTTGACTGTTGTGACTCAGGAGAATTGTCATGAAGATTTTGGAAATCACCTAGATGAAAGCATTCTATAACTTCCTTGACTGGGGTGAACATGTAAAGATTTCAACTCAGTTTTTTTCTATTTTCGTAAATTAGAAAATCTTGATGTCAGATTGGTACCGACCCATTTTGGGGTCATAATATACTTTCTTACCCCAATGCATTTAGGGTCGAGATGAGTAACTTTTTATGTACTCTTTTGCCCTTAAGTGTCGATATTAGAGCTACTCGCTATTAATTATAGTCTAGGGGACTTTTCATAATCGTATCATGGATTCAAAATTTTTATTTGAGTAATTCAAGTAGTTTGTTTTTAGTGATGATGTATTGATGCAAAAATATATATATATCGTTAGTATGATAATCTATAATATATATTATGATATAAGTTGATGCTCGAGAAGAGCAGAACACAGGACGCAGGAGAATTGTAAAAGGTGCACTCAGCACAATTTTAAAGATCGAGGTAGGGTAATGTCACATATAACGTAATGTTTTAACTAGAATGCTTAATTCTTCACGAAATTTAGTAAGTGTCATTGGTGTTGAATCATGTGATCAAAGTCGTTTAGGAAAATTTTTTCATGGCTTTAATATAATGGACTTGCTTTGTTATTTCTGTCCGTAACGGTGCAACAGACTGTAGAACTTAAAATCTTCGGGACTGGGATGCGGTCCCTGGGTATATAAGTCCTCAAAGTACGGCGTGTAGGCCACACATTTTGAACAGACTGTCCCTAGGAGAATCATGCGTGCCGCTACACCAACGAGTTATGTATTCACATATTGATAGCCATTCATGTGTTATTAGCATAGTATATATATATATAAACTTATTATATCTATTCTTGTTACTTAACTTAATTAAGTGTGAACATAATTGTTTTTAAATTACTTGAAGAATATTAGTTATATGCAAATATCTACTGGAATTTAGCTCATTACCTCACTTTTCAGGTTTTGGATATAGTTGTCCATACCACGAGCGCTGCTGGGTACGATCATCAGGTTGGCCATAAATATTGCTAAAGTACTCATGGAGTGATGAGTATCTATTTTGTGTTGTACAGTGTAATTGGTAAAGGTTACACGTACACTTTGTAGAATGTACTACAGTTAGTTGACAACGGTCAGAATTTGATTTATAAATTTATATTATATTGCGTGTCGTGCAGTAGTTGGATGTGTGCAAGAGATATATGGGAGTGTCTCAGAATTTCCCCATATCATAGCCTGATTGGAGTTGCAGTTCCTATGGATATCGCGTCCTATTGATCAGTAAACACTCGGCCAAATTTCCTAACGACAATAGTTGATTCGCTTACATTGTGGTTCCATAGAAACCTTAATTCATGAACCCTAATTTAGGGGGTGTAGCAACAGATCACGCCGCTTGGTATTCGATGCATAGGTCATGGCTGACTCTATAGATATTTTCTTATGGTTGAATAATAGCTATGCCACTTTAGGCTCTAATTCACCTTCCACTATGTTATCTTGTGCGTTATAGGGATACTTATGTATTTTAGGTCTATTTTCTTGCTTGTTCTGTAGTAATGTGATAGGGGACACTAAAGATAGATGGGATGAACTTAGTATGTGGTTGTAGTGTTTCTGTCTACACCAGTACCAGATCGAGGTGCCGGGTGTTGACTTTGTCAGAATGACGAAGCCAGGATAGAACAATTGAGGAGTAGTTTATGGGGGTCATGGTAAAAGGACCTCGAGAGAATACTTATTGAGAGGGAGAATGAAAAGATTAGAAGGGACGGGAAAAATCAAAACACTTTCTACTCACATATCGATCCAGGCTCCTGAAGCCATCGAGTAAAGAAAAAACTAACATGTCTCTAAAGATAAAGCTTTGGAAAGTTTATGAGAATGGGCTTAAAAAATACTAAATGTAGATGACTCGTAGGGTTATTATTGGATTAGAAGGAGAGAAAAAGAAAAGGTATCCTCCCTTGAAAGGCATAGAGAGTTGGCCTTAACGCTCAGAAAGAGTATGAATAGAACCATGGGCACTCTACATATAAGTAGGTAGAGAGCGGGGTGTATGCATCTAGAAAGGGGTCCTGCACAACAAAGAACTGATGAAATGTGGGAAGGATATCGAAGTACGGCTGTTGATCCATGAGTCCTGATACTACGGAAGGGATTACTTATGGGACCAGTATCTGAACTGCTACACGTTAGATCTTTTTCTTCGCTAACCTGGCGAAAAGTAGATCCCTTAGGTCCTTGTTTGCTTTTACCCTGCACCGTGGCATGCATCTCCATCACCATTCTATACTCACCGTCCTTGTACTAGTAAGCTTTTAATCCAATAGTGATCCTCTTATAGATTTCATTATATACTAATAACTCCTTCTGCTTGGGGCTCATGTTCACGGCCGAAGTCAAACCTTGATGTAGCTCTCCGGGGGGGGGAGCAGTTCCT